>JAUIMM010000018.1:17392500-17955000 GCA_031769625.1 Taudactylus pleione | reverse complement strand
TGTTTGCTGCACATGGACACCCTGGATTTGCTGCTGGAGTCCACCGGACATGGATGGGGACGGAGACGTAATTTGTGGCTCACGAGCTCCGCAAACGCCCATGGGAGGAGCTGCTGCGACTGAGCATGCGCGGCAGCCCTCCCGCGGCCATTTTAGTATAGGGAAGCCCCCTGGAGCCAGGACTCTGATGCCCGATCAGAGCTCCGCTCAGGGTAGCTGCGGTGCCATACGGCCGGGTAGGTAATGTGGGCCGGCCCGGCATAGGGGGACATGGGACTGGCCCAGCGCTGGTGAACCCAGTCTTCTCTCTAGCTGGGCAGGGAGAGCAGGAACATCCGCTGCCTGCTGGAGCCTGGCCGCCCGGGAATACTAAAATTGTACCGACCTGGGGGGCAGATGGCACCCTGCCCCCCGGCCCAGCCCGCCACTGCCTAACCCTAACCTCCCCCCTAAGTGCCTAAACCTAACCCCCCCTTCCCCGCTGCCTACACCTAAGTCCTCCTGGGGGGTGCCTAACCGTAACCTCCCCCCGGGAGTGCCAAACCCTAACCCCCCTTTCCCCTAGCCTAACCTTAACCTCCCGGCGGGGGTGCCTATCCCTAAGTCCCCCCCAGGAAGCCTAAACCTAACCCTCCCCGCCGCGGCTGTCCGTGCCCGGTGCACCTTCGATCGGTAAGACGGATGTCAGGCTCCCACCGTAGGTCTAATGACAGGCTTCGGGATATCGACGCCTGTCATTAGACGCTTGCCGGGATTAGACAGAAGCCGGCGGTCGAGATTGCGTCCGTCGGCTTCCCGACTGCTACCCTTCTGCAATAAGCACCATCAGATGTACATATCCAAATGTATAACAGAAGAGGAAAGTGATGCTCTTGATACCTAGAATCATATTTGCCAACCCTCCCGAATTGGTCGGGAGCCTCCCGAAAATGGGATGCCGCTCCCGACCACCCGGGAAGGCAGGCAAGTCTCCCGGCAGCTGCCAACCCCTCCTGCCCCCCACTGCAATTACAAGAAAATCCCCGGCAGAAGGGGACCTGTGACGCGATTCACGCCAAATCGCGTCATTTTGGCCCCGCCCCCTGCTTCACACTGCCTGTAATATCGTCAGTGTGTAGCGGGGGCAGGGCCAAAATGATGCGATCGCATGGCCCCGCCCACAAACTATTGTCGTCTGGCTGGCCACGCCCCCCCAGTCAAGCCGATCTGGTTGCTCCCTCCCGGAAGGGGCAGCCAGATAGTCGGCAAGTATGCCTAGAATGTGTTTTATTTTAACCCTTGCATATGAATAGTAAAATATGGTTTTCTAATCCATTTTATTTACTTTACAAAATAATTAGTTTTGTGGAGAGTTCACTAGAGCCAAGCTCTGTGCTCCTCTGTCAGACTAGCACTTGCCCACGAAACAGGTGTTTTGTTTAAAATCAAATAGGTATATTTACTAACGTGAGGGTTTTTATAAGTGGAGATGCCCATAGCAACCAATCAGATTCTAGCTATTATCTTCTAGAAGGTGCTAGATAAATGTAAAGTATAATCTGATTGGTTGCTATGGGCAACATCTCCACTTCTAAAAACCTGCACTTTAGTAAATATACCCCTAAGACTTTTCTACTGAATACATTGTGAGGCACACTGATTTTATTTATCCACTGTAACTTTTTCCAGACTTGTTTTGTGTTAAGTTTTAGGAACTCTTTATTTATATATAAAAATCATTACCAGTTTCCCTCTGATGCCAGGAAATATGATGATAAAAGTGATTGCAGTCACCAAACATATAATGATGATTTCAATAATTTTGGTATCAAACAGAAATGGTGTCCTGGGCCGGGGATAAAATGGGAAAACACTGCTATCCATGATAATTTCCTCTGGGGTAGAAAACCTGTACAAAAGATAGGAGATTTTAAAATATTGATACTTTACATTTATGTTATTCAAACTTTTGGCAAATATTACAAAAACTGAAATACATTAAATTTAAATAACCATTTCAAATACATTTTGGCCCATTATTCTTTTGTGGTGTTTTATACACAGAACAGCACAATAACTTTAAGCGGCACTGTCTATTAAGGCGCACATCCACTTGCCGATTTCTATGAATGATTGAACGATAACGATATCGTTATTGCTCAATCGCTCATGAATCTTGCACATTAATGTCGGAAACGACCAGCGATGCGCGCTTCCGCTGGTCGTTGGCGACATCAATCATCGTCCGAACATGCTGGTCAACCTGACGATAACGTCAGGTTGAGCATGTTAGGGGATGTTTGATGTGCCTACACTGAATGACTAATCGTTAAAGTGAGTGCACCCGAGTCTATAGAGGATGCACTGGTCACTGGGGAAATGAATGCGGCGGCCATTTTCCCTGTACTGCGCATGTGCAGAAGATGGGAAAATGGTCGCGGCGGCCATTTTCCAGTCATTTTTACAGCGCCAGACCCCCGCGCCGAAGTGGGACTCCGGAGATGTAAGTAATTCTATGGGTGCATGGTGTGCGGTGCAGGGCCCCCCTGGACCCAGGGGCCCATGTTCCACGCACACCCTGCACCCATTATAGATACACCCCTGGGGGCAGATATGAACATTGCTGTGGGGGTGTGGTCTGCACATGGATGTGGCCTGCAATATGTAATGTGGCTGGTGCCTTCATTCAGTTATTTAAATCTCCCTCCCCACTTCGCTTATATCAACACTGTAAAGTGTAAGTCTACAAATGAACAAATGTGACCACCATAGGGAGCATCAGAGGCGTTCATCCCTGGGCCCCCACACACGGAGGGCCCCCCACTAGCAGCGGTGCAGCCTGCACCCGCCGCTAGTGTCCCCCTCGCTAGTGTAGTGTAGACCGCAGTGAGCTTGGCCACACTACACAGTTCCAAACACACAGCAGCCGACGGCAGCTGTGTGTTTGTTAGAGCAGCCAATGAGAGTCAGACAGACGCTCATTAGCTGCTACGTCAACGGAGGGAACCGGCTGGAGCTCACTCATGAGCTCCGCCTTCTGGCTCCCCCAGCAGCGTGTGATGATGGGAGAGACGTCATGACGCTGATGTCTCTCCCATGGTGCAGTGGAAGAGCCGGAACTCAGAACGGGCAGGTGCAGTCGCGTCAGAAGCGGGGATTCAGTTAAGTTGTGATTTTTTTTTTTATGTGTGTTTTTAAAAGGCACTGCATAGGAGTTGGCCGCTACAGGGGGCACTGCATAGTGGGGCCGCTACAGGGGGCACTGCATAGTGGGGCCGCTACAGGGGGCTCTGCATAAGGGGGCTGCTACAGGGGGCACTGCATAGAGGGGCCGCTACAGGGGGCACTGCATAGTGGGGCCGCTACAGGGGGCACTGCATAAGGGGGCTGCTACAGGGGATACTGCATAGGGGGGCTGCTACAGGCTTCACTGTATAGGGGGCCACTTCATGGGGGCACTGGGGGGGGGAGCTACTAGGGTCAATGCATAGGGGGGACAACTACTGGCCCCACTGTATATGGGGGGACTACTACTGGGGGCAATGCATAAGGGGGGACTACTACTGGGGGCACTATATAAGGGGCACTGTATAGGGGGGACCACTACTGGGTCTGGGGGCACTATATAAGGGGCACTACTGGGGACACTGTATAGGGGGACCACTACTGGGGGCACTGCATAAGGGGCATTACTACAGTGGGCACTGCATAGGGGTGCCCATTACTGGGGGCACTGCATAAGGGGCACTGCTACTGGGGACATTGCATAAGGGGCCCCCACAAGTTTGTTGCCCAGTGGCCCCCACAGACCTTAATCTGGCCCTGCATCAGTGACTGACATATAATGCAAAGTGCAAACTCAGAAAACATTTTCGGAGTTTGCCTGCGGGAGCCAACGTCATCTACAGATCGGTTCCTGGAGCCAGCTCCTTCCTATGGGAAGATCTGGGGCTGCAGAGAATGATCCAAACAGATCCCTCTGCTGCCTCCACACTGCGAGACCTTCGGCCGCGCACACGCCTGAACTCAGGTCATGCATGTGCAGTTGGCCAGGTCGGCGGCTAGTTCAGTAGTAGTGTTACTGCTCCAAAAAGCAGCTGTCTCTGCACAGGAGTAATACTTAAATACTCATGTAAATAAATATTCATCTCTGCAACTCGTGGCGAGATGGATACTTAATCATTGGGGGCCATCCGGTCCCCGATGATGAATAGGCCCCTCAGTCTGGTCAAAAGAACCAGACCATCAGTCTCACTATTAACCCCTTCTTTACCTCCTTCTCATAAACAAACCTTCACAGTCAGTAACCACACTGTTTTTTAACTTTTCACCATTACAAAATACCCAGTCTTCTAAAACTAACCCCATAATTCCCAATGGTAGTGGATAGATCCAATTGAGTAGATATACCCTCCACGTGGACACACTAGAAGCATCTGACTCATTATACTCCACCACCCTCCACCCCCACTCACAAAAAGCTGTTTGTATTTCTCACCCCTCACCTGTTGATGATCATGTTAATCCGAGCATTTGATCAGAATTTGCTCCATGAGACCATGGACCTCATTCAGAGGCGGTCGTTAGATGCAAGCGGTCACACAGAATCAGGGCAGCCGCTTGCATCCTGAACGGCCGCCTCCTTGTTGATCGTTAAGCTGTGGGGTACCACCCACAACTTAACGACTGACCAGGTTGATGGTCGTGATGGTGATCACCATCGCAACCATCGGGGCTTATGACCAGACCCTAAGGTTGGGTCTGGGCACTCGTAAGCCCCAGGGAGCTTCCTGCTCTGATGGAGCAGGAAGCTCCCCACTGACATCACTGATGATGTCAGTGTGGCCGCCCACAAACCGGTAGGCGTTCCATTTTGGAAACCACCCCCCCGGCCCGCCTACCAAACGGGGCAAGCTGTCGATCAACATCGACAGCCGCTCCTTTGGTAGCGAGCTCCGGAGTGCTGGTCGTAGCGGGTCTCTTTCCAAAGGGGGCGAGCTGTCGATGTTGATTGACAGCTCGCCCCGTTTGGAAGGCGGGCCGGGGGGGTGGCAGCCCAAACGGAGGCGTTCCTATGGGAATGCCTGCCATTTAGGGGAGGCCCCACTGACATCACTAGTGATGTCAGTGGAGAGCTTCCGGCTCAGACAGAGCCAGAAGTTCTCCGGGGCTTACAACAAGTGAGACCCTACCCTACGGTCTCGTCATAAGCCCCGATGGTCGCGATGGTCTCTGACCATTGCGACCATCACCCGAGCGGTCGTTAGAGCTGTGGGTGTTAACCCACAGCCTAACGACCGCAACAGAGGTGGGCGGTTAGGATGCAAGTGGCCGCCCAGTTTCTGAGCGACCACTTGCATCCTCCGACCGCCTCTGAATGAGGCCCCATGTGTGCTGGACAGTGCTGCAACTGCAAGTATAGACTGCACGTCCCCAGCGGCGCACATCCCGCACAGCATTATTTTTTTTTTAGAACAATAAAAAAAACTTTATCAAACAGCCGCTGGAAGCTGTCCGTCCCTCTATCCAGCATCAGTGTGACTGTGATCTGAACTCTGGGCCTGATTCAGACCTGCTCGCGAGCGCAATGTGCTCGCAAGTGGGTCGATGTTGGCCCAGTGTGCATGCGCACGACGGAGCCGCTCTCCATCGTGCGCATGCACGAGACCCGGATAGCGACGGTCAAGCCGTCGCTCCGGATCTTGCTACAAAGAGGGCTTGCTGTTGATGTTGAGTGACAGCACGCCCCCTTTGCTGGGCGGGTCGGGGGCGTGGCTGTCCAGACGTAGGCGTTCCCATGGGAACGCCTACCGTCTAGGGCCGACCCCACTGACATCACAAGTGATGTCAGTGGGAGTGCTTTTGGCTCTGTAAGAGCCAAAAGCACTCTAGGGCTTGCGGCAACAAGACCCTACACCAAGGGTCTCGTCGGAAGCCCGATGGTCGCGATGGTCTTGACCATCACAACCATCTTCCTGGCCGCACGCTATAGCTGTGGGTGGTCACCCACAGCTATGCGAGTGACCAGGAGGCCGCTCTAAAAAAAGAGAAGGACGGCCCTGATTCAGAGCAAGCGCCCTGTCAGTGCATCCGGCTCTGAATCAGGGCCTCTGCACGCTTATTGCAAAGTTGAAATACTGGAATACCGATGCCAAGCCTGCAGAGCTGGGAGTCTGGGGGCGGAGCATATGTAATATTACAAAGCACAGGGAAGTCCAAATGCCACGACATTTTTAATGCCCGGGACACGATTTTCCCTCAGAGTGATGAAAACGTTCTCCCAGGTGGGCAAAGAGGGGGATGGTTGGGGAGGGGGAATGACGGAAAGCCTGGGAGGACGGCTGCTGGCAGCGTGTGACAGAAACATTTTTTACCTGTCAACGCTCAGTCTCCTGTGGGCCTATTTTCATTGGGGGCCTGGGGCTGCAGCTCCACCATCCCCATTGTTAATCCGGCCCTGGTTTGCACCTTTAGACTACATGGATATTCTGATCTGCTTAGGTTATTTCCTTGTCAGCCATCATTATGTCCTGATCTACGTTAAAGGAAGTATAATATTTATAGTATAACTTATGAGGCCCGATTATAAACAATAAAAAAAAATTCACTGATTCTGCGACAACCCCTCCCCCCCAATTTAACATTTCTTCAATCCACCAATATACATTGCCAATATGTCTGAGAGAGTCGCATATCATATTCACCAAAGAACAATTTTGCCAATTGTGAAACTCTATCAATCTACAGGCCTGATTGGTCGGTGATATCCAACATGTTGGACAACCTGATTTACCAATTCTGATCACATTTTGGTTGGAATCGGCAATCAGTGAATCTCATACATTGCCGATTTTCTTACACAATCATCTGTGAAACGCAGAATTGCCCCAATTGACTGCTGATGTATGAGCCCCATTAGACATCTCTCATCACCAAATACTTCTGGAGCATACACACGGTCAGATTTGTCAGATTTGTCAGATCTGTCAGATGAACGATTTGAACGATTTGAACAATTTTACCAAAGATTTGAACGATTAAACGATTTTTGACTGCATTAAAATGAATAGAATCGTCCAAGTCTGACTGCAAACACATCAGATGTCAGATATCGTTATCTGACCATCGGGAACGCGCATCGTTCAAATCGTTCATCTGACAGATCTGTCATATTTTCCTTCAGATATGAACGATTGAACGATTTTTTAAATTTTTATTGTTCAGATCTGAAGAAAAATTTGACCGTGTGTATGCACCATATGACTTGTGCTTTTGAAATCGCAACATTCAATACCCAATCCTAATGTTAATCTCATTCTATAGCATTGCTGTAATGTTGCTCTTTTCAGATTGCTGTCAGTTACATTCACTATATTGCACAAAAAAGTTAATTGCACTCAGTGACCTCCAAACTGACCACCAAAATCTAGGTAAAACACAAGTTACCAATCATATTTTAAACACTTTGAAATGCATTTAAAATGTGCTGCCAGGTATAACCATTACTACTTTTGTGCATGTTTTATCTCTTCTCATAACTCCGAGGTGGCCAAAACGTTGATCGTGATCTACCGATCGACTGCGGACACATGACCGGTTGATCGCGGTGGATATCCGAGAGGATCCAGCAGCAGACAGTAAGAGTCAAGCAGACTCTTATTGGCTGCTGTGCTGAAGCTGAAGCTGCAGCTGACATGTACTGTCTATGGCCAGGTGTATCACCGGCAGCCAATAAGGATCAAATTGATTCTTATTGGCTGCTGAGCCGAACTGAAATTGCAGCTAGCTGAAGCTGCGGCTGTCTCTGTCGGCTGTCACTGTGACAGCTATACCTAATAAGAATCAGGCTGGATCTTATTGACTGGGCCGTGGGCAGGGTGCCATCTGCACCTAGCATGACTGATTATCCTTGTAGAAGAGTGAGCGGCCGTGGAGAATCATCTGCATGTCTTCCAGCCACCAGACGTGTGACTAGGACGGTCACCCAGGACCCTTTCCCCGATGGCAGCTGGCTGGTCCACCTCCTAAAGGGTTTCCCTTTCCTCTGCCAGAGCCACTTACTGCCGGCAACTCCACGGACATCATGTAAGACGTCGCAATGTTTGCCTGTGGACTGGAGACCCACGATGACAGGAATGAGATTGCACTGCAGGAGGAAACAGATAGGTTAATTCCTGTAGTGGAGGGAGCAGAGAATAGAAAATACTCATTTGGGGAGAGTTTTTTTTGCTGTAGGGGCCAACGTGTGTGCATGTTATTTTTTTGTGGGGCCCAATGTGTTTAATTATTTAATGTGGGGGCCAATGTTTGATTTCGGCAGGACAGACCCCAGGCCTCTTGATGAGGTCACCCACCCTTTTGTATACCACGCCCCTTTTTGCATGTCACGCCTCCTTTTTGCATACTTGATACATCACAAAAGGTTTTTAGCTTTATAAGTAGATCTCCAAGTCCTAAAGTCTGGCCACCCCTACCATAACAGATACAGATCAGTTTTACACAGGGTCACAGTACCGATATATGATCTGACTCTTCTAATCTGGTGACAACATTTTTCAAAAGATGATTTAAGTCATACTTCATAATGTCCCTTGAGAAAAAAGATAATACATATGTAAAATGAACCATGAAAACTGCATTAACTGTCTGTTTGTATTGGACCACTTAGTTATCCAGTAAAGCAATCTCTTATGCACTGTTGCCTGCCTAGGAGGGTGAAAAATACTTTTCAAGCTCCTAACCACTTATCCATGATTTATTTAAGATACGTCAGTGCTAGGTTACATTTTGTAAGAGTTCACACTTTTATATACTACTACTTTGGAAACCCGTAGAAAAACTACAGTACTTATTAAAACAAGAATAGGACGGTAATTGGGTCAATAATTAGAAAAAAAAATGATATCATACAAATATATTAAAAAGTTGTTTGTAACTGAATAGACAGATAGTTGAATCAGGTTGACACAGTAAATAGCATTTAAAGTACAACTAAACTCCAGTACTACTGTATATTTCAGACTAATATTAAAGCTTTGGAATTCATAAATGCCTAAGAAACCATTAGCTATAGCCCAATGTGCAGACACATAGAATCTGCTATAACAAAATAAGTTTTCCTATAAACATTTTATCAGATAAATGCATCACACAATGTTGGGTATAACAAAAATGAATCAGTGATGAAACACAAAACTAATATTGTAATTGCCTTATATTTAATTCAAACAGTTTATATCAAAATTTAATTGCACCAATATTAAAGTGTACTTTGCAATCAAGGCTTATCTACCTAGCCCAAACATCTACCTTATGTAAATAGCCGTTGCTAATTTTAGCTAATGGTGTAAGATGCCGCCTTGGCTTAACAAGTGCTGTACCTCTAAGCAAAAAGTGTGTCATCCTTTTAGTGATTTTTTTTAATACTTTTACTAGAATTTAATAGTGTATAGGGTGCAGGTAGTATTGCGAACATACCCCATCCAGCTGCTTACTTTGAGTATTTCCCTGCATTCTTTACACCAACATATATAATCTGGTAATGCCAGAGTTAGCCCAAATGTTAATTACCATATTTCCATTGGTCAAACATGTACAGTACACCATGGAGAATTAACTTTGCAATCCAATCAGAGACCTGGACACAGTAAGCGCAGAAAACAAAATGATAATTCTAAACATAGTAGGAATAGTTAGACCAGTCTGTGACCATAAGAAATAAATTACATAGATGACATATCTGATGAGCAAATTAGTATACTAGCCTGCCAAGAGCAATCACTATGCAAAGCAGAAAATATAAATGATTACAAAAATAATCATCAGGAATACAATTAGCACAAAGATACTTAAAGGCAATGACATTCAAGCTGAACATGTTGTCTACAATTGTTACTGGCTGCCAGGGAGAAACCTTACTCTAGGGAAGCATAAGCAAATATGGGGGGGGGGGTTTCTAGTTGCCCGTAAACCCCTCCCCCCAGCCCAGCCAGTGGCCACAACATGCAGTTTAGGGGGTTCCTTAATTAATGTTTACATTGGCTACATTTGCAGCATTGTAACATTGCAAGAAGCTCTTTCCAAATCATAGAATGTGTTAATGACCAACATGTTTTTTTAGTAAAAGTTGAATATATACAGTCAGGTGCATAACTATTGGGACATTGACAAAATTTTCAGATTTTGGCCTCTATTCACCACCACAATGGCTTTGAAAAGAGACAAACAAGATGTGCTTTAACTGCAGACTTTCAGATTTAATTGAGGGTAGTTACATCCAAATCAGGTGAACGGTGTAGGAATTACAATGGTTTCTATATGTGCCTCCCACTTTTTAAGGGGCCAAAAGTAATGGGACTATCAACTCAAAAGCTATTTCATGGACAGGTGTGAGCTATTCCCTCATTATTTCATTATCAATTAAGCAGGTAAAAGGTCTGGAGTTGATTCTAGGTGTGACATTTGCATTTGGAATCAGTTGCTGTCGACTCTCAAAATGAGATCCAAAGAGTTGTCACTATCAGTGAAGCAAGCCATCATTAGGCTGAAAAATCAAAACAAACCCATCAGAGAGATAGCAAAAACATTAGGTGTGGCCAAATCAACTGTTTGGAACATTCTTAAAAAGAAAGAACGCACCGGAGAGCTCAGCAACACCAAAAGACCCGGAAGACGACGGAAAACAACTGTGGTGGATGACAGAAGAATTATTTCCCTGGTGAAGAAAAACCCCTTCGCTACAGTTGGCCAAATCAAGAACACTCTCCAGGAGGTAGGTGTATATGTGTCAAAGTCAACAATCAAGAGAAGACTTCACAAGAGTGAATATAGAGGGTTCACCACAAGATGTAAACCATTGGTGAGCCACAAAAACAGGAAGACCAGATTAGAGTTTGCCAAACAACATCTAAAAAAGCCATTACAGTTCTGGAACAACATCCTATGGACAGATGAGACAAAGATCAACTTGTACCAGAGTGATGGGAAGAGAAGAGTATGGAGAAGGAAAGGAACTGCTCATGATCCAAAACATACCATCTCATCAGTGAAGCATGGTGGTGGTAGTGTCATGGCGTGGGCATGTATGGCTGCCAATGGAACTGGTTCCCTTGTATTTATTGATGATGTGACTGCTGACAAAAGCAGCAGAATGAATTCTAAAGTGTTTCGGGCAATATTATATGCTCATATTCAGTCAAATGCATCAGAACTCATTGGACGGCGCTTCACAGTGCAGATGGACAATGACCCGAAGCATACTGCAAAAGCAACCAAAGAGTTTTTTAAGGCTAAAAAGTGGAATGTTATGCAATGGCCAAGTCAATCCCCTGACCTGAATCCGATTGAGCATGTATTTCACTTGATGAAGACAAAACTGAAGGGAAAATGCCCCAAGAACAAGCAGGAACTGAAGACATTTGCAGTAGAGGCCTGGCAGAGCATCTCCAGGAATGAATCCCAGCATCTGGTGATGTCTATGCATTCCAGACTTCAGGCTGTAATTGCCTGCAAAGGATTTGCAACAAAGTAGGATTGTTTAGTTTGTCCCATTACTTTTGGCCCCTTGGTACTTGTCTGCAACACTTGATATGGACCTTACCACTGATCTGTCAGACAACCTGAACGTAAGAAATTTCTGATCATAACAAATTCTCCAGGTTCAACATCATGACAGTTTGTTTCTGGCATATCATGTGACAACAATTTCAGTTTCTGCTGCTGCTGTTTCAACTGTTTACTCATTGCTATAAGATACTTCACAGTAACCTCGTTGTTACTCTTCAAATCTTCCTGTGGACTTACAATCAGATGAGGTTGTCTCCCAAACAGTATCTCAGACAGATTAAGAGGGGGTATAGGAGTTGCCCTGATGCTATGAAGGACTAGCGGTAAGGCTTCTGGCCATCCTAGTCCAGTTTCTGTCATGATCTTACTCAGTTTATTCTTAATAGTACCGTTCACTCTCCACCTTTGCACTGGCCTGTGGTCGATAGGGGGTGTGATGTCAACTATTAATACCCATTAACTTACACATGTTCTGGAAGACATCGCCTGTGAAATGAGTACCCCTATCACTTTCTATGATTCTAGGGAAACCGTACTTGCATACAAAATACTGAACAATCTTTTTAGCAGTAAATGCAGCAGTATTAGTGGCAGTTGGATATGCCTCAACCCAGTTAGAAAAGACATCTATACAAACTAATACATACTTGAGATTCCTGCAGGGTGGTAATTGGATGAAATCAATTTGTGCTACCTGAAAAGGTCCGTCTGTCGGAGGGATGTGGGATGGCTTGGTTGGTATAGTATTTCCAATGTTTTTTCTCAAGCAAGTCAAGCAGGACATTGCCCTCTTTTCAGCTTGGGAAGAGAAGCCCAGTGCACACCAATATGCTCTGACCAACTTGCACATACCTTGCTTTCCCAGGTGAGTCAGACCATGCGCTGCCTCAGCCAAGCTTGGGTAGTATGCCTTGGGTGCCACTAGCTTACCTTGTCCATCTCTCCAGAGTCCAGAGGACTCCTGTACACATCCCTTTGATCTCCAGACTGCCTTTTCCTGAATGGAACACAAATTTTGCATCTCAATTAACTTCTGCATATCAATTGCCTGAAAAACCAGCATTTGATTAACTGGCATGTTAATTCTTAACCCTGCTGCCCATTTGGCAGACTTGTCTGCCCTGCTATTGCCCAGTGACACGGGGTCTTCTTCACATGTGTGGGCTTTACATTTGATGACGGCTACTTCTTTTGGTAGCTGAATTGCTGTCAGCAGTCCTTTTATGTGGTGTGTGTGCAACTGGTGTACCTGCTGCTGTCATAAAATTTCTAAGATGCCATAGAGCCCCAAAATCATGTACTACCCCAAAGGCGTACCTGGAGTCAGTGTAGATGTTAGCTGACTTACCTTCTGCCAGTTCACATGCTCTCTTTAGTGCCACCAGTTCAGCCACTTGTGCTGAGTGAGGTGGACCAAGTGGCTCGGCTTCTACAACATCATCATCATTTACAACAGCATAGCCTGTGCATAATTCTCCTGTGTCAGTTTGTCTATGACAACTCCCATACGCGTAAAACATCAAATCTGCATTTACTAGTGGTGTATCACGTATATCTGGTCTAGCAGTAAAGGTCTGATTTAAATACTCCATACAATCATGTGTGTCACTATACCTGCAAAACTCACCTTCAATCAGCAACTCACCTCTCTCCACCCTTTGTGCATCTCTAGGCACATATGGCAAGTACATTGCTGGATTTAATGTATTACACCGTTTAATGGTGATATTTGCAGGTGCCATTAGAGCTAGTACCCATTTTGTGATTCTAGCTGAGGAAAGATGTCAAGTTTGGGCAGAATTCAGCAGTGCAGACACAGCATGCGGTGTTTAAACAATCATATCATGACCTAATATTACATCCTCACTCTTATCGACCAGAAGAGTGGTTGCTGCTACACTTCTTAAACACGTTGGGAGTGATCTTGCCACAGTGTCCAATTGGGCACTGTAGTATGCTACAGGTCTGCTAGCATCACCATATTTTTGTGTGAGGACACCTGCTGCGCAGCCATCAGCTTCCGTAAAATATAACTCAAATGGTTTTTCATAATCTAGTATTCCCAGGGCAGGTGCTCTCATCAGACTATCCTTAAGGTTAAGGAAAGCCGGCTCTGTTTCCTCAGTATGTGTGACACAGTCGGGTTTTGAGGATGACACCAAGTCCTGCAATGGTAATGCCAAAATAGAAAAACCTGGGATCCATGATCTGCAGTATTCACACATGCCCAAGACGGTACAGATTTGCTGCTGGTTTTGCGGCAGTGTCACAGTCTGTATGGCCTGTATTTTGTCAGTTGTCAAATGTCATAGCCCCTGGGTTAGACAGTGTCCCAAGTTTTTAACCTTAGTCTGGCATGGCTGTACTTTGTCCTTTGCAACTTTGTGCCCTGTTTGTGAGAGATGAAGAAACAATCGTTTAGTATCATTCAAACATGACATAAACGAATCAGAGCACAACAATAAATCATCTACATATTGAATTAGACCAGATACATTGGTGGGTTGAAAAGATTACAAACAGTCATGTAAGGCCTGGTTGAAAATACTGGGGCTGTCTATGAAGCCCTGGGTCAATCGTGTCCAAGTGTATTGTACTCCTCTGTATTTAAATGCAAATAGGTACTGACAGTCAGGGTGAAGAGGGACAGAGAAGAATGCAGAACATAGGTCAATGACAGTAAAATGGGTTGCAGATGGTGGAATCTGCATAAGAATGACAGCTGGATTGGGCACTACGGGGAATTGGCTCTCAACAACTTTGTTTATACCACTAAGGTCCTATACTAACCTACAGCCTCTCCCCCAGCCTTCTTTCTTGGAAAAATGGGACTACTGGCTTGGCTAGCTGTACGAATTAAAAACCCCTGTTTTATAAACCTCTCAATTATGGGATAAACCCCTAACTCTACCTCGAGTTTTAATGGGTAGTGATGGATTTTTGGAGCTTGCCTACCACTTTTTAAATTTAAAATTACAGGAGATACATTTGCCACCAATCCAGTGTCCTGTCCATCCTTGGTCCAAAGTGAACCCAGTATTTGAGATAACATCTCTTTTACTTGGGATGGGCTGTGTTCTGAAATGGTAGAGTGAAGCATTAACCTTTGGGGAGTGTCCAATATATCCCTTAGCTCATGCGCAACCTTCTCTCGGATATCTAGGAATATACCATCAGGGGTACAGTATATGACACATCCCATTTTACATAACAAATCCCTTCCCAGTAAGTTAGTAGGAGCTGCCTCTGCCAGGAGAAAAGAATGCCTGGTATGCAGCGGCCCGACAGTAACCTCTGCAGATTTGGTTAAAGGATAATGCTGCACTTTACCCGTTACTCCCATTGCTGGTACTGTCTTGTTGGTCACCTGTAAATATGATGGAGAATTTAACACAGATCTGGTTGCCCCTGTGTCTACAAGAAAAGTGTGTTTAGTATCAGCTACATCTACTGTCACTGTAGGCTCTTTCCTAGTACTCTCTGTTAACCTGACTGGCTGTAGACTACAGGTATGACCTGACCCCTAGAGCTGACTATCATTCTCCAGTAAAGCATTCACGGCCACTATGTGAGCAGGTGACTGCTTAAAATCTCCTACATTCTGTTGATATCCTTTTGGTGTGAACTTATGTATTTTCTTATTATTTGTCCCCCAATTTTTCTCTTGACAGTGTCTACTTATGTGTCCTCTCTGGTTATATGTGTAACATCTTAGTTGTCGCTGTGTAGGTTGTTGTGCATAGAGAGTTTGTGGTTGTGTGTGGTGTGGGATTTGTGGCTTGGTATATTGATATTTGTTTTGTGGCTGTGGGTACAATCCTTCTAAAGCTTGAGTGCTAACAGCCATTAGCTTCTCACTTTGCATTTCCTTCTTCCTGAGGATGTTTTTATAGTGTTCTATAGCTGATTCCCTGAGAGCATCTACAGTAATTCCCCTCCAGTTAGGCTGAGAGGTTTGAACCCTGGTCTTTAGATTGTCTATAAGACCATCCATGAGTACCGTGACAGCTACTGCCCTATGATGGGTGTTATCTTTTATATTTTCTATACCTGTATATTTGTGATTGTCAGCAGCACTCAGGTGAAATAATCTGCTGCAGATTCACTCTCTTTCTGTCTAATGGTAAAAATTTTACACCAGTTTACTACAACTGGGAAATATACGGCCAATTGGGTGACTATACGGGTAATGTTACTTTGATTATTCTCATCAGTTGAAGGGCCATCTCCATTAAATACACAATCCGTGATAAACTTTTTCACGTCGGTATTGGCTGGAAGACATGCCCGTAATACCACTCACCAATCTTTGTGGGTTGGCTTATGAGCATTACCTAAATCTTTTACAAATTTTTGGCACTTAGCTAATTCTTTTCTAGGATCGGGAAACTCTGTGATTATTGAATGTAGCTCTGCTCTTGTCCATGGACAATGCATTGCTACATCCCTTGTGGGTACTACATCATGTACGTCCGGATTCCCATTGGGAACTGTTATTGTCCAGACAGGATGCATACCGTCTGCTTTGCTATTTTTAAGGTTACTTATGGGAGCTTTTACCTTGGTACTCTGGGTGTTCAGTCTGTTACTAGAATGCACTACATTACCTTCACCAGTTTCCACTGCTGATACAGCTTGTGGAATAATTTCTGTTGCTACACTTGGTGAAATCGAGATCCGGCCGCTATCGTGTGATCGCTTGGTAGCATGACCTCCAAATCTATGAGCCCCCAACTATGAATACCCCAATATCGCTAAACATGAAATAACTGTTTTCCAGACTTAGATTGTGGTTCCAAAGCACAAAAAGTTCTTATTGCAATAGAAAGTAAGTTACACACTTTGATCTATCACAATTAGCACAAAGACAATTAAATACAAAAGGTACAGCCAATACATATGCATGCGTCCTGGATCCAGGTCCCAGTCATCAATCCTGACGTCTGCGGTCATCAAATGGGTATGACTGAGATCTAGCCCCAAAAGCACAAGCCTATATACCCTCCAGAGTGTTACACCAACAATAGAGACAAGCATATGTGATTTCATTGGTTCTTGATTCTTGTCATTCTGGTACGATGCAGGTCTTAGGACAGTTCATATGGTGACAACAGGGATATGGTCCATCCCTCCAAATGAGTTAAAACTGGTTAAAACACTACATACAGAGTACACATTCAAACCAATAATTCCCCATAATCCATAACCACCGAACGCAAGATGCGACTCCTTCGCCGATAGATTCGGATATCTGGAATTAAACAGGGTGTCAGTATGATACCAAACACGACATGTCTATTAAGTTCTATACCTTAAATATCATATATGTACATTTTACACCATAATGATTAGCTAACAAAACCTCTAATATTATCCTCAATGCTAGGGAACCTTTTATATATGTGCTTGCATAAGTGAATGTGAGATATTTACAGGAACTCATCAGTATGCATAGAGCGTCTGTATATTGAAATAGCAACTATGTATATGTATGTGAGTATGCATGTAAAAGTCTATCTGTATGCATGTATATATCTGTGCAAATATGCATCATTGTATGTGTCATGGATCGATATATATATGTATTAATATATATATATATGTATATATATATATATATATATATATATTAAAACAAACAAATATACCCCCTTTGCGCTAATTTAGAAAATAAAACAAACTAGCGAATAAATTGAAATAGCTGCACCTTCCTCCTATATCACTGTTACAAAGATATAGTAAATAGACACAAAAAAACAAAAGGAGAATAAAGGGCGCTTATAGTTCGACTAAAAACAGACCTTTTATATAAAAAAACACAATTGGTACACTCTACTAAAATTATTAGTTAACCATAAAGGTGATCAGTCCAGTATCAGGAGATGAGATGAAATGTCCTTTTTCACTTAGAAGTGCTGTTGTTATAAAACTCTTGTTTCTCCTTTGTAGGGATTATAGATGCACTCTTTTTTGGTACACGAAAATTCTTTGCAGTTTCCACTGAAAGACACCCTCAAACCAGAACACACCCGGAAAAAGGGCCACAATGGCCACTATCAGTAAATAGAAGACGCTTTCTTATTTAAAAGATATATAATTTTAATAACATAAAAAACTTTGTCTATAAAAAGAGCTTACATTCAACGAAAGCATACAATAAATGAAGAACCCAACGCGTTTCGTTCCTGAACGGAACTTCATCAGGGGTACATCTTTAGAAACAAAGATAAACAGGTGTCAAAGTGCAGGGTATAACACGTAAAAGACATTTAACAGTATCTAGAACAGTTTTTTTAATAGACATGAACTAGAGACATAACAGGAAATATATACAAAGGAAATTACCTATACATACAATTGTAGCAATAAACCCGTAGTTCTATTTGTAACAAGACGGGATCACACCACAACAGCCCAATATTCCCGCTACAATTATTGGGAGATTAAATGATTTAAGCCGTCACAATTCACTTGACAAATTGTTTTACAATTCATGGACAGGATGCAAAAAATTAGCAAATTTGCCTATAAAAAGACATAACATACACGTCAATTTATTTATTTGATGATTTAATGATAATACACTATTTAAATTGTCTCTACTTAAACAAAATTAGTAGCAGAGACAAATAAATCTACTCAGCTAATAATCTAATGCTATTTGGAAATTATTCTAATACAATATAGCTAAAATGAGCAGAACCAGATGCAACGACTCATTTTAATCATTAAATGCTATTTAAAATGCTCTAATAGAATCTAACTCAAATAACCCCAATTTTTAACAAGCAAACTTAGATAAGTAGTAGTACCTATACTGAATGACCTTTAAATAAACTCATCATTAAGAATACCAGTCTATAGCAGCCTCTTCAAATACTATAATATAGTCAAAATTGCATATATTCGGCATAATTAATAAACAAAACATAAATACCAATGTTTCCATTAGCTGTATCTTGCATAGAGAGTCTCAAAACATAAACATAAATGCTAGTTTTACTTACATTCCAATCCTTCACACCAGGAGCTAAAAAATTAGCTGGTTCAGCAAGCTGTACCTGTTGCTAATAGAACAGCTGTGGATTTTTATACCCCCTCCCAGGAAGTGATACCCTGATACCCTAAGACTAGTTAGTCTTATGGTTTATTAGTGTAACTTTTTATGTGCGTTATAAAACACTGTGGTCAATCGCTATTATTAAATTAAATGCACATTTGTAGTTCTAGATTTAGATATCACGAGGGACCTCTATTAATGGGTTAAATTGCCCCGGTGGCCGGAATATTGGCGGGGAGGACAGAGAGCGGGTTTATCACATTAAGCTGTCGGGTGGAACGCAAGCTGTGAGACTTGCGTTCCACAATTATGCAACCCGGATGTTTAGTACCCAAATTGGAGGTGGAGTGTCAGCCTGATTATGGCAGACTGGAGGATGCAGGGCGTCACTAGCATACCAAGCTGGCAAATGGAACGCAAGCTACGTTCCACAACACCGAAACCCGGAAGTGCCCGCAATCGGAGGATGCAGGGCGTCGCTAGTATACCAAGCTGGTAAATGGAATGCAAGCTGCGTTCCACAACACCGGAACCCGGAAGTAAGTGCCCGCAATTGGAGGTGTGTACTACCTTCTGCCAAGTGAAGCGCAGGCTTTGAAGCTTGCGTTCCATATACCGGAACTCGGAAGCGAAAGTTTATGACATGAGGCGCTAATTATTATTCCCAGGTGTGGCCTTTTTGAAGGGATTCACGGGATATTGTTGTTCACTATTTGATTAGGTGAATTGTTTATTATACGGGATTTTGCACTGAATCTCAAATTTATTAATCCCTGTGTGGAGGCCGTTTTCCATGCTTTTAAGCTAAGTTTAGCTGTTTAATTCATTCTATTGAGGTCATGGTATCACTTCCTAGGAGGGGGTATAAAACTCCACAGCTGTTCTATTAGCAACAGGTACAGCTTGCTGAACCAGCTAATTTTTTAGCTCCTGGTGTGAAGGATTGGAATGTAAGTAAAACTAGCATTTATGTTTATGTTTTGAGACTCTCTATGCAAGATACAGCTAATGGAAACATTGGTATTTATGTTTTGTTTATTAATTATGCCGAATATATGCAATTTTGACTATATTATAGTATTTGAAGAGGCTGCAATAGACTGGTATTCTTAATGATGAGTTTATTTAAAGGTCATTCAGTATAGGTACTACTAATTATCTAAGTTTGCTTGTTAAAAATTGGGGTTATTTGAGTTAGATTCTATTAGAGCATTTTAAATAGCATTTAATGATTAAACTGAGTAGTTGCATCTGGTTCTGCTCATTTTAGCTATATTGTATTAGAATTATTTCCAAATAGCATTAGATTATTAGTTGAGTAGATTTATTTGTCTCTGCTACTAATTTTGTTTAAGTAGAGACAATTTAAATAGTGTATTATCATTAAATCATCAAATAAATAAATTGCCGTGTATGTTATGTCTTTTTATAGGCAAATTTGCTAATTTTTTGCATCCTGTCCATGAATTGTAAAACAATTTGTCAAGTGAATTGTGACGGCTTAAATCATTTCATCTCCCAATAATTGTAGCAGGATTATTGGGCTGTTGTGGTGTGATCCCATCTTGTTACAAATAGAACTACGGGTTTATTGCTACAATGGTATGTATAGGAAATTTCCTTTGTATATATTTCCTGTTATGTCTCTAGCTCATGTCTATTAAAAAAACTGTTCTAGATACTGTTAAATGTCTTTTACGTGTTATACCCTGCACTTTTACACCCGTTTATCTTTGTTTCTAAAGATGTACCCCTGATGAAGTTCCGTTCAGGAACTAAACGCATTGGGTTCTTCATTTATTGTATGCTTTCGTTGAATGTAAGCTCTTTTTATAGACATAAAAGTTTTTTATGTTATTAAAATTATATATCTTTTAAATAAGAAAGCGTCTTCTATTTACTGATAGTGGCCATTGTGGCCCTTTTTCCGGGTGTGTTTTGGTGTGAGGGTGTCTTTCAGTGGAAACTGCAAATAATTTTTTGTGTACCAATAAAAAAGAACAGTGCATCTATAATCCCTACAAAGGAGAAACAAGAGTTTTATAACAACAGCACTTCTAAGTGAAAAAGGACATTTCATCTCATCTCCTGATATTGGACTGATCACCTCTATGGTTATTTAATAATTTTTAGTAGAGTGTACCAATTTTGTTTTTTTATATAAAAGGTCTGTGTTTAGTCGAACTATAAGCGCCCTTTATTCTCCTTTTGTGTATATATATATATATATTTATCCATTAACTGGCATTTTTGATATTATATCTGTCTGAATCTAATTCCAAGGAGTCATATACAATTAAGTTGTTCTGCTCACAGGTGACATAGCAAGCTTTTGCAGGAGTCAAGAATTCTGATAACTCAACGAAGGCTTCCCTATGCTTATTTAGAATATAATTGTCAGTTCTTCTTAACCACATTAGCATTGAACACAAGGCATACAATTGCTCAAACTTCTGACAATTGTTTCTAACTTTGCAATTAAAATATATTCCTAAACACTTCACAGTATCTTTGTGTATTTTAATTGTTAGTCACAGACATGTATACAGAACCTGTTTCTCATCACTGACTAAACCTTGCATAGATATACAGCAAATATACATATATATGTATTTGTGCAAATCGGATTTTGCCGATGCAGAGTAGCGTCCGATCTACTCTTTATCGGCCCACAAATGACTAGATCGTCAGATAATAATTACAAACGATCATAACCAATTATTTGACTTCGACAATATAGATATATATATATATATATAGCATGAATATGTTAGGTATATAATACACAAGGATGGATGCAGTTATGTTTCTAAATTAAAATTATAGAAACCGCAGCACCATCACACTCACAGTCATCGGCATGCTCCTCGGCTCTTCCCTCAGTCACACACAGAGCCCAGGATCACCCATCCCTGCCTTCCTTTCTGTGTAGTCTCTCCCAGACTGTCCCTGCCCAGTTCCCGGAGCCTGAAGCCTGACCTGGTAAACAGAGAAAGCCTTGCGAGATGATGACATCATCATCTCGTGAGGCTTCCACTCTTCACCAGGCTCGGGAACCATGGCATTAGCTTCGCAGTGGCTGGGAGTTACATACTGTACCATACGGTGGCCAAGACATCCCCCACCCGAACTACCTCCGCCGGCAGAGGTTTAAATAAAGGTGACCCTTTTTTAAATAAAAAGGTTAAAAAAAACACCAAAAAATCATGTGATTATTGGTGTGCTGCGGCCTGGGCCCTCTGACATAGCCGGGCCCGGGTAATCAGTACCCGCTCCCCCTCCTCTCGGCGCCCCTGAGTGGGTGTAAAGGACCAACACACTGTAAATTGCATATGACTGCTGGAAATAAAAGTCACATACAGCTTGTATAACTGCCGGTGTCCGTGCTTCTTTCCCTGACATGAACTATATCTCTATTCCCAATGTAAGCTCAGACTGCATTTTAGAGCATACAATGTGCTGCCAGGTAAGCAGTGAGACCAGCTTTGACCTTTCCATTACGGAACTAGAAGCTCAAATGTGACTTCACTGCACATTTCCAGCAGAGCAAGGGCCAGAGTAGTGGTTGGATGATTTAATTGTCTTATTTACATCAGTGGGCCCTTACTGTATCTAAAAGGGGCTTTCTTGATTTGTTGTAATTGTCATATTTGACCACATATGATGGTGTGTATCATCTGACTGTACTTGTTTTTTTTATATTAATACTGTAACTGATATTTGACAGACCATTTAATCATAAATTTATTTCACATTTGAGTATATATAATAAAAACTGTAACTTACATCCAAACACAGTTAGTCTATGCATGCCTCTGGCTGAGCCATCCTTGACCACCATTTATAATATGTACATTCTATGTTATTATTGGTTTGTAAGTTCAGCACAATGTTGGGCCTTTTTCAACTCTTTACTGATCCAAGCCTGAGCAGCGGCTAAAAACCTATGGTGTCACAGTACAGCTCAACAAATTCACTAGCTCTTCTTTGCTTCCACTAACTGGAGCACAGTTAAATAATTTCTGTTCTTCATCCTAAAGGGGGTGCTCTCAGAGCATTGTGGAAGTCGGCAGAACCACCATCCTAACACAACTCCTCTCTCCACCTCTCTCCATTACCAGCTTCCAGGTCTATTTTAGTTACAAAATAAGGTGATAAGTAGGTATATGATGAAGTTTTTTTATACATTTCCGGTATAAGCTCATTTATTGTATTCAACCTTTATCTCCCTCACCTTGATTGCTTACATTCCTGTGGTTTTTTCTGTTTTCATATAAATTATCTGAGTTATGCAGCAATGATTTTGGTTTGTACCTCTTTGGTACACCCTTTTCATCTAGTAACAGGAATGTCTTATTGTTGGCTTGGTACAGAAAAAAGAGTGGGTGGCATAAGCAACTGTGGCTTCAGCAGTGGACACTGTGTCTGCTTGGGTAGTGTGACTTCATCTCAGTGTATGTGCTGCTGGTAGCTGAGGACAATGCAGGTTCTGTACATTTTGGTTATAGGGTTTAGTGGTTTAGTGCATAAAAAAGTAGCATTTATGTTTTCAGTTTGTAAAGTTTATCTTCTCACTCCTGTTCATAGCACCAGGGGCGCTGAGAGGGGGGGAGCGGGTACAGATTACCCGGGCCCGGGCTTCCTGAGGGGCCCGGCGGGGGCCCGGGTCCGATGCCGCCCCCCCTCCCTCACAGCAGCCCAGCACACAGCGTGTGCTGAGCTGCAGTTGGAGACTGCTCGTGGCTGCTGAGCAGCAGCCACAGCAGTCTCCTATGCCTGTGTGGGGGAGCAATCACACTGATCGCGCCCCCCTGGCTTTGCGCCGGGCTGAGGGGGCTCAGAGTGCCCCCCTCCCCAGTGAAGCGGCGCTGCTAATCATTTTTGTTTATTTTTTTTTGGCAAGGGGGCATGGCCATGCCTCCCGAGATTAGGCCACGCCCCCTATTACCGGGGCCCGCCTTGGCTCTTGGCGGCCCTGCATAGCACAGTTATTCTAATTGGATGGAGCTGTCTATACTGTACAGTATATCATGTGTCTGTATTACTTGGATCATTTTGTAAATAATCAGAACAGATTTTCTGTATTATCACCTGCATACAATAGGTGTATCATTTATTTGTGTTGTACGTGACCTAAGTTTGGGTAATGGGATCCTGGGCCTCATTACAGTGTAGTTACAATTATGAACAATTATGAACTTTTATTTATAATGTGCCACACAAGTGTTCTGTAGCACCATACAATGGAAATAAAACTTGATGTCCCTTGATGTTGGGCTGCCAGCTTACATAATCCTCCATGCTTTTATTTGTTAGATACACACAGATTTGCAGTAGAAGTGATAGCACCAACAACTGTGTTCTGTAGCACTATACAAAGGGGCTGATAATAAGGGCCAGTTCCAATTAGATGCAAAAACGTTAAGTGTTCGCATGTATAATCTTAGCGCACCGTTCGCCTGAATCTGCCACTTTTCGCACGTATGCGCACTTCTGTTATTCACACTATCCTATTACAAAAGACACAATGCGGCTTTCATATAAAAATTATCCATGCAGTTAGCTTCAAAAAGTACAGGTAAAAATGGGGAAAAACGCCTGTACCCCAAAAAAACAGTATAGAAGTCTGTTAAGGGACATAAACAAAGGGTTTGGGGTTTTTAAATTGTGTCAAATGGCTGCTCTATGCATTTTTCTGTAACAGTAAAAAAAATTATAGAAAGCTATAATTTTTGTAAAAAATAAATATTGTAGCTAAATTGAGGGTACATTAAAATGAGTGTAATTATGTTTTTGTGTCATAAAACTGCATTTTTACATTTTTTTAACAATACACCTGTCACATGCACCTGCAATCCTAAAAACACCTGTCCCATCCATTGGTCTCCCCAATATACTAATCCCACTCCTTTAAACAGATTTTCAATACTTTTTCACCCCAAAAATTACATGTCATTATTGGCCTAAATTAAGCTAATTAAAAAGCTATTTTTGTCTAATTAGTTATTAATGGGGGTGTCCAAGGGGTTCTGAACCAAGTTCCGACATTTTTAGCCAAAAATATTGCTTTTGCACAACTTTTCACCTGCTCTGAGATGGTGAAAACTTTTTGCAGCTTTTGACTATGGAGAATTTGCACATGCGAAAAGCCGCAGTTAATAAGATAGCGTGATATGCATTTTGTGCGCAAAGTTATCACCGTTGAAAACGTTTTGCACAAATGTGGCTAGTTGGATATGGCACTAAGGGGGTCTATTTACTAAGCAGTGTTAGGAGACAGAGTGAAAAGTGATACGAGAGTGATAAGGTGCCAGCCAATCAGCTCCCAACTGTCATTTTTCAAACACAGCCTGTGAGATGACAGTTGGGAGCTGATTGACTGGTACCTTATCACTCTCTTATCACTTTTCACTCTGTCACCTAACACTGCTTAGTAAATAGACCCCTAAGTTACATAAGTACATGCAAATATAAATGAGTTAACAATTTTACATAAATACAAATGTAGCACCCCTAAAAGTGTGTGCCATCTACATATGTTATATACAGTATAATTAATTTATGTATTCCCCTGTATCTGATGCTGTGCTAGGCTGATATTGCTATAAAAAATATTAGGTTAATGGACAGCTAATATATATATATATATATATATAAATATATACATATATACACATATGTTATATATATATATATATATTACTTATGAAAAGGGAGAACTGACAGCCACGTTTGTATGGATGACACCCCTTTGGTGGGGAACTTGGTGCAGCCTGCCCTCACTGGACTAGTGGGCACAAGGCTAGGACAGTGGAACTGTCACCGTAGCATAGGGGAAACTGTCTCTGTAGTGGACAGCGGTGCCCAGGGAGAGTGGCCAGTGGAGCGGCGCGTGCGGTCGGCGGGAAGGAGCAAATAGAGCAAATAGCTTTCCCTCAAGGGCCAATCCGCACTGCAATATAACTGTTAGGGCCGGGGCTCCTACTTCTTCTGTTGAGGAGACTGAACTATAGGAGCAGCTACTATAAGAGATCAGGATAGCTTTTGCCCCATCCCAGACTGCTTCAGTGCCTTATCCAGCTACTGTATTAACTGACAAACTCAGCAGTTCAATTCTAATAGTGACAGCCAACAGTCAGCCTTATTATCCACACTTATTGTTTGCGTAGAGAGCACACCATACCTGGATTTTACAAGCCCTCACAGAAGCAATATTATTGATGTAGCAACTGAGAATATCACGTTAACTACTACTCAAAGCAAGTGAGGCTACAGCCATCTTTACTCTTACATACAACATTAGCATTGCAGTCTGTGCAAAGTACAGAGACCAATTCATGGAGATTAGCAACTTTGTTATTAGCACAGAACAAGATTAAACTGTACATAACTTAACAGTGCAGATTCCAGGAGAAAGACAGGAAGCAGTATCGGAATATATTCTGGTTTCCTAAATTAAACTATTTATATACATTTCTCAGGAGAGTATAGGATCCCGCAGTCGACCAACGTGCACCACCGCAAGGGTTACTGGCCAGACTTTGAGGGAATTGATAACCCTCGGGGCAAATACTAGCATGCAGTAAATTCTGGGAAATATTGTTTCATGTATAATTTGAGCATTGTGAGTGATATTTAATGTGTTGCATATCTGCCCTAACTCCCTTCTTTACTGTTTGAAGAAAGAAGTTTTCCAGATTAATAAAATTCAGCTGGGAACAGAGTGTTATTATTATATTTTCCTGTATGCAATGTACTGTAATGTATCTTGTTGATACTTTATCTATTGTACCAAATTGCTCTTTGGTGAAAATCCACCTTTTTCCACATATATTCTATTAAATAAATTATTTTGTGAATACATCATATTACCTGGATACAGTACTTAACAACCGGACGAGTTCAAGTCCTACCAAGGCGAACAGGAATAGTGTCCTTCGGTAAGGGAACACCCAACACCACATGCAGAGAACAGTACACTTTTAGCGGGGTGTTACACAAACAATGTGCAATCAGCATAATCATGTAGAGAAGACAAACGGGAGAGGGCTCTGTTTACATGAGCCTACACCACATAGGGATATAGGTGGACACAACGAGTTGGATATGAGATGCTGGAGCTTGGGATCCCGGTGGTCAGAATCCCGATACCGGCATCCTGATATGGTTAGGATACTGACACTTGTCAGTCAGTATCCTAACCCTCCCCCTGTCCCTACCCCTAACCCTCCCTTCCTGGTGCCTAAATATAACCTCCCCCCCTAGCAGGGCCAGATTAAGGTGTGTGGGGGCCCCTGGGCAACAAACTTGTGGGGGCCCCTATCAGTGATCCAAATGTGTATATATATATATATATATACACACACACAGGCCCTCATTCAGAGCCGCTCGTTAACAGCAGTATGCTCGTTGCATTCCGATGTTGAGAAACCGCGCATGCGTCAGTGTAACACTGCGCATGTGCGTACGGCAGATTGCGAGTTTTTTTTCACTCGTTCGGAAATTGCGAACAGGAAGTGACATGTCAAATGTGATTGACAGAACAGGCCGTGTTTGGGCATTGACAGGGGTGGAGATGGAAAAACGCAGGCGTGGCGAGGCGTTTTTGGGGCGTACATAAATTAGCTCATGCGAACGTCCAATGTGTTCGTACCAACTCATACGTCACTGGCTGATCCTCTTTCCGTTCAAACTGCTCGCATAGTTTAGGGTCTGGATTACTCTACCACAATTGCGATGGCCTTGTCCTTTTGCCCGGACCTCCCCGATGTTTCATCGATTTATCACGGCTTGTCAGATAAACAATCAACTTTGGATTGAAAACCAGCTTGTAATGTTTTTGTTTTTTTTTCCCTTTGTAATAGCACAAAACCGTACGCAGCTGAAAATCCAGGCTGCTAATTTCAGGATTACACAATCAATTAGCGTTTTTTGTAGGAATGTATTTTACAATTTGGTTAGTATTTTTGCATTTTGTAACAATATTGTAATCATGTTTGTGTGTATTGTAACCTTTTGCATTGGGCTGCTTTTTTTTTTTTTTTTCCAAAGTGTTCCTTAAAGTAACATTTTGTTTTAACCCTTGATTTTGGGAAAGTCCCAAACTCAGATTTTGTTTTTCCCTTGTGGGACAGAATTAACTATAAACCAATTTTCAATTAATGTCACAATACAGTTGAGAACAATTTGTAGGTTTTATTTGCAAAACACATTTTAAAACAAATCATGTGCATTGTCACGTACATTTTTGGGGTCATTGTTACCCACTAATATTTGGCACATTTTTTTTGGTAAAATGATATTTTTGGAACAAAAACGACAAAATTAAAAAAAACAATTCACAAGAAAGGAGAGGGAAGTTTTGGCCAGAAAGGAATATGGGGCAAGCACAGAAGGAGTGTGGGCAAAGTAGCCAGTGCTGTCATCGTTTCTTTCCCTGTTTGGTTGGGGTAGGGTGGGCGCCAGACCGGCTCCGGGCTGTCCTCTGGCTTGCCTGTCCAGAGGCAGATGTTGTGGCCTCTGGACTAGGCACAGGACTAGGCACATTTAGAGGAATGGCTGTTGTTGTGCCAGAGGTGGAGGATCCTGATGTTCCGGCAGGAAGGGAGGTCGGCTCCACCATGTGCTGACGAATGAGCTGCTCCAGGGCATTGGTGATTCTGATGTTGGCCCTGGTATTTTCAGCCAGGGCCTGACCAATGGTCACATTGGCCGCCGCATTTTGCTCCAGGGCCTCAGCCACCCGTAGCAGACTGGCGTCCATCCTCTGCAGAATCTCCGTATGGGAATCTGATTTAAAATTGTGTTCTGTGAGGAGTGCCACTGCCTGCGAGGGGGATTGCCCAGGACTGGCTTCTGCAGGGTCCTCAGCCGGATGTACTGGTACATCCCCTGCAGAGCCAGCAGAAATTCTGCGGCCAAGGTTCCCCTCTGGAGCAGACTCATCCGCCTGTGTCTCTGTGAGAAAAAAGAGAAAAGAGGAACATTACAATCTACACATTGTCACATTAACATTTCAGAGTTGGTTACATCACAACATTTACCTGGGACAACATGAGGAGCTGCAAAGTCTGGCATGTCCGTATCCATGTTGGACACGCCAAACACCTCCACATCCTGCACACACCCCTGTGCCAGCTCTTCCAAATCATTAAACTCCAATGACACAGGGGTGGGACCCCAACCTGTCCCCCTTGAATGCCTAGCCCTGTCAGCCATTTTTTGTTTCAGGCGATATTTGAAGTCTTGCCATCTGTGGGTGAAAAAGTAGCCATTATTCCTGCATTATTTCACCCTGTTTTTTTTGGGTGGTCAAGTTTTTACTTACCGCCGTTTGACATCCCGGGCTAGACGGACATAATCACCCACCCTATTGACAGCACTGGCTATCTCCTCCCACATTCTCCACTTCTGGCTTGCACCCATATTCCTGTCTGCCTGTGGCAGGATGTCCACACACTTCTGAACCAAAACCTCCATCTCCTTTCTTGTGAATTGTGGCTGCCTTTTCTTTTTCCCTGCTTTGCCCGGAATACTGGGCCCAGCAGCCTCTTCCATGTCATCCTCCACACCTATTTTCAATAAAATTGTGAAATTTTAGCTGGCCAACTTTCACTATATTCTGCCTCAAAATAATCCTTGTTTGGAAATGCTAGAAAAACTTACCGGCCGCCTCTTGGCCATTGTTTGGCTTGTCTGTAGCCATTTCTCATACCAAAACAAGAAATACACCAGACCATTTTTTTTTGGTCGTGACGTATTTATACATGCGTCCTTATTATTCGTCCGCATCATTGATTGTGCGTTCCTATGATCCCTCCTTAATTTGAGCGGGAAAATAAACACTATTTATGGCTTTGGCCGTCTCGAGTCTAGGTGGCGGGTGTTGGTTGTTGGAGGTTACGTTGGTCGGAGTGGATTGTTGGCGGGAATTGTATTTGGCGGTGTTTGGCGATTTTTTCAGTGCGTTTTTTTTTAGTTTATCTTTCCGTTCGCTTTTTTTGGTGTGGTTCTTTTAGTTGTGGTGTATTTTTTTGGTAAGTTTTTTGCCGTCTTCCTTTTGTTCAATTTGGCTATCCTTCTTTTATTTAGTTTTTGCTCCCTAAATTTTTCAAAATTCTTCTTTTGTAGGTTTCTTTTGGCTCTGCCCCAACGACCTTTTTGTTCGGTGACTTCTATATCCTGTATTGGTAAGTTTGGATTTTCACTCGTTTGTTAAATGTTCATGTCTTTTTTTACGCATCTTTTGTGCACCTTACAGTTTTTATCTTTGTTTTTGTGTTTCCTAAATGTCTGAACTAATTAGCGCATTTTTGTCTGCTTATTTCCTGTAGTTAAATTGCGAACTAATTAGCGCATTTTTGTCTGCTTATTTTCTGTAGTTAAATTGCGAACTAATTAGCGCATTTTTGTCTGCTTATTTTCTGTAGTTAAATTGGGTGATATTTACCGTTCCCAATCTTGGTTGTTGTTTGGGCCCCAAATTGTGGAAGTCTGCGCACTGTTGGTTTGCTCTTTGGAGAAATGTGTGTTTATATCCTTTTATGTTTTGTCTTTTACCAAATTAAGAATCCTAAATGGCCACCAAACATTTTTTCCTTGTTCTGGTATTTTGTTTTTTAGGCTTTGTAAATCATGACAATACCCCGGCATGTAAGCATCATTGGATTGTATCGTAAAGTATTTTTCGTTAATTTTTGGGGCAAACAAACCTTAAATTAAATTCTTGCCATTTCAGGTTGATCTTGGTCGGATTGTTGTGGCCATGCTCCCGGAAGCCGACCAACCTCAATCTCGTCCCAGGCGTAGGCATCGTAGGCGTGCAAGGCCCCAGATATATAGAACATGTGTCACCCTTTTTGGAATGCCCGATGATGAGGTGTTAAGACGCTACCGTCTTCCGCCCCAAATCATCATAGACACTCTCTCATTAATAGAGAGTGATCTTGAGCGGCAAATTGACAGTCCTACAGCAATACCACCACTTACGCAATTTATGGCGGTGTTACATTTCTGTGCCTCAGGATCCTTTCAAACCATGGTGGGAATAGTAGCAGGAATATCCCAATCCTCATTTTCCAGGATCCTGAGGGCAGTGATGGAGGCCCTTTTCAAGCACCTCCATCATTTTTTTAAAATGCCTTTGGATATGGGTGCCCTTAGTGTGGCCAAGGTCAATTTTTACCAAATACCTGGCTTCCCACACATCATAGGGGTTGTGGATGGTACTCACATACCACTTCAGCCTCCAGCATGGCTGGAGGCCATTTTTAGGAACCGCAAACACTATCACTCACTGAATGTAATGGTGGTATGTGATGCCTCCTTCCAGATCCTGTCCCTGAATGCAAAATTACCCGGGAGTGCACATGACTCATTCGTCATCCGGCAATCAGGGATATGGCAAAAATTAGACAACCTACAAGCTGGTGATGCGTGGCTTCTGGGTAAGTGGAGACCTTTAGTACATACCAATGCTAAGCTTGATACACAGTGTTCCTGATGTTGTCACTTCTTTTTCACAGGAGACAGTGGCTACCCTTGCACGCCCTGGCTGCTCACTCCTTATTTGGCTCCCACACCAGGGCCACAGAGTAATTTTAATTCCGCACTTACAGCCACCAGGTGTGATGTTCTGGGTTGTTTGTTGACCTGGGGTGGTAGCAGGAGTGATCACAGAAGCAGATTTAAAAATAAAACTAGAATTTTTAATAAGTGCTTGAGTAGACAGATAATGGCAGTAAATAAAAGTCCAGGAATATATAATGTGCACAAGAGTTCTGTGGTGGGAGTAAAAGGGTTAATGTCCAAGTAGAAACAATTAAAGCTGTCCAGGTGTGCAGGTAGTGAAACTGAAAATAATCAAGCCAGGTTTGCAGGTAGTGAGCTGAAAATAAACAAGCCAGGTATACAAGTAGTGAACTGAAGCGCAGGATGTCAGCAGGCTCAGACACTCAGGTATGGGCAAGGATGATGGAGGAAGCGGGGTAGTACAGTGGGAGCTAGGAGCTGACAGGCAGACTGGCAGACAGCGAATTCACAGGAACAGGAAAGCACAGAGAACTCCCTCTCAGCTAGGCTGAGATACACATTGCATTGGCAAAGAAGGAAGGCACTGACCCTTCCTAAATACCCCATGCCATGCTGTTACTGGCCGGAGGGAACATGTGACTCACCAGGATTGGCCAGCCGCATCACATGGCCAGAAGGCAAGATGGTGGCGCCCATGCCAAACGGAACGGAGACACCGCCAGGCCTCACCAGTGCAGAGTGACAACAGGGCCGCACAACAACGCGCACAGCCAAAGCCCCCCACCAGACACCAGCTCCGCCACCAGACAGCCCGCGCCACAACGACCTCACAGGTAACACCCGCCTAGCGCCATGCTGAAATACCCTGGCCGTGACACCAGGCAAGTGGTGGAGCACTGTATCAGCCTTTTAAAAGGCCGATTCAGATGCCTCCACCGCTCTGGTGGCGAACTCATGTATTTGCCGGATATGGTTTCGAAAATTGTGGTCCTGTGTGGGATATTTCACAACATTGCCATAAGGAGTGGTGTCCCAATGCAGCCAGAGGATGCCTTGCATGAGGATGGCCCCCCCGAGGTTGCTCGGAGGTCAGTATGTGGGGGGGCCATACGCGATGATGTGGTGGCCAGATATTTTAGGTAATTATTGGCACAAAGCAAGTTATTTGACACAATGTCGTAAGGAATTTTTTAGACCATCAAATTAATTGTTTTTTTATTTCCCATCTTGTATTTTATTTCATAATCTTTTGGACTGAAATGATGACTACTTCCTGCTCCCAAAAAATGACTTCATGGGGACACATTGGATATATATTCTGGACCCAATTTTGAAACGCAACATTTGTTGAATCATGTTGGCATGCTCATTCGTCAACCAGTTCTTGATTTTTCTTGTAATTTTTCTTATGGTGTTTGCTGGTTTTTACATTTTGTTATCACTGTGTGTATTGTTTGTGAACCAACACTTTGGTTTTTTTTTTTATGTGGTGAATAAATTTTTTGTTTTTGTAATCCCAAAAATGTTATTGTACATTACAAGCAAGTGTAAGCAGGTTCACCCACGTTAAATTTGCTTAAGGGTTAATCCTGTAATGTGGCAATTTGCACATTATTTAACTATGCTTTGTGGGTCCAAACCAACACCAAAAGGTATTATGTAGAATCAGTATGCTTTGGAATCTCGGCCTAAGCAGGTTTCCCACAAAATTTTAACATGTACATTTTTTTAAGTAAAGAAAAAAAACAAACTGTAAACTCGCAAAACCTATTGTTAGTGTTAGCTGTTTCATGTGCCTGCTTTAAAAAAACAACATAACACAATCTTAGTGACATTAGTTGCAAATACTTGCTGCAAGAGTCTACTTATGTAAGTTTAAACAATCTAAGATTTTGAGACAAGGAATGAGACTGAACTCAAAATTTTACTTTTTATTTTGGAAAAATAATTTGAGGCTTAAAACAAAAAAATTAGGGACGCAGGATCCCTGCCATACGATCCAGGACCACCAGCAGGCCGATCACTTGCCCCCGCATAACTTGGACGCACCCGGCTAGGTCCGCCAAACGCCTCTGGTCCTCTGTGGGTTAGAAAATTGTTGTGCTTACTACAATGAATCCATAATTTATGAATCTAAAAAAAAACACAAGCAAAAGAGAGTTATCAAATAGTGACAATAGTGTTGCAAAAAGCACATTTTAACAAAAACCCAGAAGCCCAAAAAAATGGACAAACAAAAAACCATAAAAAAATAGCAACCGTAAGCCAGACATACAAGTTTGACTGTTTTGCCATGTGGGATATGTGTATGGGGAAATCAGCTGTGAAATGTAAATACAAACAGATATATAACAAAACTTTTGGAAAACCAAAAAAAGGAAAAGGCACAGACAAAGGATTAGATCAACACATTTTCAACAACAAAAAAGGATAAAAGGGAAACATACCATTATGAATGACGGCTGGCCCCGAAACAACTCCCTCGTCCTCCTCGGAGGTGGTCAAATTTCCTAAGGAGGTGGGAGGGGTGATCACCGATTCCGGAGATGGGGTGGTCAAGAGAGGGGTGGGTTGAGGGGAGGGGGAATTGGGATGGAGGGGAACTAGCAAAGAGGGATGGGCGACAGGGTCTGGGGAGGAGGGGGAATTTTGGGTATTTTGGGGAGAGGAGGTTTGGCTGGGGGTTGGGGAGAGGGGATGAGAGCGCCGTCTTTGCCGGCGATGACGCCGTAGTCTTCGCTCGGACCCTAAATGATGGAAAACAAATTGAGGATAGTTTAGAACATCACCTTGTTAAACGCTAATTGTTTAACCCAAAAAAATGAAAACATGCACATGCAGATATGAGTACAAAGAATAAACAGGCCAAACCAGAAAACATGTACACGCAGATATGAGTGCAAAGAATAAACAGGCCAAACCAGAAAACATGCACACGCAGATATGAGTGCAAAGAATAAACAGGCCATACAAGAAAACATGCACACGCAGATATGAGTGCAAAGAATAAACAGGCCATACAAGAAAACATGAACACGCAGATAGGGCCACAAAGATAAACATGAAAACCAAAGAAAAAAAAACTTACTTTCCGCTATCCACATGCGAAAGCATGCCAGCAAGCGGGGCGTCCGCCGTTGAAGGTCGGACCACCTGCGCTCCAGCTGGCCGATCTGGCGGCGTGAGCCGAAGGAACGCAGGCGTCCGCGAACCTCCGCATAGGCGGCACGCTTTTAACGATTGGTGATGGGGGGAGGCTGGCTGGTGATCCGCCTGTCCATCACCTCCGTTAAAACCAGAAGCTCTCGCTTGGTGAATGCAGAGGCTCTCATGATGGCAATGGTGTATTTTTAAAAAAACAGTTTTAATAAAGACCAGAAAATAATTTTGATTGGCTAATGTAGTTGGGAAATTAACAGGAACCATTCTATTGGTTAGTGTATGAGTCATGTGTTCGACAGGGCCAAAAATCTATTGAGAGGTTTGATAGGCTTGATGCAGTGACATGCGTAAGCTAATTTAAATAAAGAAATGAACCCAGTAAAATATGCGTGGGTAAAAACACGGAAAACAAATGGATAATTGGCTCAAATATGTATTTTGGCAAAAGAAAGCTATTGTTTAAACCGTACGTATTCTGCGTGTAAACACAAACACGGACAAGAGTAAAGTTTATTGCAATTCAAAAAAAAAAACACATGTGAAGAGCAATTAAGCTAATTGATATATTGATTGGCATGATACGATTGAAGGAGGTAGGCAGAATAAACGAGCAGGTAATCGGAATCTGACAGGCCCACTTCCGGTTTGTACTTGTGCGTGCGTTCCCTGCAAGCCACATTGGGGATGTACACTCGCTATTTGGCTCGCTCGTTAGCTAGAGGAGGGGTCAGTAGACTTTGGGGTGGAATTTTAGGTGCGTTCGAAATTACGTGCGAGCGCTTAAATTTACATATTTCGGCACGTACGCCGAACGTATGATCGGCCACTTGCGTCCGGGCCTGAGTCAGGCCCACAGTGTTTATATATATATATATATATATGTATGCAATAGTGTGCCCCCCCAACCCCACAACCAGCCCACCAGCAGCACCACCACACTTAGAAAAAAAGAATAAACATTAATTGACTCACCCTCAAGGCCAAGGCAGCAGTGACTCAAGGCAGCAGCAGTAACCCAAGGCAGCAGCAGCTCCTCTTCTGTTCACCTCCGCGAGCTTCAGAAACGGCTGTTGAGGGGGAGGGCTGGTGTGGGGCTGCACAGCGTGACCTCTGATGTCACGATTGCATTGCCGTACAGCCCCACTGCACAGCCTGCTCGCAGGCCGCAGTTCAAGTGCCCAGCAGCAGTGACTGCCGTGGAGGACCGCAGCGGAGACAGCTAAATGCTGTACTCCACCGGTCATAGTACCAGTGGCAGGGGACAGGGTGTGGGGGCCCCCTATGTGTGGGGGCCCCGCGACGACCGCCCCTGTCACCCTGCCTATAATCCGGCCCTGCCCTAGTGCTTAAGTTGTTAATCAGTTAATTATATATTTAAGTAAAACCTAAATGTGCAGTTTGCATGAGCAGTCTAGAAAAAATCGACCCTATATTTCCTGTCTTCAGGGCTCAGCTAACTATAAATACTTGTAATTGCAATATGCAGTTGAGTTGTAAGCACTTTAATTGTATGAATAAAAATGAGTGAAATAGTATGATTATCACTAGGTTTTATCACTAAAGCTAAGGACCTGTAATTGTTTTCTAAATTATTTGATACAGAATGTCATGGTGACATTATTAACATATTATTATAATAGCAGTCCCCAGCTATAGATAGTTAAACAAAGGTCATATTTATATCTATGAAATTAGTAGCACAATGATAAACAAATAAAAATGCCAAATGGCACTTAGAAAAAGGGTAGCTTCTCTGTGGCCATGTGATAAATCGGTGCATTTTGATTTAGTTTTTTTTGTTTGTTTTTTTGATTTTTAATGCAGTATTCACAAACTCATTGGCCAGGTCCAAATCACCTACATTTAAAGAATATAGACATATGCCAAATTGATTTGCTTATCTTTAATGGTGTAGAGGAATCGTTTCTATATTTTATATATTTATACCATGGGTGCCAATCATTGAAGATGAGACTCCAATAATATTTCTTTACTATATTTATAAAGATATCATAAATATAGATAACGTTCAATTAACATACATTGTATATATATATTTGCAAATACATGCATACGTATGAATTATTATTTATGATTCCAGTGAGTTCAGACGTGAAGTTCAAGCTCTGTTTTCTGATATTTATTTATAGGCAATTCAAATTATACAGAATGAGATATACACAGTAGTGACATATATACTAGTATATTTATGCTTCCTAAGACATAAAACTTAATAAACAATTAACAAACTTAGACAATTAATAACAACATAGATTATATACTTGCAAGTATTATTAGTTACCGTACTTCCTCCTGCACAAACTTTATGTTCTTCTGGACTCTGTTTTACATTGTGCTGACCACTCTCCAGACAGACCTCCTATACTCACCATACCTCACTGACTTTTCATCTCCTCTGTCCTTCTCTGTCCTCTCCCCCAACTAACTAAGCTGTACTTCCAGTTCTGTCTTTTATCCCAAAATCTTTAAATGCAATTTTGCCATGTCCCATTCTGTATAATGTGGCAGATAATTACAGGTTAGCCAGTGAAACTCCAAGGGGTTGTAAATCATGGCCCAGATTGGATATTTCTGCTCAAACAACCATGGTGTCATAAAATGTGGTATTTGTTTATTCATCAAAAGATTTACCTTTGATTATTTGATGTGCGAACAGAGCTATTTTGCCTAAGGTGATAGCATCAATAGATGTGACCTCTTGATATTAAGCCTGGACAATGGATGAACTGGTTTTATGATTACACACCTGTGCATACCAATGCCCATTCCATTATTTATGACATAAACAGGAAAACTTGTTGAAACCATCCTAACAACAGTGCTAGATTTGATGTACAGTAATTCCCTATTTGACACATATATACATACAAACACACATGAACTTCTTGCTACGAAATATATATACTATTCACTAGTGTAAACCACATTCAATCATTAAGGGTATTTTAATTCAGGCAATATCTCTAGTCCTCATATTATTTGAATCCTAATGTTCAAGTATATTTTATTTTACTTATATAATTAATTTCCTACATCACATAAGGTAACAGTCACCCCCTTGTGGCCATGAGAAATTAATTTTGATTGGCCACACATGAATCTAACATAATTATTCCCAATACATTTTGAAATATTTCTTCAAACCATACTTTTCCTTCCCTAATCATTATTTTAAACCATAAAGATAATAGTAATAACCAGTGTGATGGTTGCATATATTTTTAAAGTCTTTAACATAGCTAAACTACTCTATTTACAATATTGTAAGTAAATATGACCATTACTGCGGATTTATTCAGTATTCATGAGGAAAATATTTGATCAGTCATTTAAAATACCATAGCATAGCTTGATTGTAGATACAATATCCTGTTATCTATCTGTGCTGATGTCTTTAAGATACATCTTCTGTCCTGTGCCAACAACAATTTTGCTCCTGTTTGGACTGTCATCTGTGTGTCTTGCGTGCCATTGGAGATGCGTTACCGTTGCAGTATGAGGCAGTAGAATTCTTTGTGGAAGCTGCCATTTTGCTTGCTGCGCAGAGGGCTGTGTACTTTGAGTGCTGTGGTCTTTAATCATTATTTCCGCTTCACCACAATGCTGTAACACTCAGTACCTTCAGTGTCACCTCGGTAATAATCTTTCGCAGATGTGCATTGTGCGTCCTTTACGATTATCCAATGATGCAGTTATGACAAGTGTCCATATAATAGTCTTTTAAGGTTTTGGTGTTGAATAGAGAGCAAATATATATATATATATGAAACAAAGTCTCTTCTCCTTTCTTGGTTGTATATAATCCATCTCAATTTTCTTTGGCCAATGGCATTCCAAATGACCGGGGTAGATAATGTCTACCATATTGTATTTATTCTATATAATAAACTTCCATACTGTAAGGTCACATTCTTACAATGTTCCTATATAATATCTATTTTCTAACTTAAAACTAAAATAAGGTGTGACTACTTTTATTCTTGTTTATTTTAAAACTAAAATAACCCTACACCAGAAAACTCTATTCAATGGCTATCTATATTTAACCTACAATAAAATTAGCAATACTATTTGGAATGCTTTGATGTATTCATCATAACATCCTATCAATAAAATAATTGACTATACATATATGCTTCATACAGGCATTAAATATCTTTCAAGAATGGCTTTTAGATATGTGTAACCCCACTCAGCATTATGCCATATGCCGCAATGTGCATATAATTGCAATGACCCTTTTTGTGCTAAAATTAAATTCTCTTAGACTCATGAAGTCTGTATTAAGAGAACAATTTCTCCCAATTAATTAATTTGTCCCAATAGGGTATACCATCTTCACTAGATATTTAATTTAGGTTTGAAGCCTTTAAGACGGAAGCATAGATATACTACTGTGTAATACACAAATAAAACAAAATAAACTATTTACAAGGTATGATCTGATATAAAATGTACATCAGACATGTATACAGGTATATAATTTCAAAGGTATATGTAAAAATAAAAATATTTTGTATAATTGCAGTGATGAAATGTACACTGTAATTGGTGTGTACATGTATGAGTTGAAACCAATTTGACATAGACAATTTCAAATGATTGTAGTGATGAAAGGGTTAATGGAAACTTCCCCTTCCTGGAACTAAAACTGCTTTTGGGATTTGTCCATGTGTCAGTATTTATGGCAGGTATCGACTGCTGGGCTAATGATCTTCTGTTGTGTCGCCAATCATAGGTTCTGCAGCGATGTTGAATTTGTTAACTAAAATTCAAACAAACAGAGAAATACAATGAATATAATGGCTATTTACAAAGTGATTTAGCATTGCTTGCTAAGCGTTCTGTCGTGTCTCCTGCATGTTATATGAGGTACAGAATTTACATATCTGGCTATTTAAAGATTTACTAACATCCAGTTTCTTTTATCTCTGTAATATTGTGTGTCATTGACAGAACAAACTTTGCTGCAGATAGTCTGCAGGTTGGATTCAATTATGAAATGAGAGATTATTTTACCATGTGGGATTTCTATCTCTAATTTCAATCCCCATGGTGGCTGCATTTGATCTAAAAGGTAAACCAAGTAAAGAGGTGATATTACCGTATTTCCTTGTGGACATACTCTCCCTTGTGGATTAGTCAAGATCCAGCCATTCTCCAATCGTGGATTTTTCTTGTCAGTGGGACTCCTTAGCCATGAAAAATTTTGGATGTCCTGGAAAATATTCTCATGTGGAGAAAAACTTGTTAAACTGGGCCATATATCATTTGATGGTTCCAGGGTTTTATTCAGAACTGCAACAAAATGGCTGTGGCCCAAAGGCACAAAAACGTTTTTCCCCTGGTGATTCTTTTTGTCATTTAGTGTGGTGTTTTCAGAATGACACTCTGCATGTTGTCTCTCTGAGAGACTGCAAACATTTGCTCCACCACAAGATGGCTCTAAGTGCAGTGTGGGTTTTACATAGGTATTATTGGAGCTTTTTGCGTGATTAGATGCCTGCACTCCTGAATTAATTTCATTGTTCAGCTTTGTCAATATGTTTGTGGCTGAACTCATTTCAGGGATCTGCACTTTAGAAAATGTATCTACCACTGTGTGCACTTCTTTGCTCTTGTTTGTGTTTAAGACTGTCTGTTCCATTATTCCTAATGGTGCAACTAATTCTTCCATCACATTGGGGCCTGTGAGTGTGTATTCAGTAGAATCACTCTCCTTCTCATAATCTGAGCTCCATTGATCACTCACCAGCAAAAATTGTATAGGAGACATTTGACATTGCTCCCACCTTCTTTGCATCAATTTGCTCTTTTTGGATTAATACATTCTGCACCATGATTCTCTCTTTCTCAATTACAGGAACCTGATTGATTATATTAATCCTGACTCCAGTAGACTCAGTGTACAAAGTCTCAAATAAATCTACAATATTTTCTTTTGTAGTTTTGGGTGTTTCTATAATCTCCTCCTCAGAGGTCTTGACAGTTTGAGTACAAACTGACAGGCTTTTTGCTTCCAAATTTTCCTGTTTATTTCTCTTGAGAAAGGCTCTTTGCTAGCTGAAACGCGTTGGTGATTATCTCGAGGAAGTGCTGTTCCAGACCTAAGCTGAGAGGGTGGATTCCTGAGCCCAGGAGGTACCCGGTTGTTACAACTTTATATGCTTGATGGTGTTATTATACACCCTAAAGTCTGGTACGCAGCATCATTATTTTAAACACATTATCAGTGAATAAATTGTATCACACTATTGTGGCCCTCCTTTGTCTCCTTTTTTATCTTTGAGGAACAAGGAGGCACCACGGTGGGTGTGAGGAAATCAGCAAGTGACGTGTGTGACGATTTGGGCAGACCAGTTTTTATTTTCAATAAGAGGATTTAGAAGCATGAATTCAATTCGGATATAAACTTACAGTAATATCCATTTTTCAGACTTGACCTATTGACTATTGTGGTGGTTATAAATATATCACCATACCATTAGTGATTTTCCCCATTAAAGGTTTTGCGCAAGGTTTACCTGTGTATTGTTATCTGTATTTTTTTGGTGTTGGGCGTACACCTTTTAAACCTGTTGAAGCATTTCCCTCTTATACGTGAAGTGCAGGGATTATTAACCCCTTTCTTTTCAAAGCAGAAAAACCCTGCTCTTGTCTGAAAGGGGTCTACCTGGGAATTTCCCGGATAGACACTGTAGTGTGAAAGGGGGGTCTCGACCAAATATCCGGGAATTTGCACAGGAGAAATTCCCGGGTCTGAGCAGGAAATTTCCCAGGGTTTTATATCTGAAAGCGGTATGACTAAGCTGTACTTCCAGTGCTGTCTTTTATCCCAAAATCTTTAAATGCAATTTTGCCATGTCCCATTCTGTCCAATGTGACAGATAATTACAGGTTAGCCAGTGAAACTCCAAGGGGTTGTAAATCATGGCCCTGATTGGATATTTCTGCTCAAACAACCATGGTGTCATAAAATGTGGTATTTGTTTATTCATCAAAAGATTTACCTTTGATTATTTGATGTGTGAACAGAGCTGTTTTGCCTAAGGTGATAGCATCAATAGATGTGACCTCTTGATATTAAGCCTGGACAATGGATGAACTGGTTTTATGATTACACACCTGTGCATACCAATGCCCATTCCATTATTTATGACATAAACAGGAAAACTTGTTGAAACCATCCTAACAACAGTGCAAGATTTGATGTACAGTAATTCCCTATTTGACACATATATACATACAAACACACATGAACTCCTTGCTATGAAATATATATACTATTCACTATGGTGTAAACCACATTCAATCATTAAGGGTATTTTAATTCAGGCAATATCTCTAGTCCTCATATTATTTTAATCCTAATGTTCAAGTATATTTTATTTTACTTATATAATTAAGTTCCTACATCACATAAGGTAACAGTGGCATTCCATGAGTGCTGCAAGGAAGGCATCGAATGTAATAGCTTGTTCATCCTTACATTCCTGACTAGGGTGAAGATGTATCAAACCTTCTACAAAGATTATGGGGAGAATTTATCAAAGCTTGGAGAGAGATAAAGTACTAACCAATAAGCTACTGTCATTTTACAAAATGACAGGTAGTAGCTCATTGATTGGTACTTTATCTATTTCCACTTTATGTCTCTCCAAACATTGATAAATTTACCCCAAAGTAGAAAAGTTGTCCATACCAACCAATCAACTCTAAGGGTGGGTACACACTTGCACGATATCTGCCCGATTTGGCCAAATCGGAAGGACAAATCAGGCAGTGTGTATGTCCAACTGCGTGCTCCCGCAAGTCACATGCAATATTCTGATTGGCCATGCTGCATGGCTAATCACACAATATCGCATGTGGTGCAGTGCATATTAATGAAAGACGAAACGACACATCGTTCCATGGTTCATATATACCCCTTTTACACCACAGCTAAATCCCGGGTTATTGCCGAGTTAACCCTGGTTGCTGCTAGGTCTAAAATGTGCCAGGGTTGTATTCCCCTGTCGAGTCACCCGGCAATCCAACCCGGGTAGCTTTCAGGGTTTAACACGTGAACAACCCGTGTAACTCTGCAGTCTGACTCGGGTCCTGTTTACAGGTTGGAGAGTTCCAGATTTTCCGGCGCTTGGCGATGATGTCATCTTCAAGCATATGCAGACCTGTTCTGCTGCACCCACCAGGGAATAACACGGGTTGGCGCCGCGATCTGAAAGGGATCTGTCCCGGGTTTGACCTGGTTTGGAACCTTGGGCCTGATTCAGTTTTGGGAATAGAGTGAGAAAGAGCACGTAACTGTGAACCAGGACAAATCATGTTACAATGCAAGGAGTGCAAATACATACATTTTAGTTTGTAGGGTAAATACTGGCTGCTTTTCCATGTAGCCCACAAATACTGCACAGCTTTATTTTTACACTGCAATTTAGATGTCAGTTTGGACACGCTCCTCCAAAATCTAAATCTCTCTGCACATTTTACATCTGCCCCCCTGCAGTGCAGCATGGTTTCACCAAGATGATCAGTGATGTGCTCTATTCCCAAAGATGAATCAGGCCACTTGTTCCAAATACCGGGTGAGACCTGGGAATTTAGTGTAAAAGAGGTATAAATCTTCTAATGTGTATCGGCAATCCTGTATGGTCTGGGGCGAAGGTAAATCGCCCTGACCACTGGCGGTCGTACAAGTGTGTACCCTGCCTAACTGTCAATTTACAGGCTGTGCTAGATAAATGACAGTTAGACGCTGATTGGCTGTTATGGGCAACTTATTTACTTTAAATCTCTGAAAGGTTTGATATATCTTCCAGGTAATTTCAAGACAAAAATCATTATGGTTATAGGTAATCTAAAATAGACACATTGACGCCTTCATCATCCAAAATCTAAAGATGATAAATCGCCCCAGATCTACAGATCAGACATTACACACATTGTGTAATTATTAATTTACAAATATAGTGCAGAATTGTATTCTGTGGGATAGTGATGTAAAAGTAATATTTGCAAATGATATTGCTGGATCTTTGCATCTCGCACCTCCAATTTTCACAAATCCATAGCAACTAGGCTCATCCGTAATTGCAATACAAAAGAATACAATTTCCCAGCGCTCACTGTATACAAAATAGGCACTGGTGCTGCATAAATAACTCTAACACAGTGTAATTAAGATACTTTTATAATATCAAATCAACAAGAGGATTATACACATACACATTATATATATATATATTAGGGATGTGCAGGCTCGGATAGGTTCGAGTTTGCACGTGGAGTTCGGATTTTTCCCTCCAAAAAAACGGAACTCAGAATGAGGCAAAACGTCATCTTACATGGACGAACATCATCATTCCTGGACAAAAGACCAGGAATGATGATGTTCGTCCATGTAAGATGACGTTTTGCCTCGTTCTGAGTTCCGTTTTTTTGGAGGGAAAAATCCGAACTCCACGTGCAAACTCGAACCTATTCGAGCCTGCACATCCCTAATATATATATATATATATATATATATATATATATATATATAGAACTTACACCGGCGGCACTCTTTGGACTTTCAATCAATAAACACAGCGACACTGATATAAATCAACATTTCAGATGTTATTATACATCTTTCGATGTATAATAACATCTGAAATGTTGATTTATATCACAGTGCCACTATTATTATTGATTGAAAGTCCAAGGAGTGCCGCCGGTGTAAGTTCTATTTCATGTGGATTCTATTTGTTTCCAGGAGGGCACCCGGGCATTTGTAAACTATTTTTCTATCTTTCATGGAGTGCCGGTCATTTGCTTATGATATATATATATATATATATATATATAATGGGATGTCTCTCCCAATATAAAAGAGATTATAATAGTGTGTACACACTAAAAGAAAATATACTAATACCGGTATATATACAATATCAATTAGGACAACATGTACACAATACAACATAAAACATTGAAAATATTTAGTCAGTACTGCGCATAATCAGCGTCTTAAGTACTGAGGTCTACAAATATAGAAGAGTAACTGTCCCGATCAAAAATCAGTAATGCAGTAATGCAGAAGTCCGATTCGATAGGACACTCTGTAACAGGCAATCACAGTGGGAAAACACCTGTTAAAAGGTATGTACATGTCCGGATAGGTACCTGTATCTGGTGGTGGACACGAACTAAAATCTGTATAGATCACAGTGGGGTAGATGTATGATAGCGGCACGTTAAGTGCCGCTATAACGCTTCCTGCTTCGCCTCTTTACCGAGGCGAAGCAGGAAGCACTACAGATGAGATGTGTGAACATCTCATCGGCCGGAGAGGGGGAGCGTTAACTCCCTCTTCCAGCGCTACCCGCTACAGACCACATCGCATCAGCCTAGTGCTGATGCGATGTGTGTCAGGCCCAGCCGGCTCCATTGAGCATGCGCGGGATCTTGCAAGTATCGCGAGATCCCCGTGTGCAGCCTGGAGCTGGCAGCCACCGCAGCAGGGACAGCGCTGTCCCTGCTGTGGGGATAGGCTAGCGCCAGGCTGTAGCTGTCGATAACGACAGCTACAGCCGACTGAACGGTCATGCAGTATGACTGTTCGTACGTGGCCCTGCCGCTCGACGCTGCTATCTTGTAGATAGCAGCGCCGATAATGACAGGGGCGCATAGCTCCCCTGTCATTTACCGCCCAGACCCCCGATCATACATCGGGGAGAAGCGGTATCAGCGCACATAATGTGTGCTGATACCGCTTCTGGGCTTCATACATCTACCCCAGTGCCTTTAGCTCCGTAAATGGAACACATGCTGTAAGACACATCCAGCATGCATGGCGAGAGCTGGTACTAAGCTATTCATCTGTTTGAAAAATAGGCACTAGGAATAGAACCTCAACATTTAGGCATTTGGTGATATTGTAACTAAAATGTAAGTTATTTTGCATAGAATGTAATATTCATTAATATAACATTTATAAAAATGTCTCAGTTTTCACATAACTGACACAGGGCTGCTGCTGGTAATGCATTTCTACTTTCTAGACATTATGTTTTTTCAGGAAATTGCAGGGAGTCTGTAGTAAACTAAAATGTTTATCAATTGTGAAATATCTACTACATATAAAGTAAACATACTAAAAAAGGTATTAGGTTAGTTTAAGACAGTTTTTCTTAACTACGGTCCTCAGTGACCCGACCAGTTCATATTTTCCAGACCACCTAGCAGGTGCACAGGTATAAAACCAACTGTCACATTGTAAAGATCCACAGATGACCTGGAAAACATGAACTGTGTGGGGTCCTGAGGACCGAGTTTGAGAACCACTGGTTTAAGTTCTCTTATCATATTGTATTGATTTGTATTTCAGGTTTATGGGCCTATTAAGTATAGAATTATGCCATACTAATACTGGTTTCCTTATACAGGTTGAGTTTCCGATATCCAAAATGCTTGAGACCAGGGGTATTTTGGATAACGGAATATTCTGTATTTTGGAATATTTGCATATCATAATGAAATATCTTGGGAATGGGACCCAAATATACACACAGAATGCATTTATGTGTTATAAACACCTTATACACACAGCCTGCAGGTAATTTTATACAATATTTTCAATAATTTTGTGGCTCAAACAAAGTTTGTGTACATACATAAAATTCATTTATGTTTCATATACACCCTGACCCTATACACAAAGTATGAAGGTAATTTTATACAATATTTTTAATAAATTGTGCCTTAGACAAAGTTTGTGTACATTGAGCCATCAAAAATCAAAGGTTTCATTATCTCAGTCAAGCCAAAATAATTCCGTATTTCAGAATATTCTGTATTTCTGAATATTTGGATATGGGAGACTCAACCTGTAGGAGCATGTTCATGTAGGGTTAAAAATAAAATCATATAACTTATATGAAAATAATCTCAGTATTATACATACTTTATTTTAGAATAAAGAACATATGGCAAATCACCACTGTTACTGAGAAATTAGATTGCTCGGTGACACAGTGATAAATTCAGGACATTACATACAGTAGGGTCATTATAAAAACTGTTGGCATGTTAAAATCTTTACATGGCTTCTTGTATTGAAATGCATCACTTTACTGTTGAAATTGTTTAAAAATATAGCATTTCTATGGATGCGTTGCACTTACATTTACCATTATTCCCCAGCATTCCACTTTCAGTGTCAGTCATTTTTGTAATTTTTTGTGACTCATAAAAAAGGACAATTATGCCACTTTGTTAAATTAAACTCCATTCACACAACTATACGACTCAGTAATATGTAGACCTGACAGTCATCGTTGATAGTACAACAGTGGCAATGAATTGAGATATGCCAGAATTAAAACAAAGTTAACTAACGATGTAGAGAAAAGTATGTAATAAGTTGTCTTACCTTTTCCCTGTTTTACTTGGTCCAGCAGTTTGCAGCTTTTGTGCCTATAAAGACTCTTTTAATGCGTTGTGACTTTATAAGTGAATCCTGTGTTTACAGAGCTGAATACAATCTCATCTTCACATCCTGTCAATACAGGGAGGTGTGAAGCAGTTACCAAGGGCTGAAACTTTGTATGTACATGTCTGGAGCTACATATGTAAATGAGGTTTTCTGCAGCCCTGCCCCACATTAACATGTTTTAGGAATTCCTTCTTTCAAATTCATGCACAAAGCTGTACCATACACACACACAATGCTGCACGCTTGAGGAAGACAAGAGAGACAAGATAAAACCACGCAATTAAATATTTTTCAACAAAGGTCAGTGATTTTACACTTACAATTCTGCAGTTATGCAATTTTTTGTAAATAAAAAATAGATCATGCAAAATATGTATATTTATATTCTGGTATTGTCTGGTGTTTGTTATAGCAAAAAACTATAACTTGAACTTTAAGTACTTTTTCACAAGATATATTTTAATTGCATTTGCATTGGTTTGGTAGACATGTAACATAGTATTGTGTTTGTCTATATGTCTATCTATGTTACTACTTAACTAATGAGTAATGATTAGCAATGTTCCCCTCTGCTCATTTCATGTTCTGCAACCTATGCTAAATGCACCCACACCAAGTTTCTGCCAAAGGTCACATACAGAGCACACTATGGTTGCAATCAGATGTTCAATGCACATTCTTACAGCCTGGTAAGCACCCTAACTAATGTAAGTGAATGGATCTGTGCTTACACTTTTATTTTAACAAGCATTTGCTTTGCTTTGGTCACAGACATTAATGCACAGTACAGTTTAATGGAGTGCTACAAGAGCTCTCATGAAGTGCTATGCTGCAGCTTTGAGAACACACTATGAATGCTCTGATGACAAAGTACAAGGTTTGACAGGCTATGTTTTTAAATACTGTAGAGTTTGTAATAAGACCATACTGGAGTAGTATTCCCAGAATATAAACTTCAGCAGTATCTTATTAGATTAACAAATATGTACAGTAAATACATACTAAATGATATTGCAATGTTTTGGTAATAAATAGTGTGCAGGAGGCAGTTGAGCCTGTACACAAGGTATAGTAACTGCGAGCAAACAGTAGAGATACTGGTGAATAAACAAAAGACACAGAGATGATATTGCTGTGGAAAGTGGTCACTTCCTGTGAGAGCTTACATACTAAGGGGAGGGTAAATAATTGGATGGTGAACTGAGTAGAAGGGCAGGTCAAGGATGAATAGGTAAGTGGAGATTTAGTAGGAAAGCTAGTAGGCTTTAATGAATGGGTCTGTTTTCACTGCACTTTTTAAGCTGGCGAGACAGGTAGAAAATTTGATTTCGTCAGGGAGTGAGTTCCAGAGGAGGGTAGCAGAAAGGTCTTCATTGCTACACCACTGAATGGTTGGCGAACAGTCATCACAACCTAATAGTTAAGGACTTCCAACTATCAATTCAATTTGTCATTGCCAAAAGTTTTGAGAATAACACAAGTATTGGTTTTTACAAAGTTTTCTGCTTCAGTGTTTTTAGACCTTTTTGTCAGATGTTACTATGATATACTGAAGTAAAATTACAAGCATTTCATAAGTGTCAAAGGCTTTTATTGACAATTGCATTACGTTTATGCAAAAAGTCAATATATGCAGTGTTGACTCTTCTTTTTCAAGACCTCTGCAATTCGCCCTGGCATACTGACTGATGGCCGCCCATTTTTGCCTAATCAATGCTTGGAGTTTGTCAGAATTTGTGGGTTTTCGTTTGTCCACCCGCCTCTTGAGGATTGACCACAAGTTCTCAATGGGATTAAGGTCTGGGGAGTTTCCTGGCCATGGACACAAAATTTTGATGTTTTGTTCCCTGAGCCATTTAGTTATCACTTTTGCCTTATGGCAAGGTGCTCCATCATTCTGGAAAAGGCATTGTTTGTTACCAAACTGTTCTTGGATGGTTGGGAGAAGTTGTCATTGGAGGGTGTTTTGGTACCATTCTTTATTCATGGCTGTGTTCTTAGGCAAAATTGTGAGTGATCCCACTCCCTTGGCTGAGAAGCAACCCCACACATGAATGGTCTCAGAATTCTTTACTGTTGGCATGACACTTAATGTAACTTAATGTAATTGTCAATAAATCCCTTTGACACTTACGAAATGCTTGTAATGTTACTTTAGTATACCATAGTAACATCTGACAAAAAGGTCTAAAAACACTGAAGCAGCAAACTTTGTGAAAACAAATACTTGTGTGGCTGTAAATCAAATTGTTCCACAGCATCCACATGACGTCGCAACTCCATTATAGAATGTGTGCTACTTTAATTCGATGCAGTTTAGTTAAATGTACATAGGTTTTTTTTTTTCAACAATGCTCTCACTTTGCTTTTGGTTTAGTTATATGATTAGTGTCCAACTGAAACATGATATAACTTATATCATGTTTCAGTTGGACACTAATCCACATGTTCATCTGTCTTAGGCTAATTTTCTCTCTTCTGTGTATGTATATAACAATTAGTATTGGTTGGGACACGTTGTATTTGCTCATCATTTCTCAGAGGTTACTCACATAGATATTTCCCAGTCTGATTTCCACTCCCAACCAGACTCTCGCTGACACAGCAGTGAGAACAATCAACATTTAAATTTAACAATGATCTGAAATAGCTTTTATCTCCCAAGTATCTCACTTGCACAATAAAGTATCCTCTCATAGAAATATTGATTCCGATATAAACATATTTTTACTGTAACTGTATTTATTTTCAAGTTTTGTCCATCAAAATGTTTGTCCCAGGTTAATGAACTATTGCCAAACTACTTTCCTTATACTGGATGCCGCTAAATTTTCAATTAAATTGCAGTAAAATTGTATTAAAAACATGTTGGAATTGTTATTGTGTTATTATGATATTAAGTGGATATAACAGATTTAGGAAACTATTCACAGTGTTAGGAGATATAGCATCAGGGGAATATATCATTAAGCTCATGCCAAGACAGCTGCTCCGTTGAGCAGCTGTGTCAGAGTATAATAAAAGCCACTCTTTCTCTGCCAATCACAGTATCAATAGATTACACTTCCAACTTCTGTCTCAGCTGTGTTACTACACATGCATGACCATAAGTGAGAGCATGCATCTGCACACGTTAGGAAGGAGGAGAGGGATCTAATAGATCCCTTTACACTCTCCGATAACTCTTTCCATAAGAGAACTGTTAATGCCAACTCTAGATTCAGTCAAACAGAAAACAAACACCAAACTTACTACTTTTTAGATTGGTTACAATAGGTCTCCCTTTGCTTGATTACTAACAGCCAGTTGGTATTAATTTACACTGACTGGTAATTGGAGATCAGTGTAGTAAGCAGTACTGAATTTGTACTGGATTTATACCTTTCATTTACAATAAAGCTTGACATCTCTGCAGTTGTATATGACTAAGTATAACTAAGTTGTAATATTTGACATTTTACAATCTTATTACTGCAATCTTATTTATCTTTGATCTCCCAATTGTGGACACTGTAACCTAGCATTTTGTATACAGATACAGCTGCAGTCGCACACACAATATACACATTCCGCATATCATTATAAATCAGAGTAGTGTGATGTGCAATGTATTTGCATGGCATTGCGAATAAGACACATTTTTGGTGAAAAAAGATGCACAAAAAGACGCTTAGCACTAGCCGAGTCACCCGGGACTAAGCGTGACTAGAAGGGCTGTTTAATGTAACTGCAGAAACAATGATGGATGACACATCTGCATTTCAGGATTAGATACAGTACCTGGTCCTGGAGCAGGTGCACAAGGCCTTTGAGCATCTTAAGCTGCTTGTAATCCATCCATCCTTGATTGCACTGCACCTAACTGGCCCTGCAGATTGTATAACTTGAACAAGGGTAATTTCAAGAGGCCCGTGAAATCCATAGGGCAAGAGATCTTATGGAATCCATATTTTAGGTTAGGTGATTGTATTACAGGCAATTATGGTTTGTTACCTTTTTACTAAGTAGAACTCGAAATGCAAAGACACCTTTATTAATAGGAGGTATTTTGAATAGTCACATAGTTAGTGGTCAAGTCCCATTGTACTCTTACCAGAAACCAATGTGAGCTTACGTTTCTGCAATGATTTCCGTAAATTGAATAGTGTATCTAAGGTTGATGCCTTCCCAAGGCCTTGTGTGGGTTAACTAATTCAAAGGTTGGGAACAGCATGGTTATTAACCACTCTAGACTTGACCAATTTTCACTGACAAATGCATTTGACAGACAGTGCAAGAAAAAAGACAGCTTTTTCTGCACTGGAGTGTTTGTTCCAATATAAGATGTTAGATAAAATTCTAAGACCTCATAGACAGTTTTCTGCTGCTTATCTCAATTATGTAGTCATCTATAGCCCTGATTGGCAGTCTCACTTACCCTGGGTACAAGCAGTGTTGGACTCCATATGTGAGACTTGAGTTTACAGCCAACCTAAAACAGTGTTGCTTAGGGATGGAAGAGAAGAAGTATCTTTGATACACCATAGCCATAAGTTTGATAAAGCTTCAACTTGATAAAATTGAGGAAATATAAAATTTGCCATGCTCCTAAATAAGCCTCTGGGAGCTTTCTTAGGAATTACAGGATATTATAGCAGATTTATACCCAATTTTGCCACCATTGCTGTCTATTTGACTGACATTACTAAGGGTAAACAGACAGGTTAGGTGGATTCCTGAGGCAGAAAAGGCTTTCCAGGTGTTAAAGATAGCACCCAACCAGTTTTGAGGACATCTGACTTTAAAACTGCTTTGTGCCATTTCTTTTGTTTGGGGACTACAGGTGTTTTGCCCCAGAGATTGCAACAGGAGGGGGATATGTGATAAAGGCAGTGGGGAAGTTATTGATGGAAGGTATATACTGTATGTCCTTAACTTATATGTTCTCAACTTCTGTGTGGTACTTACCAGGTAATGAGAAACCTTGATTGCCAGACCATCTGTGAGAGGCTGATAAAAGGTATGTCATTTTCTCTGGTCAGTCTCTCGCTGCCTAGAGGAAGCATTACTGGAGGCCTGCTGTGAGACACTGGTTTTGTTTGATGTAAGTGCTGAGCTAAATGCTATTTTGTTTGTGACTTGTCATTAGGTCCTTCCACCCAGAGAGAGGAAACTACAGTATGTTAGTTAGAGACAGACAGGCTAGGATTTATTTTTATGTCTTGTTTATTTTATGCTGTCAAATAAAACTAGCTGCGGATACTTGTACTGAGGCACTGGACTGGGGTGCTACTGATTGGCTGCTGCATGAGAAGTGCTGCTGCTTACCCCAGAAGGCAGCATCCCTTAACCTGATCTTGCGACAAAATATAAGCATAGCTGCAGTTGCTTTAATTTTGTTATTTAAACTCAGTAACCAAAGGTGAAATTGTCTCATTCCATTCATCCACTAAAATTGTCCACTTGATCCAGTCCTTCAGAATGATTGTGCACTCACTCCATAATATTGGTTGTTACATTTTCCACATTATCAATTTTTTTCCTTTACACTGTATTTTATTTTCTCCCTTAAAAAAACTGAGTCTATTTACTACTGGTGGCCCAGTGGCTGTGGTTTTATCATTTTGTATCACTGCATTTCTCAGCAATACATAATGCTACATATACTACCATAAATTACAATGCCAGACTCCTTTGTGTTTGTTACCGTCACTGGCAGGGTAGCAGGAGAAAGGGATAAGTGATATGCATAAGCATGGCTAATGTCTGCGTGTGCACATGTTGTTTTGACTTGATGCCGGAAATAGCTAACACCATTTTGTTGTAGGCCAAAGAGAAAAGCTTTTTGCTGCTTGTAAAATTTACTATCTTTTATCCACATCATAAAAGGACCCTTTAGTCTTCATTTCTATTCTCAATGGATTGTTTCATGCCACATCCCTACACTCTAGTTTAGCAATGATCACCTGCAAATGCTCCATTTCCTTTGTGTTCATGACATCACCCTCTCCTAGGTTTCTCCATACTTCCATATACAAAAGTCGAGTCAGCACAAGATCAGTTTACAATTAAGTATCAGATAAATCCTAACATAATAGCTGTAAGGAACATATATAGTACAGCCCTTGGTTGGTGGTGCTCCCAATATTTAGGTATCTAAGCTTATTTTCCTTCTTCTTTGCAAGAAAGCAAAGCTAAGACAAAAAAACGGCTTTTTGGGGCACACATTAAACAGAATAATTTCATGAAAATTAGGGATTGTAATTTTAAAATATAATTTTAATTGGATGCTGCCCCCTAAAAATAGTCCCAAGGTTTCAAAGTTTGGGGTACATCAAAAAGTATAACTATATTAAACAAGAATTAAATGTTGATGGGTTCTGCAAAGTATTTAAATAATTTCCCTAGTTATTTATTCAAAGAGCTGTTACTTATACTTCACCCCCTATGGAAATCATCAAATCCCACTCAGGGTACCTCCTAATTAGATTCAAATTGTATATTCATCAACCACGTGTGAGCATATCTAGTTAGAATGTAAACTATTTTTTTCAATCAATATACAAACAGAGGACATGTAGGTGCCAAGTGGAACATATCAATAAATCCTGTATATACAGCGATATCTTTACTCTTAATGTAAAAAGTATCTAGGCTTTTAAACATCTACTATATGCAGCAGGAGCAGGCTACTTGGATACCAATTGGATACAATTATATTGACTCAAAACAAAAATTGAAACAGAGTCAACAGTGTCAAGTTCAAATATGTCATGCAGATGCCTCGGTCACAAAATGCAGAAGTAAAGGGAATGAGTATTGTCTTAAGAAAGATTGAGAGACACGTCTCTACTGTTCAATCTACTGGTAGGAAGTCCCTGTTGCTAACAGCATTGCAGGGGAACATTAATCCTCCAGGCGGAATGAGAATGGGTATGCCCCCCGACAAGAGCAGAGTTAGAAGCAGCGGAAGCCCGACAGCGCTGGAAATCCCGATCGTGGATAGGTAAGTATCTACTAACCTAACCTAACCCCCCTAACCCTAACCCTCCTTAGGGGTGCCTAACCCTAACTTCCCTCCCAAGTGCCTAACCCTAATCCCCCCTCTAAGTGCCTAACCCTAACCACCCCCTTCCCCGCTGCCTAAATGTAAGTCCCCCTGGGGGGTGCCTAACCCTAACCCTCCCTCCCCCTAGCCTAACCCTAACCCTCCCGGGGGGGGTGCCTAACCCTGTCCCCCCCGGGAGCCCTAAACCTAACCCTCCCCCCCGCGGCTGTCCGCTTGCGGCGCCCGGCATCACTACGATCGGGATGCCGGGCGCCGGTCTCCCGGCATTGGGGAAATGCGGGCGTCTACGTCTAGACGCCTGGCATTTCACCCTTGCCGGGATATGACAGTCGGGAAGCCGGCTGCCGGTATTTAGGCAGTCGGCTTCCCGATTGCTTCCCCTCCAGGCTGACTGAGAGAATCGTGTTGAAATGAACATTGATAGGTCTAAAGGAAAAGATTGTGAGTGGAGAGCAGACAATGGAAAAATACTGTTAGGGTCAGTAGAAATTTGCAACTCAGTCACTTCTGCTGTCTAACGTCATACATGAAATGCATTTGATGCTAGATGAGAGAGTGTCTGAGAGGTCTGCCTGACAGATACGATAGGTAAAGGGGCACTTGTGCTGTCTGCAAAAATATTCAAACCTCAGCTAATGCCGTAGTATTGCAGGGGGGCTTGAAAGATCAATTAGATGAGAGTGTGCACTAAGAAGATTATAAACAAAATAGATGAATCTTCAAATTGAATCATTCTGGTGTAGTGACAATTGATAGAAAACACATGATTAGAGCTGCTTATATGTGCAGCTATACAGCATAAATAGTGATTCAGTATAGTAATATCTCTGTCACTCATAGAAAAAAATCATCTGCTAATTAGTGACAGTGTTAATCGTAATGAGTAATGCTTAAAGTAATATCTGTGTCACGTGATAATAACACCAGCCAATCTGATGTATCTGCAAACAATAGAAATATGTAATAAAGCACATAAATGATGGCTGCTTCTATGTTGAAATCTGTATTCTACTTAGTATTAACACCTGTTCGTTGGTGACGATGTTACTCACAATGAATAATGTTTATAATAATATCTATACCATACATAGTAATGACACCTTATCGTAAGTAACAGTGTTAATCGCAATGAAGAAAGTGCTTTTTGTCATGTACTTGAAACAGGCAGATGCAGGTTAAAGTGGTACTACATAGGACCTGTCTGTTCAAGGTTAACTAATCATATGCGGCTCAGTCATCCACGATTTACAATTACGCCCATGAAGTTTAAGCTGCCCATGTGTCAGTGGTAAAATAAAAGAGTACCTGCGGTTATGAGCATACCAATATTCTGCCACTAAGTGCAAGTTACTCACAAATACAGCTGGGGATCAGATAACTAAAAAATTAGTCTGTGCTGTGTGTAATATAAAGAGATGCAGGGCTGAACTAAAGAGATGCAGAGCTGTGATAAAGAGATGCAGAGCTGTGATAAATAGATGCAGAGCTTTGATAAAGAGATGCAGAGCTGTGATAAAGAGATGCAGAGCTGTGATAAAGAGATACAGAGCTGTGATAAAGAGATGTAGAGCCTTGATAAACAAAGAGATACAGAGCTCTGATAAAGAGATGCAGAGCTGTGATAAAGAGATGCAGAGCTGTGATAAAGAGATGTAGAGCTTTGATAAACAAAGAGATACAGAGCTGTGATAAAGAGATGCAGAGCTGTGATAAAGAGATGCAGAGCTGTGATAAAGAGATACAGAGCTGTGATAAAGAGATGCAGAGCTGTGATAAAGAGATACAGAGCTGTGATAAAGAGATGCAGAGCTGTGATAAATAATGAGATTCATTACTGTTATAAGAGAAGCTGATTTGTGAAGAAAAATAAAGAGGCAGACTCAGTGGCGTCCCTCCCCGCAGTGTCACCCAGTGCGGGGAGGGATGCTGTGTGCATGATGAATCCAGGCGCCACCAAAAAGGTGGCGTGGTCTCATGGGCAGGGTGATGGAAGAAGGCGTGGCCTCATGGCTGAAACCTCATGGTCCCATTAATACTGGGGGGCAAGGAGGGTGCCAGAGGTGCAGACTGCCCTGTGTGCAGTGCTGGCCGGCTCCCTCACAGTGTCAGGAGTCAAGCGCTGCACTTAATTATACAGTGTTGAACCCGGCTCCTGCCACTGAGGGGGGAATATGCACCTTGGTGTCACCCCTCGGCGTGTGACACCCGCGTGCGGCCTGCACCCCCCACATGACACCACTGCGCAGACTTATATAAACAGCCCGGTGAGGAATGTAGGAACTAAAGATGTGCACCGGGCCATTTTTGCTGGTTTTGGTTTTGGATCTGTATATCCTTCATGTTTAGGATCTGGATTTGGTTTTGCGAAATCGCCCTTGCGTGTTTTGGTTTTGGATCTGTATTTTTTTTCAAACAATTATAAAAACAGATGAAAATCACTTAATTCGGGCCTGTTTTTGTTCCTACAGTGTTATTAACCTTAATAACAATCATTTCCAGTCAATTTTAACCACCTCACAGCTCACAATGTTATTTTCACAATTTTTCACCAATATAGGCCATAGGCTGCAGTGAGCTGGCTGGCTAAAGTAAGCAACAGAGCAGCGGCACAAACGCATTGCAGTTTAAAAAAATATAGGACATCTATGAAACATTACCACTCAGCAGTGGCAGACAGGATAGCAGTTTAATAAACAATAAAAATGTCAGTCGGCAATGCCACAGACTGTGCAAAATGTAAAGAAAAGAGGTGCAAGATGGAAATGTCCGTGGGCCCTCCCACCCACTCTTATATGGGATGTTAAAAAGGACATGCACAGTTTAACAAACCAAGCACTTTAGCAACAAGGACTGATACTTTCGTGGCTGAAGTACTTGGTTTGTTTGAACCCCCACAAAACAATTTTTTTGAAGGACTACCTCCAATCATTAAGGAGGAGGTTGATGATGAGAGTGTTGGTGGTGGAGAATGCATATGCTGGTCTATACTGCTGGTAGCTGATACTGGATTGCTTGTTATTAATTTTCAAATTATTATAATTTTGTTAAATTAATTGCATGAACTCGCTGCAAATGACGTAACAGGGAGGAGGTGCCTAGTTGGTTAACGTCCCTACCTCTACTAACTTTGGCTTCACAAATGGTACAGATGCCTTCACAACTGTTGTCAGGATTTGGGTTCAAACAATTCCACACCCAAGATGTGGCTTTTCTGGTCTTATGCCTAGGCATGACAATGACTTTCTTTTTATCATGAGCAAGAACTTATACAAACAACATCCTCATTAGCATCAGATCAGACACAAATACCCTCCTTTTGCACTTACTCCACACTATCATTCTCAATTTCTATTAATTCACCATCTGATACTAGTACAGCCATCATGGCGTCAGTGATCCGCTGTGCAACTGGGTGACAGCTGTCATACTTGTTTCCTCTATCAAAGGATTAACAGTCAATTGTTTTTTTAACTACTACACAAGTAGTAGTCTTCTTGGTCCCTTTGTGGGATGAAGATCCACCCCATCAACAGCAGCAGGCCTAGTTCTTAAGGATTCTTCTGAGGAATCCTGAATAAAGGAGGAGTCACCTAGCCTTATCCTGGATGCAGAACTACCTCCGATCATTAGTGAGGATATTGATGAGGAAGTTGGCGGTGAAGATTGCAGGTCCAGGGATCTAGCTGAGGGAAGGGAGCTAGCTGAGGCTGGACTGTCTGTTGTTATTTTTTAACACCAGTTTCTGATTTTCCACAGATGTTCCATGAACTTGCTGCAAATGAAGTAACAGGGAGGAGGTTCCTACATGGTTAAGGTCCCTACCTCTACTTACTGTGGCTTTGCAAAAGCTCCAGATGGCTTGACAATTGTTGTCCAGATTTGGGTAGAAATAATTCCACATATAAGAGGTGAATTTTTTCATCTTATGCCAAGGCATGACAATGGTCTTTTTCTTATCATGGGCAACAACTGTTTCCACTGGTGCCTGACTTACACAAACAAACTCATAAATATCATCCTCATCAACATCCTTATTAGCAAGAGTGTCAACTACATAAATATACCCCTCATCCTGGTGCACTTCCACACTAGCATCCTCAATTTCTGTGTCAGCATGTTGACATGGGCTGCTCATCAAAGGGTGCACAAATGGTGAAAGGAGGCTACTCTTCAAGTACAGAATTGAAAAGGTCTGGCTCACACATTGCACCCGAGGACACACTTAGACTCTCCTCAGGGATTTGTGACATTTCTGAGCACACAGTTGGTTCCTGTGCTTTAGTGGTTTTCATATTTTTGACACCTCTTCTAGAGTGAAAAGGGTTTACATCGTCATGAGAGGCAGAAGAAGATGCCTCACTGACAGTTGCAGATCCACCACTCATAAATAAAGGCCAAGGCCTTAGCTTTTCTTTGCCACTTCATGTGGTAAATGCTATATTGTCAATTATATGTTTTTCTGCACTTACTTTCTCTTTATTAGAGGTGTTTTTTCTTTACCACTGTAAAATTTAGGTTATTTGATTTTAGATGCCATTACTTAAACCCTCTATGCCCTTAGGCATCGGCTTTAGTAGATGACTAATATCATCATGACTGGTGGTAGCAGCTGTAGTAAAAGTATTTAAGTATTTGATTGTTGCTCCTGCTCTTCTCCATCTAAACTGATTGTTATCCATTTTTCAATTCACAGCTCAGCTCACATTTCTGGTATTCAAAGGGCTTTGTACATGAAAAAAACTCACTGTGGTACAGCACACAGAACAGTACAAGTACCAATAGAATCAAATATATTTTATGTTACTTTTTTTATACTTTCGTTTTTCAACTGACCCTGCTCGGAGTCACAGTGCTTGTGCTATGGCCTGTGGAGTCACTAAAGCACCAGACTGTGACTAGACTGGGAGTGGATGGACAACCGAGCACAGCCACTGGATGGAACAGTACAAGAACAAATATATATATATTTTTTACTTTTTTCGCAAATTACACTGTGGAGTCACACCATTTATGTGAACGCAGTGGGGTACAGCCTGCAGCATCACTGTACTTATATGGATACACTGGGGAGTACAGCCTGCAGACTCACAGTGCTTATATGGATACATTGGGGTACGGCCTGCAGCATCACAGTTCTTATATGGATACACCGTGGTACATCCTAGATACACTAGGGTAGGGCTCGCAACGTCACAGTGCTTATATGGATACACTGGGGTACATCCTGCAGCGTCATAATACTTATATGAATAGACTGGGGTGTGGCATTCAGCATCACAGTACTTATATGGATGCACTGGGTGGGGTATGGCCTGCAGCATCACAGTGCTTATATTGATACACTGGGGTCTAGCACAAAAAAACAACTACTTTTTACTTTTATTTTAACTTATTATTTTTCTTAGCCTTTTCTTTTTTTACAGCCCCTGGACAGACAGCACAGCCCATGGACAGACAGCACAGCCCCTGGATGGACTCAGCACACAGCCGTTGGTGGACAGCACAGCCCCTGGATGGACAGCACAGCCCCTGATTGAAATCACACAGTCCCTGGTGGACAGCACAGCTTCTGGGTGGACTCAGCACACAGCCCCTGGATGGCCAGCACAACCACTAAATGGATTCAGGGCCTGATTCAGAGCCGCACGCTGAAACAGGGCGGCACTTTTCTTTTTTTAACTGGCCTCCTGGCTGCTCGCTAAGCTGTGGGTGACCATCAGGCTTGCGACGAGACCCTTGTGGTAGAGTCTCATCCATCGCAAGGCCCAGTGAGCTTCCGGCTCTAATAGAGCTGGAAGCTCACTACTGAGGCCGCCCCCAGACGGCAGGCGTTCCTTCAGGAACGCCTCCATTTGGCCAGCCACATTGCAATTATCGTGACCATCGGTCTTGCGAGGAGACTCTGTGGTAGGGTCTCAGCTCTTATAAGCCCGAGTGGATTTCCTTCTCTAATAGAGCAGGAAGTCCACTACTGACATCACAAGTGATGCCAGTAGGGCCGCCCACAAACGCCAAGCGTTCCTAAGGGAACGCCTGCGTTTGTGCAAGCAGCCCCCCTGGCCGCCTCCAAAACAGGGCGAGCTGTCAATCACAATCGACAGCCTCCCCGTTTTGGTGCGAGACCCGTAGCAACTCAGCAAGCAAATGGCACCGATCACCGCAGGGAGGGACTTATATGCAAACCAAACCCTGTGATAATCCGACGCACGATTGATGATGTTTTGCCTTGTTTTCGGATCCGAGTCAGACAGGAAGACCCAAGCCTGACTCTGATCCGGCTCGGAATCGAGATGTACCGGACCCGCTTATCTCTAGTAGTAACTGCATATGAGCTATAAAGATCAGTTAGCTCCTGATAAAAGAAGGGGAATATGGGGGTCATTCAGACCCGCTCGCGAGGGAAGTTCGCTCGCAAGTGGGTCAATGTTTGGCGAATGTTTGGAGGGAGCTCTGTCGTGCGCATGCGCGAGACCCGGCGAGCGACGAGAAATACGTCGCTCAGGGTCTCGCACCAAAGGGGGCATGCTGTCAATGGTGACTGACAGCACGCCCCCTTTGGTGGGCGTGCCGGGGGCGTGGCGGCCAGATGGAGGCATTCCCATGGGAACGCCTACCGTCTGAGTTCGGCCCCACTGACATGAGCAATGATGTCAGTGGGAGTGACTTTGGCTCTGATAGAGCCAAAATCACTCCTGGGCTTGCGGCAGCGAGACCCTACCGCAGGGTCTCGTCGCAAGCGCGATGGTCGCGATGTTCTTTGACCATCGCGACCATCATCATGGACGCTCACATAAGCTGTGGGTGGTAACCCACAGCTATGCGAGCGTCCATGAGGACGCTCCAAAAAAAGGTAGGAGGGCCCTGATTCAGAGCGAGCGCTCTGGTCAGAGCTTTCAGCTCTGAATCAAGCCCTATGTTTGGAATAACACCACTGGCAAGGATATGTACTGTATATATTTTTGTTTGTTATTGTCATAACACAAGTACTGTGCAGGAGTGGAGAAGGAAATGTAAATATTTTCCCATTATAATTTATTGTTTTACAACCAAATAGTGTGCTGGAGGAGTCACCCAACATACTGTATTTGCACAGCACAACCACCACACAGCATCACCTATGCCAGGGACGGGGGACCTTTTTCATGCCAAGGGCCATTTGAGTATTTATAAAATAATTTGCAGGCCTGGTGCAGACCATGCTCCCTCCACGGGATGTCACACGGGGGCATGGCCACAATCGCCGGTGATTACAGCAATGCTGTAAAGGCAGCAGTGTGACCATCTGAAGCATCCTAAGGACACTCCAGGTAGCACTGCTGCATAGATTCTGGCTGCAGGCGGCCATTCTAGGCACCCTGCTAGCCAGATGAGGCTAGCAGAAAAAAAGCTCCTAGCTTTATTGATTTTCAAGTCCCACCTGCGGTTACCTCGGCAGGGCCAGACCAAATGATTGTAGAGGCCAGACGTTCCCCACCCCTGACCTATGCCCACACAAGGAAACTTTTCTGTAAAGCCTGCATGAGTACAAACCCCTTTCAACACTAATTGCCCACACCCATAAGCTAGCTGAGGCAGAGGAATGCATCAGCGAGGTGAGCTAACTATTAATTCACCTTATACCAGCTACCAGCTAAAGATTTTATACCAGTTTTTATACCAGCTAAAGTTCCAGGGGGCTACATAATGATTAAGGACATACAGGGGTGTATCTACCCATTGACCAGGATGGCACTCGCCAGGGGCGCCGACCAAAGGGGGGCGTCGTCCGGCAGTGCCACCAGCAGCCAAGGGGTGGACAAGTTCCCCGGCCCCACAAGTGTAGGGCAAACCGCAGTGAGAGATGTCTGCCCTACACAGCAGTGGCTGTGTGTTTGTAATAGGAGCCAGCCAATGAGAGTCAGACAGACTCTCATTTGCTGCTGCGTCGTCCGCGGAGGGAGCCGGCTCGAGCTCACTCATGAGCTCCATCTTCCGGCTCTCCCCCCAGCATGTGATGTGAGAGACGTCATACGTCATGACGTCTCTCCCATGCAGGAGAAGAGCAGGCCAGGACTTAGAGCAGACAGCGGCGGTCGCGTCAGGAGCGGGGATCAGGTAAGTTTAATTTTTTTAGTCCTTTGTGTGTGTGTGTGTAAGCCTGGCACTACAGGGGGGGCAGTGAAATAGGGGTGCCCGCTACTGGGGCACTTTATGGGGGGGTGCCCGCTACTGGGGGCACTGTATAGGGGTGTCCACTACTGGGGGCAATTTATGGGGGGTGACCACTACTGGGAGAACTGTATAGGGGTGGCCAATACTGGGGGCAATTTAGGGGGGTGGCCACTACTGGGGGCACTGTATAGCGGTGGCCACTACTGGGGGCACTGTATAGGGGTGGCCACTACTGGGGACAATTTAGGGGGGTGGCCACTACTGGGGGCACTGTGTAGGTGAGACTACTACTGGGAACACTGTATAGGGGGGACTACTACTGGGGGCACTGTATAGGGGGGACTACTACTGGGGACTATTACTGGGGGTACTGTATAGGGGGGGCTACTACTGGGGTCAACTACTGGGGGCACTGTATAGGGGGGGCTACTGGGGGCAATACAGCATAGGGGGGATTACTACTGGGGGCACTGCATAAGGGGGCACCAGTCCATTACATTGCCAGGGGTGCTTGGATCCCTAGATACACCCCTGAGGACATATACAAATAATGTCCCACAATAGCGCTAATGTGAAGTGCATACAGTAGTACTCAGATAAGTTTAGAACCCCAGTCACCACACTCGAGTGACAGATAACTTCTTACACTTTTTATAGAGGTTATCTTCATTTCCTCTTTTCTCTGATGTATGCTCAATTCTTTGTGTTTTTCCTTCTTAGTTATCTCAATCTTCCATATCCGTAATATTTCATAATAATTCCAATGAGTGATATGGTATGTTTATCTTTTGCAGAAACTCCAGGTGCCAGCTGGAGAGTTGCAGTCATTGGCATGGGATCGTGTCTTGCTGTAGTCTTCTGCGTAATTTGTGGAATTTGCATATATATATTTATATATATATATATATATATATATAAATTAGACTATAAATTAGAAAGTCTATAAATTAGACTTTCCCCTATGGCTCCTGCTCTCCATCCTGGACACTCTCCATAGATGAATCTCAGAGACCTGGCCATATAGGCAAATAAGGCTCCTTGTTTACATAGGCAGCTGCTGGGGGTGAATGCGTAAGTTTTATAGATCAATTGCTTTTTTTTACTATAATGATTAAGGAGGCAAAAATCCTTAATAATTCTCTTATAGAGGCTATTTTAATTTAGTGATAGAAAAAAATTATTGAAGACAGAGGCAACAATTATTTTATTGCTATATAATGGAGCCCATATCATAAACTAATAATTATTGCCCCTTTATAAGATTTAATGTCCCCAATTAACAATCAGTTTTTATTGCCCCCTTAATATAATTACAGTAATGTGCCTATTTAAATTAGGGATGTGCGCCGACCCCGTTTTTGGTTTTGGATCTGTATCTCCTTCAAGGTTTTGGATCTGGATTTGGTCTTGGTCCCTTTTAGATCTGGATTTAAAAAAAAAATAGATAAAAAGCTTTAAAAACAGCTAAAATTATGTAATTCATGCAATCCAAAGGCCGAATTTCGGAGTTACCCAGATCTTCCCTGGAGATCAGAACTGCGACTCGGATTTACCCGGATTCACGAAATACGGGTGAATTCGGATTTCTGCAGAACCCAACCGCACATTTCTCATTTAAATTAATATATGTTCTATATATGTTCTATTTATCTTCTCCATAAATCCAGAATTACGGTTATATGAACTTCTGCTGTAATGCTGCATACAGCATTTGTGTTTTGGCTTATCTCATGCTAATAAATTTACTGTTAATATCATCATGAAAATACCATATTTTGTTTTAAATTGTGTTTAATTTTTCTGATTTTACTGCAAAAACAATTCCAAATCATTCAGAATTTCTAATTGGGGCTGTCTTTGGTTTTAGACAAATATGGACTTACTTTATGTTAGGGATGAGCGGGTTCGGATTTCTGAAATCCGAGCCCCCCCGATCCGAGTCGTATCCGAGTCAGGCTCGACTTTTCCCGCCTGACTCGGATCTGAAATCGAGGCAAAACGTCATCATCCCGCCTTCCGGATCTCGCAGGTTTTGGATTCTATAAAAAGTCCCTGCGTCGGCGCCATTTCTCACTCCGGCTGTCTACAGTGAAGAGGGAGGGTGTGAGCTAGGGCTGGGTTGGCTGTATTTTGCTGCTGTTGTCCATAGAGGCTGGCTGGGCTGTGTTGTGCTGCTGTCATAGGGGCTGGCTGGGCTGTGTTGTGCAGTCAGTTGTCCATAGGGGCTGTGTCCACTCCAAAGTCTATAGGGGCTGGCTGGACTGTGTTGTGCAGTGTCCCATAAAGGCTGTAGTCTTAGAGGGGTGCTGTAGTGTTGTCCAGGGGGTGATCTGTGCATCAGGGGTGCTCCCCCAAAGTGCACTCCAACAAAAATAAAAGATTCTACTTTTTTTTTCTGTCTTTGTGAATTGTGTGGGCTGTAGCCGCACCGGCATCCTCAAAGCAGCAGCGCCAAGCGTTCGTCTGTCTGTTAAAGGGTGGTGTAACCCCCAAAGTGCACTCCAACAAAAATAAAACATTTTCTTCTGTGTTTGTGAATTGTGTGCACTGTACGTGCATCAACAAAAGAGCAGCGCCAAGCGTGCGCCTGTGTCCCATAAGTCTGTCTGTTAAAGGGTGGTGTAACCCCCAAAGTGCACTCCACAAAAAATAAACAATTCTTTTTTTTCTGTGTTTGTGTGCGAAATGTATGCGCAGTAGCCGCACGTGCATCAACACAGCAGCAGTGCCAAGCGAGCGCCTGTCAAGGGCCGGTTAGGACATCTGGTCCGGACTGAAGGACGTGCCATCAATTTCTGACATGTCTACTGTCACTGCATATGATACTGTCACCACTGACAGAATGGTGGAGGATTACATTGGTGACAGCATCCAAGTAGGGATGTCAGACAGTCCGTACCTGTACTGGCAGGAAAAAGAGGCAATTTGGAGGCCCCTGTACAAACTGGCTCTATTTTACCTGAGTTGCCACCCCTCCAGTGTGTACTCCGAAAGAGTGTTTAGTGCAGCCGGGAACCTTGTCAGCGAAAGGCGTAGGAGGTTGCTTCCACAAAATGTGGAGAAGATGATGTTCATAAAAATGAATTATCAACTCTTCCAGGGAGACCAGCCTCCAGAACGTACAGAGGGACCTGTGGTGGTGGATTCCAGTGGGGACGAATTAATACTCTGTGAGGATGAGGATGTACACAACACTGAAGAATCGGTGAATGAGGAGGATGAGGACGACATCTTGCCTCCGTAGAGCCAGTTTGTGCACGGACAGATTAATTGCCAGCTTGATTTGTGGGGGCCCAAACGAACCAATCATTTCAGCCACAGTCGTGTGGCAGACCCTTGCGCTGAAATGATTGGTTTGTTAAAGTGTGCATGTCCTGTTTATGCAACATAAGGGTGGGTGGGCCCAAGGACAATTCCATCTTGCACCTCTTTTTTTTCTTTGCATTATGTACTGTTTGGGGCCTAGTTTTTCAAACTGCCATCCTGTCTGCCACTGCAGTGTCACTCTTAGATAGGCCACGTGTTTGTGCCGCCTACTCGTGTCGCTTAGCATAGTCATCCAGCTACCTCGGTGCAACCTTTTGGACATAAAAACACTATTGTGAGGTGTTCAGAATAGACTGGAAATGAGTGGAAATTAAGGTTATTGAGGTTAATAATAGCATAGGAGCAGAAAAACCCACAAATTTTACCTGTTTTTATGCTTTTTTTCAAAAAAATACAGATCCAAAACCCAAAACCCAGAACCCAAAACACGGAAGGGTGGTTTTGGCAAATCCAATCCAGATCCAAAAAACGAAGAAAGATCCAGATCCAAAACCAAAACACGAAAAGTGGCCGGTGCACACCCCTACTTATGTACAGATTTAACAGGTGAGGAGTAGCTGACATTTGGAACAGACACTTCAGTGTTATAATACTACTATTTGAATACTACAAATGCCACCTCTAATAAAGCAAAGGGTGGTACTGCACTGATATAATATAGATTATAGGTAATGTGATAAGGAATATAGGCCCTCATTCAGAGCCGGACGCTCTGAGCAGAGAGCTCGCTCTGAATGAGGGCCGTCCACCATAAAAATGGAGCGTCCTCCTGGACGCTTGTATAGCTGTGGGTCACCACCCACAGCCTATACGAGCGTGCAGGTTGATGGTCGCGATGGTCTTGACCATCGCGACCATCGCCACTGCGAGCCGGAGCCTGCGGTTGAGTTTCTCAACTGCAAGGCCCGGAGTGATTTTGGCTCTATCAGAGCCAAAATCACTCCCACTGACATCACTAGTGATGTCAGTGGGCCGGCATCTGACGGTAGACGTTCCCTTGGGAATGCCCCCGTCTGGGAGGCACGCCCCCATGCCCCCGGCACGCCCACCAAAGGGGGCGTGCTGTCAATCAACATCGACAGCACGCCCCCTTTGATCAGACACAACGAGCGAAGGAAAGTCCTTCGCTCATCGCGTCTGGCGCATGAGCACCACGGAGCTCCCTCCGTCGTGCGCATGCGCAGTGCATGTGCAGTGCACACCATCGACCCACTTGCGAGCGGACATATTGTAAGCTCCACTGGGGCAGGGACTGATGTGAGTGGTCAAATATTCTCTGTAAGGCGCTGCGGAATATAGACCTGATTCAGACCTGCTCTCAACGGTGCGAACGCTTGCTGTGAGCGATTTTCCCCCATCTGTGCATGCATATAATTCGCAGTGCGCCTGCGCAGGCCATTCGTTGCGATCTGATTTTGGTAGCTCATACTGTAAGCCACTATCAGGTCGCTGCTTTGAGTAACAGATAGTGCCGTTTGTGGATAGTAACGGGAAGGTGCATGTGAACGGGAGAGTGGTGTTGTGAATGAAGGCATGTCTGCCCGCCAAAACGCCATTTAAAGGGCATGCTTAATTAGCAAAGCAGCGTCATTGTACATGTCACCTGCATGTATTTCAGCCCGCACTAATCGCAGTGCTTGCGGCGGGGAAAGGCAACCCCAAGGGCTGCGAGCAGCTCCGATGGCTCACGATGGTCCCGATTAATCATATATATCCCGAAGAAGACGTGTGTTGCGAGTGGCAAGGGGGCATCTTCAGACACTTGCGAGCGCACTTTGCCGTAACTCGCTAACACACAGTGGCCGTCCATATGAGATGCAGTGCGAGCACTTCATTTACATATCCGGCCCCTTTTGCCAGCAAGCGATCGTATCTTGCGAGCAGGTCTGAATCAGGTCCTACGTGTGCGCTATATAAATAACTGCCAATAAATAAAAATAAATAAATAAATAAATATAAAACAGTACAAAATAAGAGGGAATGGGAAAAGGGGACCAAGCCCCATATAATCTATATCCTACATTCTATGTACTGATAACAAATATATTTAACATACCATAATAAATTTCCTTGTCTCAGAACTTGGATGAAACATAAAGCTATTGCCCAAGATATAAGGTGTGTAAGGTGTGTAAGATAAAGATTTCCACCACAGGCTCATTTCTAGCTCTTGCAGCAGCCTCTATAAAACTCTTTGGTAACCTATTATTATAATTGTAATCTCTTGGTTACTTATATTTAGTTTGGAACATGCTGACAGAAAGTGTAATTATCAGAACTGAGATACAGTGCCATAAAAGTCTGTGCCCTTACTACAATGCAATGGGCGTCACTCCACATTTTATCTCACACGTCCATTATGGTGTATTGTACAGTATGCGTGTCAGGCAGTGTGGAATCATAGAGTTCGGGAAGTGTAGTTCCAGAAAGTAAACTTACCATGTGCAGACTGGAAAAAATACAATTTGATTTACAGAACAAGATATTTTAGAAAGCTGGAGGAGTGGAGGCAGCACACTTATGTAGGCATCATCTGATCTTATGAGTCATCCCAAACCTTATAATCCAAGTAACATAACCCCAAACCTACAGTATGCATCAGGTGAGTGTGGAAGAAAGCAATACTTATCAAGGAAAATCAAATAGGTACCCTGTGTATGGAGGCAAAATATATGCATGGATGCAATCCAATTTATTTAGGAAATAATGTTATATGGAACATAAATGAGGGTGATATTAGCAGTAGATTGGGAGAGTTATGTAAAGCTTTTATTTAATGACAAGGACAGGACAAATGTAATAGTATGGTGTGCTAATTGGTAATGTATTTATATGTGCAAGCAATGGACTGGGGATTATCACTTTCCAAACTACAATGATGCATAGTGGTACAGTATGTATCAGATGTGCAGATGGACTGTCCCTATTAATTGAGATATAAGTATATTTGTGCACTGACCTTTATAAGAAGGGGTAATTCCACCATATAAGGTTTGCTCTTTGTAACTTAGGGTCTGCTTCAAAGATGTGCACTAATGCCATCGCAGCTGCAATCCTGTACACAACTGCTGTACAAATATATGCAAATGTCGCAGATGCAGAGGAATGTATTGAGACATCCACCTGCGGCTTTGCAAATCCAAGCATCTGTGCACAAAGATGCAGCATCGGTAGCAGATCATTCGATTGTCGTAGTTCTGAGTAACTCTATACTTATTTATAATGGTCGCGCAAACTGATACACTGGAGTCACTTTCACTGTGTATGGGATGGCAGAAGCAGGCTGCGACATGCCCTGAAAATGATTGTAACACACCTGTGTTGTTTGACACCACTGCCCGTTACCTCCCCCAAATGCTCCCTCATGTTACTCACACTGCAAGTGACTACAGTAATGTATTTTGGAACGTTGGCTCAGATGTATGCGCAGATTGCTGATCATCAATGAACTGCGAAAACATAGGAATAGCGTACATCTCTTAAACAGGTCCTTAGTCGTTTACAAGCAAATAAAAAGAAAGTACTTACTAATGAGGATTTGAAGGGCGGATGAATACACTGGGTAAACAAATATAAAGGCAGCTCTAACTCACCTACTATGTGATTTATTATAATTATACCCTGGACCTCTATGTGGGTGTGTGACTGTGCGACTCCATACAATTGCTCTAAATAAGAACAGTAAAGCCAGCACTCCATGAACCAATTAATTAAAACTAGAGATGTGTGCCGGATCATTTTTGCTGGTTTTGGTCCTAATACATTGTCCGGTTTTGGTTTTGGGTCTGGTTCTGCCCAAACCACTGTGATTGGTTTTGGTTATGGATTATTTTCCAAAAATTGGCAAAAAAAGCTAAAATCACATAATTTTAGCCTGTTTTTTGTTCCTAGAGTATGATTAACCTCAATAAAATTAATTTCCACTCATTTCGAGTAAATTTTGACCACCTCATAGCTCACAATATTGTTTTCCTCCAGTTTAATCCAAAAGGTTACACTGAGCTAGCTGACTGACTAAGCTAAGTGATAGCAGTGGACAGTACAAACATGTGGCAGTTCAACTTCAAACATGGCACATGGCTCACACTGCGTGGAGCCACAGGGCTTATATATGCAACAATGTGCACTAGGGTAAAGTGCACCAAACAGTACAAACAATGGAACTTAACTATATATATATATATATATATATATATATATATATATATATTAGGGATGTGCAGGCTCGGATAGGTTCGAGTTTGCACGTGGAGTTCGGATTTTTCCCTCCAAAAAAACGGAACTTAGAAAGAGGCAAAACGTCATCTTACATGGACGAACATCATCATTCCTGGACAAAAGTCCAGGAATGATGATGTTCGTCCATGTAAGATGACGTTTTGCCTCTTTCTGAGTTCCGTTTTTTTGGAGGGAAAAATCCGAACTCCACGTGCAAACTCGAACCTATCCGAGCCTGCACATCCCTAATATATATATATGTGTCATTATTTTTGTGGAGGTCACAGATAAATTCAAACTGCTTGGAGCCACAGGGCTTATATATGCACGTAAGCATCTTTTGATGGACACAGCACAAACAATTTACAGCAGAGTATAGCACAGCATACAGCAGTGTGTCCCCCTATACACTTTGACTAATATACAGGGCAGTACAGCCACTTGTGAGTCTGGACACAGCACAGCCTATACAGCAGAATATAGCACAGCATACAGCAGCATGCCCCCCTATACACATTGACTAATATACAGAGCATTATAGCCACTTGTGAGTTTGGACACAGCACAGCCTATACAGCAGAGTATAGTGTAGCATTCAGCAGCAGGCCCCCCATATACACATTGACTAAGAGCAGCACAGCCACTTGTTGTGAGTCTGGACACAGCACAGCCTATACAGCAGAGTACAGCGCAGCATATAGCAGCGTGCCTGACAGGGAAATGGCGCCGAGTTCCAGACGTGCAGCCTTATATAGAATCCAAAACCTGCGAGAATCTGACGCTCCGAAGAGACGTTTGCCTCAAAGTGGAATCCGAGTCAGCCACCGTTCTGATTGACTCGGGTGATGGAAGTTTGGAAAGGTTCGGATAGCATACAATCTGAACCGCTCCTCTCTAATTAAAACAGTAACATAAGTTTATGATTTTCAGACAGAACACTGAAGCATAAGCTGCTATCACTAATATTTTAAAAGTGTAAATTTACTATAGAGGATATATTTAAACTTTTTCAACTAAATGGTTTATGAAGTGATGGTTTTCTTATTCTAATGCTGGAAACACCGTGGTTGATGCAAAGTTAAAGTTACTCCAGTTGGCAGAGCATAACTTGTGTATTTTTGCACTGCTCGTGGTCTGCAAATGATAATGGGCAAGTACAGGCGATGCAGAGTCAAACACATGTCAGTTGTATCTATACTCACAACTGGAGAGGTGTAACAGGGCGATGTTCAGTGAGGGCATGTCATCATCGGCTATGTAGTATTGGACGTAAGTGTAAATAAATACACTTGTTTTCAGATGTATCTGTTGCAGCACATAAAGGCTGGTAGAAATGTGCACTGATGATGACGAGTAGCAAACGAAGAGTGGGTGGTCACATTGATGATTGAGTTTGAGTGCCGGGGAGGGATCTTGTGGATCCCTCTGCTGGAACTTTTTGCAAAGTGAAGCCTACAGGCTACAATAGCAGATGACATCTGCAGATGGCATTAGCTACTGAGGCAAAGCAAGAAAGCAGTCCCCATTGGTTTCTCTGGGGGCTGTTTTGCAATCAAAAACAGGGGACCCCAGCAGATATTTCTGATATCTATTTGCCAAAGTCTCTTTGCCAAAATTATCTGTGGGCCACTTGTTGGGAGTAGGCCAATTGTGAAACACGTGTTAAATATCATGTTGTCCACTAAAGATCTATAATAATAATAGAACTTAAAAACACACTTAAATTATAGTAAACTGACATTTTTCCCCTATAGTAAATAAAATTATCTATTGATCTGGATCTGCTGCTTTGGCTGTTATGTAATTAGTAAGTCATTCCAAAATGCTGATTACAGCAGAATGCATTCTGCACATTTTATAAGTCTGGATACCAACATTTTATGAGAGAGTTTTGACTAGACAATTAAATAAATAAAACTTCATTTAATAATATTTTTACAACAAATAATTTAATCTAATATATTTTATATACATACACACAGGGCTAAATGTAATAGTGTCCGAGTGTACAAAATGTGTGAGTTTAGCGCTACACTCGCACATTTTGTAAACTCGACAAATGTAATAGGGTCCAACAACATGCATACTAGGGTCCACAACTCTCACAATTTAAACTCTCATCCAGATGTTTTCCCATTTTAAACATACAACTTGCGCAATGTAATAGGGTGAGCGTTTGAAACTCACACCTAAAACATCACCAAGAACTCTAAAAAATAATAGACATGGTTTTCATAGGTGAGTTGTATGTGTCAATTTGGGAAAACAAGTACATATAGACATTGAAAGCACATTTATGATAAATAAAAATAAATAAAAATATTTCTAACTTAGAAAACAAATACAATATTTTACACCTAAACATAGTCATGTACATGTATTTGTAAAAGCACATTACACTAACCAATATTAACTAAAATGTAATCCCTAAATTGTGTTCCTCCATGTAAATGTTTTAAAACCTATTTACCTTAATGTACCCCTAACTATTTAAACACACATTACCCAAAAAATAAATTATACTTAAAAATTAACTTATGTTCAGAAAACACACACAATCACAAATGTTTTCAAAACACCTTACTTAAACAACATAAATATTCTAACAAATCCAAATAAAATAAACAAAGAAAACAAATCAAGAAAATAATGTAAAAAAAAAATTGAGAGGCTGAAGGGCCTCATTTTTTCCCTTCCCCTTTTGATGCCCCACCCCCAACGCCTCCAGACACTGTGCCTTGGGGGGTTCACCAGCGAGCCTGTGTTGCCTGCAGTTGCTCCCGTGCCACCTGTGACCACACCCATATTGCCTTGGATAGGTCACGGGTAGTGTGTGTTAATTCTAGCAGTCGACAGTTGATCTCGCAGGCCATCCAGGTGCTCTGTGCCACCGCCCTTATACTATTGAGCCTCCGCAGCTGCTGCCCAATGGAATCCAGCTGCTGGTCCATGAAGCACAGCTAGTGGTTTCTAAAATTGTGGAGGGACAAGGAGAGCTCCTCCACACTGGGAACACTGTCCTGTGGAGTGGGTGGTGGTGGATGAGGCTGCTCTGGTGGTGCCACGGGTGGCGTAGGCGCCACAGGAGTGAGGATGATGGTATCCTCCTTCTCTAACTGCCTCTCTCTGCCAACTCTCCTGGAAGTCATGGCTGCCCCAAAACACTGAAACTGAAACTAACTCTCTCTCTATCTCTCACAAAACACCTCCTCTGCTCAAAATTGCCTACTACCGTTCAGAGGGCAAAATGTAGGATAAGGGTTTACAGTATGTAGGGTGTGCGATATTTAAATCAGGGGACATTGGTGACATACCACATAACAAACCTAACACACATGTTCAAAATCCATGAATGTATTGCAACCACTAAAATAGCCTGGATTGATATCATAATCAGAATGGAATGAATAATTCAATAAAATGCACTTACCTTATCCAATCTCCACTTTGTAAATGTGGTTTGACTGACCAGCCAATTAAATCTTCTCATTCTAGTAGGCGGGCTGTTTAAATTTGCTCACTTGACAGACAAATAAAGGATCTTTGTCTAAAGGTGCCCACAGACTTAGCGATGTGCTCACGATCCGACATCGTGTACCATTTCCCCTGAACTCTCCCCAGGAGCTCCCCGGCAGTCGTGGGCACGATTTGGTCAAAAAAGCTGACAATTTGATTCACGATTTCACGATCTAGCAGATCGTACGCATCGTCATATCGTGCACGATAAATCGTGAGGTTACCAAAACAACATACAAGGCTCTACTTGGTGGGAAATGTAAATAATAATAACAATGGGATGGGCTAGCCAGGGTATAAAAAGCAGGCACCATTTTAACCCTGTGCACATTCTGCTCTGCTACTAGTGAGGCTAGGTGTATACCTGCTGAAAACTGTGCATTGCTACTGTGCTCTTTGTATTTGGCTTGCCTTTTACCTGCAAGTGTGTGCAACTGAATTCTATATTCTATCCTGTTCCTGAATTCTGTGCTGATGGATCCCTATCGGTATAGAGTGTTGGTCACCCAAGCTGGGGTCAAGGTGATCCAGGAGAGGGCCCAGCAAAGGAGGAGAAGAACATGCTGGACCAAAGAGTGGCTGCAGCAAAGGGATACTCGCTCTCATGTCCCTGCTGATGGAGATCAAGGAGAACAACCCGGTTGACTACCGCAGCTACCTGCGCATGGATGACGCCACCTTCCAGGAGTTGCTGCATCTGGTGACCCCCCACATCCGGAGGAAAGACACAAGATGGCGGAGGGCAATCCTTGCTGAAGAGAGGCTGGTGGCTACCCTAAGGTACCTGGCTACAGGAATGTCATTTGAAGATCTGAAGTTTCGGACACTCATCTCAACTCAGTCCTTGGGCGTCATCATCCCGGAGACCTGCAAGGCTATCGTTAAAGTGCTGCAGTACCAGTATTGCAAGGTAAAGAAAAAAAACACAATACACATATGTTTCTTGTCAAAGAAAAAAAGTTTTTTATTTTTTTCTTTGTTTGTTTTTTTTAAATTTAACTCTTTATCATAACTGTGACAGCCAATAAGGCAGCATTAACAAGACTGTGCTGCATAGCAGTCATTAACATTTGTGCGGCAACAACACTACATAGTACTTAATTAAATTTTGTTGTCTTTTTTTTTTTAACTCATTCTAAAAACTGACAGGCACTATGGCAATAACACTGCTCTGCACTGTGTCAATAACAAATTTTCTGTGGTTTTTATTTAAACTCTTTATTATAAGACAGCCAATTAGGCTGCATAAACCAAACTGTGTACTGAACTGTAGGCAATAACATAATTTTTACTTATTTTTTATATATAAATTGCACAAAACAGCCTTATCACCAAATTTTATCAATCCCAAAAGGTAGCCAGCTGTATGTTGTATGGTGGGTGAGATGCCATATTGAACAGGCCAATACACACATGGTAAAATTACAGCTTGTGGCCTCGGCTTCCAGCAATCTGTACTTGCGCCATGTGTGTAGTGACCTTGTCCAATCAGCATCATCACCACCGTATAGCATACAGCCAGCACCTTTTGGGGGTGATAAAATTTGGTGATAGTACAGACAAGAAGAAGAAAAAAAACTAAAAATTAAAAGTAACACGGCAAATCTTCCTCTGACTCTAGCAGAGCATTATAAATGGTCTGGCTCGTGGTTGGGGTGCTGGGTGGGGGAATAATCTCCAACTGGGCTGGGGGGGACTGATATAGGCAGTTGGGGCAGGCGAATAAAGCAGTGGGTCTACAATGTAGGTGGAGTTGTGTAAACTGCTGTTGATTGACCTAATTAGAAGCTCATAGATGAGCCTGTGGAATTTTTTCTTAGTGACCTCATCCATTTTTCTCATGCGACTATTATTAATATGTGCAGTAAAATCGTCAATATCATATGGCGCTTTCTAAAGGATGCTTTCAGCTTTTTGGAGAAACAAGTCCTCCTGTTCTGTGTGCTGCTGCTTTCTTGCCTGTTTTTTTTCTTTTTTTTTTTGGGGTGGTACCGAAGAAAATGATGGTCCTGGTAGAATGGGTGTTGGTATTGGGGTCAAGTTTTCCACCTCCCTGTCCCCGAGAAAACTTAGGTCCGGCGTGGAGGATAAATCAGGCTTTTGGGTGGGAGTCTATATAGAAAAAAAAAAGAAAAGCAATATTATAGTCATGTTTTAACACATCTTTTACTATTTTTCCAATGTCCTAACAGTGGAAGAGCATCGCTGAAGAATTTGAACAACGTAGGAATTTCCCTAACTGCGGAGGAGCCATCGATGGAAAACACATCCGCATCAACCCACCTGCCAACACCGGATCATATTACTACAACTACAAAGGTTTATTCAGCATCATTCTCATGGCAGTGGTGAATGCCAACTACGAATTTTTGTTTGTGGATCTCGGCAAGAATGGCCGTGCTTCAGATGGTGGTTTCTTCAAACAGACCACTTTCTACCAGAGACTCACCAACAAAACCCTCCACTTGTCGTCACTGGATGAGACAAAGCACGGGTTTACTGGAATGTTATGTGTTTTTATATGTATTTTAGTATGTTTTATTTCAGGATTTTAATGTATTATTATTGTATTTTAATATGTTTTTTTACAGCAACATTATGTGTTTTTATATGTATTTTAATATGTTTTTTTCAGGATTTTAATGTATTTTTTTATATTGTAATATTTTTTTTTTACTGGAATGTAATGTGTTTTTATAAGTATTGCAATATGTTTTATTTTTGTTGTTGCAATGTATTTGTTTATGTTGTTGACATACATTTGTTTATGGTGGTATATTCAAACATCATAAACAAATGTATCACAACAACAAAAACAAACTTTATATATGTATTGATGTTGTTGTAATGCTTTAATTTTTTTGTTGAACTAAATTTGTTTTTGCAATTTTATATTATTTATGATTTTGCAGTTATTAGGTGGCCCATGACATTGGTGGACATTGGTGGGTAGGTGGGTGGCACACATTGGTGGGCAGTGGGAGGTTAATGCATGACCCGGTCACCGCCCACCTCATATAGGCAGGAGGTGGCTGGGTCATGCATTTAAAGGTGGGTGGCACACATTGGTGGGTAGGTGGGTGGCACACATTGGTGGGCAGTGGGCGGTTAATGCGTGACCCGGCCACCGTCCACCTCATATAGGCGGGAGGGGTTGGGTCATGCATTTAAAGGTAGGTGGCACACATTGGTGGGTAGGTGGGTGGGACATATTGGTGGGCAGTGGGAGGTTAATGCATGACCCAGCCACCACCCATCTCATATAGGTGGGAGGTTGCTGGGTCATGCATTTAAAGATGGGTGGCACACATTGGTGGGTAGGTGGGTGGCACACATTGGTGGGCAGTGGGAGGTTAATGCATGACCCAGCCACCGCCCACCTCATTCCGGCAGGCGGTGGCTGGGTCATGCATTTATAAGTGGATGGCTCACATTGGTGGGCAGTGGGGTTGCATTAAATACAGTACCAATAGTCACCAAAGTGCTGCAATCCAGACTTCAGTGTGAAGACAGGCTCTATCGTGCTTCCTTTTTCTTCTATCCACGATGCTGCACAATAAGGCGATTGGGCGTGTACAGGCTCCTGTCAGTCAAATTCCCCAACGTACGATGAATCGTGAGATACATCGTGAGTAAAAAATACTCACGATCTGCATCACATCGTGTCCCAGATTGGCAAACCTGCCCTACAGCATGGCAGATCTGAAGATGCGATGTACGATGAGCGGGGAAGCACATTGGGATCGTGATCGTGAGTGGAAACTCACGATTTGGGCATATTTTTCACGATTTGTCATCACGATTCGTCGAAATCGGCCAAATCGGGTAAAATATCGCTATGTGTGTGGGCAGCTTAACCTTCTTTGGCTGCTGACTTTCTGAATGTATTATACCTCACACTGCATTGTGCTGTGCCTCATTGTTCTGTATCTCTCTGTGTGCTGTACTTGTGTGTCCTGCTTCAGTTCTCACTATACTGTATATCTGTGTGCTGTATAATAGTCTTATGCTGGGTACACACTTAACGATGTGTACACAAACCAATGTAGTCCGCAGGGGGCCTGGCAGGGGTGCCGTCATCGGCAAGTGTGCCGACAGCGTCGGAACGACAGTAGGGGCCATGTTGCATTCGGCAGCATGGCTCATGCTGAAGATATTGCTCTACAGACCTGGATGCAGATTCGGTGGGTGATGTCGCTGACGACACGTGGGAGCACGCATCGTCAGCGACATAGCTAGTACACACTGCCCGATGTGGACTATATGTCATCCGATCCGACAGTGTATACCCAGCTGAAATCTCACTCCTGTGTGCTGGGCTCCTGAATCCTAATCCTAATCAAATGTGTTTGCTCCAGTATTCTTGCAGTGCCTCCTTATATTACACTCCAGCATTCCTGCAGTGCCTCCATGTATGGCACTTCAGCATTCTAAGTTGGAGTATCCTGTGCTGTACTCCACAGTTCTAATCAGACACCTGTGTGTATGCTCCAGCATTCCTGCAATGCCTTCCTGTATTGTCCTCCAGCATTCCAAGTTGTCATTCTTGTGCTGTGCTCCACAGTCCTGATCAAACACGTGTTTGCTGCATCATTCCTGCAGTGCCTCAGTGTATTGCTGTCCAGATTTCGAATTCCTGTGCTGCCCACTCAGTCTGTCCATCCATTCCCTTAATACCTTATACCTCTCTGATGCGTCTCTTCCAATATGCCTAAAGTCACTTCTGGTACTCGCCTGGGGTGCCGCAACCTGCTGATAATCTGCATTGGAGTCCTAACCTTCTTACTGGGGACCCTGATGAAAACCAGTGCCCCGTTAGATTCATCGCTGCAGGGAAAACAGTATCAAACCAGAGTTAGCAGAATGAGTCCCCCACATTTCAGTGCCATTGTAACACAACCTCTCTAGATTTAAAGGAGTATATGCAATTTGTTGGAATGTTTACCAAACCACACTGGAAAAGCAATATAAGTGGTGATCAGCTGCAATGAAAAGAATAAGAAAACCCTGATATTTACTCTTTCTACAAATTATAATAAGCTAACAAGCAAGATCAGGGAAGCTTTTCCATATCAGTTACAATAATACCTATAACTAAACATGGTCTTCTCTGGCCTCAGATGTGGCGGAGGTGGTGTATAATCTATGTATAATCTGTGTATATCTTGGAGGCCTGGAAAGACCAGAGCACCAATTACCTTCAACAGTTTCCTGGAATGCAATAATTGAGTGTTCTTCATATAGCACTGTAGTATTTATGTCCGGTTTTTAAATACAGTATGTTATAGATGTATTTCAGTACTGAGTTTCTTGGTGTGGGTGCAACCTTGCTAAAGGGAATGAGTAGAATATTGTAGAAGACTGGCCATTTCTAAATGATAAAAACATTATAAAGAATAAATAGTATTTCATAGTCCAGTTTGTGTCAAGTGTACTGCATTACTTACATCACTGACCACATTCCATACATCATACCTATATTTCTTTTTATTTTCAGTATATTAATTCTTGACATGAAGTCAAAGCTTGGGCTGATTTATGCTTTGCTTGTTCACGCAGAGCTCTGGAGTCTCACATGTAAGTGTATGATTGCTAATAGTTTCACATAATCGTTGGAATAATTAATGGTAAATGAAGCAATTACATTGTGGCCATGATATGACACACTAGCTAAGGGCCTGATACAGAATTGTACACTATTGCACAGTAACTGTGTCTTTGTATGCAGCGGCTGTGCAATAATATGCTAATGCCGCAGGAGGCATCGAGTGTATATAGACGCCTCCTGTCGGCTTCTCTGATCCGAGGACACAGCATTGAATCATCTATCTGAACATTGGTCATCTGAATAACCCTCAGGTTACCCAGGATTGCTGGTTACTCAGGATTGCTGGTAGCTGCAGCCAGTGAAGCTGCATCCAAGGACGCAACCACTGGATTCGGCACGCCGTGTCGCGGCCCCCAAATGCCAGCAGCATGTCAATCATGCTGCGGCATGTAGGGTACTCCGAAATACATCACAACCCCTGATCTGCATCTGTGTAGTGAATATGTGTATTGCATATGTGTAGTGCGGCTTCTGTGCTTGTGCAGGTCTAAAAGCATTAAAGATGTACATAAACATTGGATTTACCCACATCTCTGAATTAGGCCCTGTATCATAAGAGATGCCTGTACCTTCACTCTCAAAATGAAGTAATAATTGTTTACTGTAAAAATTGATTACTGTATAGACATTCACATGTGACTGTAGCATGCTGCCTAGAGATCGGCCTACTTAGAGTTGATGGCATCTCCATATACTGTGTACCTTCATTAGATGTATCTGTTGTGGCTTCTCAAAGGGTGCTGTAAAGTTGATGATGGTCATGTCTTAGGGGGCACATCCACTAGCAGACTGTGAAAAGACTGCACGACTACGACATTGTAATCGTGCAGTCGTTTCACAGTCTGTGCAGTGCCTACACTGAACGATCAGTCATTCAGTGTAGGCACCCTCCCTCATCCCTGAACATGGGCAATCTGTCGTTACCGGCAAATTGCCCAGCTTGTTCAGGCGATGATAGATGTCAAAAACGACCAGCGGGAGCACGCATTGGTTGTTTTTGACATTTTCATGGCTGATTTGTGGACAATTAATGAACGATAACGATATTGCTATGGTTCAATCGCTAATTTTAATCGGGTAGTGAATACCCGCCTTTAGTTTTATACTGCAATATTTTGGTTGCAATTTTACTCTGATGTTGGGACTCTATATACAGTAGGTCCCAAATGACTTCTTTTACAGTCATTGGGCTAAATGTAATAGCGTCCGAGTTTTTGACGCTGCAGGGATTTATGTGTCTCCCCGTATTTTTAAAGTGGCAATCATGTTACAGGCTAAACCAAGCTAGTTTAGCCTTTAAAATGATTGCCACTTTAAAATAACAGGGAGGCTCGCACAAATCCCTGCAGGGTTGGAAACTCAGAGGCTATTAAATTTAGCGCAATGTGAGAATCATTGCTAAACAAAATAACAATAATGAAAATACTGTGGCATATAAAGATGATAAATTTGAACTACTGTAGCATACAAATTGTTATTTTTTCAATAATTCAAATGCCTCTTTATCATTTTTTTGTAGGTACGCAAAATAATATAAATTGGGAAATTCAGCGCTATGATGGTTGGTATAACAATCTAGTTCATCATAAAAGAGGATCAGCAGGTACACCGTTTGCATAAACTTTACTTAAAGACAATCATAACAAGAATATATGTGGACGACATTAATCAAAACTGTCCAATGTACTGTATGTGTTAAGGTAAAAGGGAATGGTTTCATTATATCTAATATTTGTTGTACAAGCCTATATTTGTCATTGTTAGTATGCATTGTGAGTAGAGATGCTCAAAGATTTTTAATACCTTCGAAATGTGATTAAAATTCTCCAGTTTAATGGAAACAAACATATTTCCTGTATAATAACCACTTGACCACAATTCAAATTTGTGGTTTGTAATTTGTAGTATGTGTTTGAGGTTCACTTTTCACATTCATGTTGATTTTTTTTTTAACAATAGATACGATCTCGTATTTTAACTTTTTTTTTAAATTAAAACTGTGAACACTACAGAGTTCAATGATAATCATTCACATCCCAGGTTTGCAGTTTGCCACTGAAAATAGTTATAATGTATAGACTAAAGCTCAGACGGGTTGGGTACTGGATGCCGGCACTCGGGATCCCAGCGGTCAGAATACCGACGGCGACATCCCGACAGGGTTAGAATACTGACACTTGTCATCCTGTAGAGCAAAATAAAAACTGCGCTCTAGAGTCTATGACGGGACATCAGTTCAACACATATAATGTAAAAAACTATTTATTGTAATAAGGCTAAAATGCCGAATTCATAGAATTATGACATGCACATGATACATACAAGAGAGTTGATCAGACTCTCAATAATAAAAAACAATAAATGTAAGCACACGGATAACACAACTGAATATAGTTTACCAGTCTATATTGGATTGTAGCAGTATATAGAAACACTGATAGTAGTGTTACTGGTGACCCTGGAGATCCTTGAAAAAAGACAATAATAAGGAGAGTCTCGTATAAGTACAATGTAACCAGATAAAGGTATATCCAACCTTCTGTAGAAAGTCTTGTGTAAAATTCAATATAAGAGGTATATCAAAAATGTAGTAGACATCCTTTCTCCTGAAGGCACCTTATCAGTAACTTAACGCTGCATATAATGGCAGCTGATTTGAAACTCACTTATAATTAAAATATCAACATTCAGCCTCCTCCAACATATGTGGCTGTGTCCCTGTGAGCACAGCAACAGTTGTGGGAATGTAAAACTGGAGCTGTGGGCAACAGGAGTAATTAGTATATTAAGCCAGGTATACACCGTCAGCGTTAGGTGATGCCTGCTACCAGCCTACTCCAGAGTATACCAAATTACCTCGTAGTGGATTGTCAGTAGCCGGGGCACTGTAAGGTGAAAACTGTGAACGATGTTGTTCACCTGTGTATATTGCGCCAGATGACAGCCGTCTCAGTGCGGCGTTGGCATGGACGATGCCAAATGGTGATGTCCCTCGGCTCTGGATAGCAGCCAGGTGATAGTCGTGTCAGTGGAGTAGCGGTAATGCAGTGAATAGGGAGGTGAGCAGGAGGTGAGCGTCCCAGCGGCTCAAATAGTAGGTACGATCTCAGCTACTTAGGCAGTAAGACTCCCGATGGACCGGAGGTTGGTCAGGGCAGCAGCCGCCAGCTTGTATCTTTGAAGGGAGTGCGAATGGACGCTGAATGTAGGTGAGGTCTCCAGGCTCCTGTAGGGAACGACAACGCGTTTTGGCTACTGCTGTAGCCTTTGTCATCCTGTATTCTAAACCTCCACCTCTCCCTACCCCTAACCCTCCATCCCTGGGGTCTAAACCCAACCCACCACCCTAGTGCCTAAACCTAAACTTCCCCCTAAGTGCCTAGCCCTAACCCTCCCCTTAGTGCATAACTCTAACCCCTAGCCCTCCCCCTAACCCTGCTACTTACCGTCGGGATGCTGGCGTTGGGATTCTGACAGGTGTCGGGATTCCAGCACCGGTATCCTGACTCTCTGGATTTTGACCGGATCCCACTCAAACACATCAGATATTGGCAAGCCCAAGTTTAACTTGGATAAATCAGCTCCAGGTTCTTATACTTAACTGTATATATACTGTATATATTTTTTCGATCAGAACTTTGGCAAGTTCACCCCTAGCCCTCTTTCATCTGGAGAGGCGGATCAAGAGCATTCATGTGCAAGTTATTAGTATAATCTATTGGTAGAACCTGTTTGGTCATAATAGACAGTGTCGGACTGGGGTATGAAGTGCCCACAGGGGAATAGCAGGACCAGCCTTGGGTAGGTGTGGTCATCCCAGATTATTGCAACATCAATAATCTGTAACTCTTTAAATATAATAACAACAATCTGTACCCCCTTGTAATCAATGACATTGCGCCGGGGGGTGCAGGCCCCACGGGGTGTCACCCTTAGAGGGTGTAACTCAAAATGCAGGCTCCTCCTCAGTGACAGGAGCCGGATGTTGCAGTGTGACATTCTTCTGCAGCACTCGGCTCCTGTCACAAAGGAGAAGCTGACAGTGCTGGAACAACTAGCCTCCATGGGCAGCCCTGCATCACCGGTAATGCTGAGCATGCCCCTGAGGGAATTCCTGCGAGGCCATACCTCTTTACCTCAGGCCACGCCCCCTTTATTAAAAATAAGGGGTGCACTCGCCAGATTTTAAATGATCAGGTTTTATTCCAGCATATCAGAATACAATCAGCTCATCAGTGTTTTGATCAACACACGGACCTTTTCCAAGATAATTACACATTGGTCCCCTGTGCCCTATTTATACCATAGTACAATAATACATCACACTCATAATCACATATAAATTCACCCACATTTAAAGTAAAAAACACAGCCATATAGTAATACAATGCTCTGCATGCAAACCAGCTCCAATCCATTCCCAAGCATGATCCCCCTGCAGACATTGACTACACATGGACCATGGCCTCTGCCGCAGTTCCTGTCATCAAACAGGAAGTCAGTTGTTGCCATGGTATGGAGCGCATGCTGTCACGTCCATCTCCGGCCGCAGACATGCGCATCCATTACGGTAGTCAGGTCCCACTTACTATTCAGCAGGATAAAATCAACAGAGAGGCTGGCTGGCCCAATCACCTCTCCAGCCTACGATCATGTGATTGCGGCACCATCCGCCGATCACTCATAGTAATATGTTTACTGTTGCCAAGCAATCGCTACCATATACCACGTGATCACGGAGTTATACGAGAAAGACATTTGATTCACAGTTAAGCACCTCTGATCAAAATTTCCTTTGCATGATCATATTATATATAGTGGTGTAATTATTGCCATGTCTCTCCATAATCACTTAAGAATACTATCTAGCTCCTATAAATTAACCCTTCATTTGCTGGAAATGGAGTTGATTAGGCATCAAAACATATTTACCAGGCATGAACTTCAAATAACAGATGTATTGTTCATGAACTTCAAATAGGATTAATATCTTAATTTATCCCATACTGTATATCTAGATCGATTAGTTACAACTAAGTACTAAGGGTAAATTTACTAAGATGGGAGTTCTATTTAAGAAGTGACGTTGCCCATAACAACCAATCAGATTCTACTTCTCATTTATCTAGCACCTTTTTGAAGATAATACCTGGAATCTGATTGGTTGCTATGGGCAGCATCACTTCTTAATAGAACTCCCATCTTAGTAAATTTACCCCTTAGGATCTTATCTATGGTGGTCAAAAACTCAATAGAAAATCAAAATGAAAAATTTGATTGCTTTGAAAAAATACAAAGAAAATATCAAGAAAAATAAAAATCCAAAAATAGTTAAAAAATTAAAAACAAAATATTAAAAATATATATTTTTATCCAATAGCAAAAAAAGACCAAAAATACAGAAAAATGTTACATCCCCATTGACCAATCTACACCTAGCCATTTTAGTCCAGGAAAATGTATAGTCATTTAGGCCCCGTGGCCAAATAGTGTCCAATTTGTGAATCCAGAGTGCCTCTCTGCGCAGTAACATTTTAGCTCTATTACAGTCCCTTGCAGGTGGGGGAATAAAGTCAATCACCATTCATTTTAGAGATGCTAGAGAGTGACGGGCCTCCATAAAGTGTTTAGCCACCGGTTTATTCGTTGTTAACATGTGCAACTGAAGATATATATTACGTGGTCAGACATACATGTTACTCAATGTTTAATCTTCGTTTTGCAACCCGTGTGAGGATAGTGAAACAGTTCAACTGTTAGCACACCCCTGCATGTTCTGCAACCCGCACACCTTAAGCAGCCATGTTTTTGATTTAGTTATGAAAGCCAGGTAATAAACCCCTTTCGCGGATATAATTCCAGGGGCATCAATAAATCTTTAAGATTTGGGCCTCTTCTATAGCTGACTAATGGTTTATCTGGTAGTTTTTGCTTGAATGTCGGGTCTGTGGTCATAACTGGCCTATGTTGGTTGAGTGCTTTTTTTACAGCAATACCCGCTGTATCGCACATGGTCGTGACAATGACCGGTTCTCCTGAGTGTGCACCCCTTCTTTCTCTGTGCTCCCCGCATAGATCTTACGTGCTCTGGTTTTTATATGTAAAAACTGGAGTGCCAAACTTTGCTTATCCCTGATATACAGTGTACATATACATAGAATACATACATACATATGTGATGTACTGACTGGTTTGTACAGTGCTGCACCACTAGCACCAGGTTCAGGTGTGTTCGGATTGCTTCGGTGGCCGATTTTCCCGTGTTAAGATAGGACACACCGTGACAGAAAGGCAAGCCTGAATTCCCCTTTTGCAGACACAATGACTAGTCAGGAGGGAAGGTGCAACGCAATTTTATTATTTGTTAATAATTAACAACAAATGACAGGAGATATTTACCATTTACAGATGGAATTAAATTAATTACACTATTCAGTGACAAGGTATTTATTTATTACCTCCCCGTCATCTACCGGTGACCCCAGCTGGCAAGCAATGTGAAACCAACAAGATCCACAATTCCTGCAGAACTTTACTTTACCAAAAAAACAAATGAGAGACCTAAATATGAAACAAGCTGGTCTAGCTTGAATCAATGGTGCTCTGGCAATCTATAGCTGTGAAATACAGTCTGGGTTAACGCTCCTTTTTTTTGCTGAGAAAAACGTGGGAAAACACATGCAGGTTGGATAGGTTCTTGTAGTGCGCCAACTGTAACAACAAATAGTTTATGCAAAATAATTAGCTCCAAGCAGGGTTATGCACATGTAGGTTGGATAGGTTCTTGTAGTGCACCAGCTGTAACAACAAATAGTCTATGCAAAATAATTAGCTCCAAGCAGGGTTATGCACATGTAGGTTGGATAGGTTCTTGTAGTGCACCAGCTGTAACAACAAATAGTCTATGCAAAATAATTAGCTGCAAGCAGGGTTATGCACATGTAGGTTGAATAGGTTCTTGTAGTGCAAAAGCTGTAACAACAAATAGTTTAAAAATACAGTTCATCAGCTGAAAATGGCTAACAGTTTATGCAGATAGCAGTAGTTTACCGGCAACTTACACAGTCTTTGGGCCTTGAGAAAATAAGGACAACTGAGGCTATGCTGGTAGCAGTAGTTCACCGGCCACTTGCAATAATGTAACACAGTCCTTGAGCCTTGAGAAAATAGGGACAACAGTCTTCCTAATTGCCTATGCCACAAATTACTATCACCAGAATTGCCAGCCGGGGTTACACAGGGCTAATTAAACAAGTAATATACATTACATCAGTATGAATGGACTTTGAAATGGTTACCGGGCCAAATAGTGTATAAGAGACAATTTACATCAACACCAACACGGGTAAATACTCAAACATTTCATGCAAGCAAAATATTAATCAGCATTGACAATAATAACACAGTGAGCAGTGAACAGCTTTACAGAGTATTATAACAGATAAAGGGCCACGGAGGGCCACTATCAACCCTTTAGCTAACACACGAATCAAACAGTAAACAGAGCCAAATACATATCACATGGCATTACATTTACTTTAAAGCCAAACATAAAATACTTTGTACATCACCCACAGTGGCATCGGACATGAGCCGACACCCATAAGGCACGTCCCCTCCTGGACATGAGCCAGAGGTTCACAGGAAAGAAAATGACCACCAATGCAACTCTTGGGAAAAAGAGGGGGTGACCTATCTTTTACTTCCCCCCTATTTCATCACTTCACACACACTTTACCTAATTTAAGATATGATGACCCCTTTCTACACCCAGTTGTGTGGGATTCTAACCGGTCCCAGCTTTTACACAAAACCTAGTCTCCCAGCCTAATCATGGTTAGCCGCAAGGTAAAGGATAATGCAATAGACCCAGATAGGATAGGTGTACAGAGGGGCAGGGCCTTAATGGAGGGAAGATAGGAGCTGTGGAGGGACAGAGTATAGGGAGGTTCTGGTATTATCTCACCCCTGGCAGTGGCTGTTCAGCCTCTCACGATGTCCAGGGAAACTCTGGGATGCTAGGCACCGCACCAGAGCTTCCAGCTGCAGACCTCCAGCAGGTATTTTACAAGGAGCAACAGGTACAAAATCCCTTTTCCACAGGAGCTCTGTCCAGCAAACAAACAGCAGCAGGAGGGGTCCTGAAGCACTCTTCCTCTGGGGCTGTCTTTTCTTCTGCCCGTGCGGGTGACAGCAGGGTTTTCGTCACTGGCGGGACTTTTCCTCAGCTGGGGCTTCATCTGCGACGATGGAGCGATGAGACCTCCTTCCCAGGTAGCTCCTCTTCTCTCCCAGCATGTGCAGATTTACAAATGTGGCTCCTCCTGATAACAGGCACTTAGGGAGGCAGTCCTTTATTCAGAGGGAGCTTCTTCCAAAGCAGGGTGCTCTATGCAAATCCCCAGGCAAGCTTCTTCCAGGGACTCACATCCAGCATCAGAGCACCACCAGATTGGATAGGTAGCTTTCCAGGCTAATGTGAAGTCTGGTAATTGTAATCCAGGGCAAATATAAAAGTTATAGCATCCTTATTTTTACAGCTCCAAGGGCACTCCAATGAAAGTCCTTACAGACAGCACCAGGTGCAGTATTTGTAATCCTGGGTAAATGAGTGGGGTTACTGCATCCCTATTTGTACAGATCCAGGGACACTCCACAGAAGCACCTCACAGACAATCCTTTTTCAGAAATTCCTCCCAAACTCAGCACTGACAGCCTAGAGGAAGGTATTATATAAGCTCTCCCTCACTCTCCTCCCTGTCGGTCCGGCATCTATGGGTGGACAGAGGGAACCCAGCAATAGGCCGCCTACAGGGATCTCTGCCTAGACACCCAGGCTACCAATCAATGGGGCAGGATTTTCCCTCCTAAATGGATCGCTGACCAAGGGGCACTTTCTACCTCCCTGTTTGCACATGCTCAGTGGGGTTCAGGGAGAGCAAGGTCAGTCAAAGTTCACTATACCTGCCTATTATATGGAATGGGGCTGCAGTATATCTATGTGTACTGTGACACAGTTAGGTTAGGGGGTCCCTCTCCTGGGTAGAGGACTCCTTCCTTACACACACACACAGCAGCAGGGAAGTAGCACACCAGTCTGGATGCAAGTACAAGCTGGTCGGCGCCAGTCTTTATTGTACAATGACAGAAATATAAAGAAAACATAAATATAAATCCTAGCCCTGTCGGGGCACTAACTTCACAGGTAGTTCCCTCACTACCAGAACCTGGCAGGGCCTAATGCCCTCGCCAGCAACAAAGCACAGCACAGTACTCACAGATAGGTTTTCCAAGTGTCTCTGAGCAAACTCCCTGTCTGCTCTCCCAGGTGAGACAATCAGCCCTCAACACACTAGGCTTATATTGGCCACTCTCAGGTGGAAAACTAACAAGCTTGTTACCAGGCTGCGAGAACCAAAACCTGGAGTGGCCGTGGGTGGAGCCCTCCCTCTCCTCTCACCCACAACCCCCAGGTCCCAAACCGGCTTTTCAAAAAGCCGAAACTCAAGCCTGCTACACTGCAGACTCTCTCCTTGGGGTTTAAAACACAAAAGACAGGAATTTGGGACAAATGTACCTGCCACAGACCACTTTACCAGTGATCCTATCACAGTACATACATAAAAAAAAAATATTGGGGACCCCTATTTGGGAACAAACTTGGGGGTACCACACATATACATAGTATACACATACATAGTACACATAGTGTACATAAACGTATATATACTGTGTATATATACATAGCATACATACATATACATAATAGTATACACATAGCATCCATAATATACATACATATACAGTATACATACTGTATACATAGTAAATATAGTTATATACCTATTCAGAATAGGCAGCTGGCAGGGAGGCGGTTACAGGAGGGGCTGTTACATTTCAGGGGATGCAGATAAGGAACACATGTAGGGAGGGGGTAGAGGGGGGTCTCACCTATTAAACATTTTTTTAATTGCCCTGGCCCCTTTGTTACCTGCAACCATGCTCAGGGCAGATGCCTGGTGACCTTTACTGTGAGGAGACATCAATGTAATAAGACATAGAGCTCCTGCCTGCCGGACTCACTGACAGCAACAGAGCACAGACAGCAGCTATGCAGGGGAAGAGAAGCTCTGCAGGAGTCTGGAGAGGAGAAGGCGGGTCTGGGAGAGATAAACCCAGCTCATTGGTGGCTGGTCTCAGGGGAGGGGCCAGCTACTGGCAACAGCCCAGACGTTGCAATATGTAAACAATTCAGCAGTGAGCAGTGTGGGGGTCCAGACAGGTGATTGAAACTGCAAGGGGAAAGGTGATTGCCAGTACACAGAGTGAATCCGCCACTCATTGCCTGCAGCCATCTGCCAGGACAGTCAACAGCCTGGTGACTGCATGGCAACCAGCTGCAGTGTGCAAAAACTGGAATATCAGAATGGTGCTATCAATGAGCTGCGGGTTCAAGGAGTGTGTCACTCTCCTAACAATTAAGTAAGTATACAAAGAAAAATGAAAGAACCTGCGCTATAAACTAGTATTGGTATGACTGATTCATAAATAACATGGATTAAAACAATATTGGATAAATAACCAAATAATAGCATATCAAGGCATAATATTCACTGCAATTGTCACATCATATGCATTGCTGAATAAATATATAGGTATACGGTTTGGTTTGAAAAGGTTCATTTAATACATAAAGGGCCTGATTCAGAGCCGGACGTTCTGACCAGAGCGCTCGCTCTGAATCAGGGCCGTCCTAGCTCAAATTGGAGCGGCCTCCTGGCCGCTCGCATAGATGTGGGTGACCACCCACAGCTTATGCGAACGGCCAAAAAGATGGTCGCGATGGTCAAGACCATCGCGACCATCGGGCTTGCGACGAGACCCTTGTGGTAGGGTCTCGTCTGCCGCAAGCCCTGAGTGCTTTTGGCTATATCTGTGTATAGCTCTCAGCTTCCTCAATAGCTTCCTATTGAGGAAGCTGTGAGCTATACACAGCAAAACGCGTCTAGTCCTTGACCATCAAACATCTGCTGCACTTGGGAACTTTTAATACGGATCTCCGGACCGGCATCTTTACATTGGACTCCAGCGTTCATTCTACTTCCACACTATTCGACCCAGTGGGATGTGATCGCCTTTGAAGCTGGTAATTATAATTGCTGGACATTATTCCAGGATATACCCTAAATGATCAGTGACTATTACCTATATTTATCATCATATATTGGATCAGTCACCCTTCCAATTCACCACAAGGGACTTTCCTACCCCTTAATCCTTAATCAGTTTACCTGTATGTATATGCTGCTACTGTGCTTTATGTATTAAATTAACCTTTTCAATCCAAGCCGTATACCTATATATTTATTCAACAATGCATATGATCTGACAATTGCAGTGAATATTATGCCATGATATGCTATTATTTGGTTATTTATCCAATATTGTTTTAATCCATGTTATTTATGAATCAGTCATACCAATACTAGTTTATAGCTGCACCCTGCTAACAGCGCTGGTGACCTAGTCTAGGCCCCACCCTCTCGTGATAGAGGGCGTGGCTTTTAATCACCTGGGCCCACCGGGGATCTCCCGGAATCTCCAGCGGCCCAGTCCAAGCTTGGTAATAGGTGTCATTGGAATGTAAAATGGATGGTCAGTCCACAAAGATGTTCTTAAACAGGCCGCTGGGTTTATTGCGGTAACAGTAGTGTACACATAGTTAAACAGTGGTATAGCAGTATGCAGCTGTAACAGCGGAATAGCAGCATGCATTATGCACAGTGCAATAATCACAGGGCTCTTACAGAGGAGATAATGAAAAAAAGGGGAGAGAGATTCCGCACCAGCCGAGAATTTAGTTAAATGCAACTACGCAAAGAAGTAACAAGAAGTACAGAAGGCAGACTATGCCTGTCGTGGGTTAAACCTTGAGGCTATGGGCGGTTTGTGTGAGGTCACATGGGTGATTTTTAGCCAGTTAGGTGTTAATGGGTGGGGTTAAAAGTTAGAGTATTTAAGGCTTGTTGTCGCCAGGTACAAGCCTCTTTGTGAAGAATTTGCCCTCCGGAAACCGGGGCAGTACTACATCTTTTCGGGTGATTAGTTATGTTGCAATATTAAGTTGGATACCCCTTTTAGTTGTGAGTTGTAAGCACCCATAGGGCCGACTCCGCCCACAATGCATGTCTTGCGCTGGTGCATTGCTGGGCTGCGGTGATTATTGCTTGTCCTTTCTTACCACCATACAGTCTTTACATTTTGATCTTTTCAATAAATAGATAACCATTTTTAATGCCATTCCTGTCTCTGTGTCGTTATCTTAGTTAAGATTAAAGTTATTGAGACCTATTGCAGAAAACACACATTGGCCGTTAGCTTTTTACTTGAAAACTCACATGTCTTTGTTGGCCAAATTATGCTAATGTGAAACCCCCTTATGTGCATGATTATTCATTGGGGTGATGCGGGGGTACCAGAGGTTCTGTCCTGCCATTTTACCTTGAAATAAAGATTTTCCCTGCCTTCTTACCAGGCTCAGGGGTGTCTGCACAAAAAGTATGCAAATTTATTCTGGAATTGAATTGCAAATGTAATTTGCAGTGCGAGTTCGTCATGAGGTCGGCTGGAAGGACCCAACTCACACCTAATTGGATTGACCCCTAATTGTGGATTTGGAACACAAGTACAGTTAGTTTTGTGCTGAAGTATAAAAACTGTATTTGTTTTGCAGAAGCTTGTCTTGTATCTTTGTGGAAATATATGCCTGGTAAGATCAATGCAGGTTCTGCTCTTGTAATAGTGATCATCAGTGCAAACCTTTTAGTGTACAAAAATAAAATACCCCTGCCCTTAAGAAAAGCATTCCTAGTACCAAAATTTGGGAGGGCAAATATCATAATAACCCCACAAAAAGGCTGCTACCAACAATTTGCCTCATATTTTAGGAGAAAAAGTGCTAAATGAATTAAAGCGATGGTACAAAAGCAGAAGTTAGGTGGACATTCTTCCACCACGCACATTTTCTGGAGGAGTCACAAATGTCAACACAATTCTCTCTGCGAAGGTTATATTAAAGTGGTCGGTGTGCACATTTGCCCAAATAAAGCAGTGTGGGTGTACAGTGCTTGCAGATTCATAAGTTAGCATTAGTGTTCCATTGTTATGTTTAGGTTCATTGTTTATTTTCATTTTTAGGTTCTAGACTTTTGCGTCTCTTGCCATGTGCCTATTCTGATGGGGTATATCAAGCTGTGCAAGAACCACACCTACCCAACCCACGGAAAATCAGCAATGTAGCTATGAAAGGTGACTCGGGACAATCCTCACTACAGAATCGAACAGTCCTGGGTGTCTTTTTTGGTACGAAAACCTGATGAAAACTGAAATCTACTACATATAATGCAGTGTATTTGGGAATTATCATTCAATACACCCAGACACACACACACACACACTATAATGTCAAAATGTGCCATTCCTTATTGTGTATATATGTATCTGTACACACACACACACACACACACACACACACACACACACACACACACACACAGATTTTCGTTGATATGCACAAAGTTCACGCAGTCCTTTAATTTGTAAGACAATTCCAAAATGCAACCATTCTGATGTGGTGCAGCACCATCCAAATGCCCTATACAAGAAGCACAAACTCTACACAAAGACAAAAAAGCAAGGGGCAACAATCGTGAAATATGGTAAAATAAGTAAACTTTACTTCAGGGTCATAAACACGTTCATCAAGATAAAAGTTCATAAGCATATAACAAGCTCTTAGATAGAGGATTCACCGCTATTCACCAGATGCACGTCTCCAGAACAATACTGCAGGCGTCTAGTATACACATTCAGTCGCGGTTGCTAGAATTTCTCAGTGCCGTCAAAGCGTCATCAGCCATATCGAGCCTGATTCGTCACTCCATTGGACTTCGTCAAGGGGTGTGTTACAACTGCGTCAAGGGCTTACTTATATTCCAAACTACCGCCATTTGCATAATGATTCGTATTAACAATTTGGCTCATGTCATTTTACAAATTACATCTAATAACTTAATCGCACAGGTGTTATTATTTATTCACACATCATTACTTATGCAACGTTAAAAATAATAATAACAAATGGCAAAGGTTCACGCTCAGTTATTTGATCTGTCACATGACCATCGCCACTTTTATGGTTATCATTCAGCGACATTTATATAATATAGAATCCAAATAGCAACAATAAAAGTAATAGACATCTGGCCACAAAATTATAAAGCTCAGTCATTAAAACTCTCTATTGCTATATATATATACTTAAAATATGTTTATACACACTTTTAATTACACATGAAAAAGAAAAGAAAGAGATGCCATCTTTAAGGTTATCACTCAGCGATAATTTATAATACATCTAATACTGATATATTGGTCATCAGCATAACAGAATTTCCTTACAATTGTATTTTATAATATCAAAAGTCGCTAATAACAGATCACAAATTCCATTTCATTAGTCATATAAATTAGAGATGTGCTAAGACCCTTGTATTCTGGTTCTAACTAAGTCATTGTCATGTTTTGGTTTTGGCAAAACCACCCTCAAGTGTTTAGCTTCGGTTTTGATATTGGTTTTGGATTTCTCTAAAAATTGATAAAAACAGCTAAAATCATGTGACGTGGACCTGTTTTTGTTCCTTTTGTATTATTAACATCAATAACAGTCGAAACTCAGTTCTACTCAGAACACCAAAGTGATCCAAGCAGGGACTCAGTATGACTCAGAATGTTCAGATGTGTTCAGTTTTCAGCAGAACCGCACTGCTCATCTCTAATATAAATATCCTAATACACATTTCAGCCTAAAATACACAATACAATTCAATAACAAATAAAATAAATAATATATTTAAAAAAGATATAAATATTTAGATAAATAAATTCATATGTCAAATATAATAAATGTGATAAAAAATAATAGATATAAATATAGTTAATTATTAATGCGTCTAACATCTACTAAGCACCTATGTTACCGAAAGGAGAAAGACAAAAAAATGAAGGAGGGGGTGGGGGGGAAGAGACAGGGGAGAAAAACACGTTAATCGACCAAGTTATACATAACAATTGCCTCATACATGTCGCAGCTGGCAAAAAAATTCGACAACATCTGCAACATGAAGACAAGAGTCTGCCATAAGTATTAATCATGCAGGAAGGGAGTATTACTACAGTTTTCATTTAATCCATGGGGTAAAAAAGTATTGAGCGTGTTCAGTAGATCCAAATCTCTCGTCTTGCCAAATATTTTTAATGCTCACCACTCCTATCATCCAGTTCTACATGCCTCAAAGGAAAAGTCTTCTTACAAGCTTTAAAGGGAGAGCCACCTAGACAAGAGTTTTGACATTCAAAAAAGTGTGGCCTGTAATAGCAGTGATTGGGAAACTCTGGTCTAGGGACATTGTGATTCTTTACATTATTAAGTAATTTTCAGTTGATGTTTGGTATTCCCGATGTACTTTTTACCACACTTACACTCTATCAAGTAATGTCCAAATGAGCTTTGAAAATGCATTAGTCCCTTTATGTTCTAAAATTGTGTATTATCAGAATTAGAGCATCTATTCCTCTATTTACTTCTGCATTTGCACACTTTACATTTGTTACAATAGAAATATCCTGTTGAATTGCTCAGTCATTTTTTATTTTTTATTAATTGGCCGATTACTAGGAGCCCATCTCCTGAAGTGTTCTGGCCCTATTAAAAACAATTGAGGCTTGGTTCTGTATTGATTTTATCTCTTTTCTTTAAGTTGGTTGTATCTAATACAAGATTTAAAAACTCTATTTTATCTGGTTGAAATATATATATATATATATATATATATATATATATATATATATACAGGGCCGGTGGAAGGTTTCTCTGCACCCTAGGCAAAACTTCAGCCTACTTCCCCCCCACACCACCCATAAGTAAACCTAGATGCATAATGCATTCTAAAGAGGTCTGGCCCGGGAGGCACATACCTCCCTGTCCCTGGTCCCCAACCCAGCCCGCCCCTGCTGCATGTACAGCTCAGAGAGCAGTGCCCTGAGTGGTCCAATTTGTCTGTTTTCTTCCCTACCCCACCCCCCTACTCTCAGTAAAGCTGACAGCTACAGTGTTGATTATTTTTATAAGTTGCACTAATTTTTATTTTATTATTTTATGTTCATAGCATACACCAGAGCCCTCTGCTCTGCTGGTATAGTGGTCTTATGTGAATAATTATATAAAACATATTATATTACTACAGTAGTTTTATACAATTATTCACATAAGACCACTACATAACACAAAACTTGATTAGCTGACTTACCATCACATGCTGTCAGCGTTTTTTTTCATACAGTATACTTCTTCACATCCTCAGCCCAGCAGCCTGCTCAGTGCTCCTCATCTTCTGCAGGAGGAGAGAGGTGGCTGGTCAGGGGGGTGGGCGCCCACACTAGTAAATAACAGTGCATGTCAGCGCTGCACCACTGACAGCGCAGGTGGCCGGATGCGGAGAGTCAGAGACCTCACTCTGGTAGTACCAGTGAGGTACAGTATGTGGGGCAGTGCTCCTAGTTGGAATACTGAAGTGAGGGTATGGACATTTTAGTTATATATACTGTATATCAAATAAATGAAGGCGGCTCTCAGATACTCATAATGGCATGAAAGACTTGTGATTAAACAATTATGAGTCTCAGAGTGCTGCCATCATTTGTTTGATATATTTTGGGGATTGCAATATCTCCTATAGGGAGGCATCACAGCATGCTTCATGTAAATAAATATATATATATATATATATATATATATATATAGCGTTCCTGCTAGGCTGTTTTAGTGGGGGGAGGGCAAAAAGCACCCTGCCCTCACAGCCTGCGGGTGCCATCTTCACCCGCGGGTCGCAGTGTCCCGCAGGTGGAGAAATGTGCAGTGACCCGGTCACCGCCGGAGAATAGACGCTGGGAGCATGTGCCCGGCATCTTTTCTCCCTGTCTGCAGCGATTGGGCGCTGCCCGGCGTGTCCGTAAGTGCTGGGCACACCCCCAAGAGTGATGAAATGGGGATGTGTCTTATAGACACGCCACCCTTTTCAATGGCCACACCCCCTTTTCGGGTGCCCTGCCTGCCGCCGGAACTAGAGTGAACACTATATATACTATATATATATATGTTGCTTGTAATTTGGCACTAGCAGTATAGTAATGTAGTTGAATGGGTGCCTTCCTTCAGATAGTATATAAACCAGGTAATTCCTTAGGAGCACAGCAAGCCCCAGAGAGAAAGAAAAACCGCCACTTGGTGTATTATGTTATTTTTCTAATACATATTTGATTTTCTACCAACAGAGTGCCGCTTTTTCTTTCTCTATGGGGCTTGCTGTGCTCCTAAGGCAATACCTGGTTTATATATATATATATATTTCCAAAGTTCTGCACTCACACCTTCACACGATGATTAGATCAGGGTGCACTTCAGGACCATAGTCCAAAATATAAAACAAAGAATATATATATATATACATACATATATATATATATATATATAAATTTCAGAACATGGGGTATACTATAACACTGATATATATATATATATATATATATATATATATATATACATATATTATACACACTACCGTTCAAAAGTTTGGGGTCACCCAGACAATTTTGTGTTTTACATGAAAATTTACTTTTAATTATCAAATGAGTTGCACAATGAATAGTACATATCGTCAAGACATTGGCAAGGTTAGAAATAATGATTTTTATTTGAAATAATAATTTTGTCCTTCAAACTTTGCTTTCGTCAAAGAATGCTCATTTTGCAGCAATTACAGCATTGCAGACCTGGCATTCTAGCTGTTAATTTGTTATGGTAATCTGAAGAAATTTCACCCCAAGCGTCCTGAAGCACCTCCCACAAGTTGGATTGGCTTGATGGGCACTTCTTGCGTACCATACGGTCAAGCTGCTCCCAAAACAGCTCAATGGGGTTGAGATCTGGTGACTGCGCTGGCCACTCCATTACAGACAGAATACCAGCTGCCTGCTTCTTCCCTAAATAGTTCTTGCATAATTTGGCGGTGTGCTTTGGGTCACTGTCCTGTTGGAGGAGGAAATTGGCTCCAATCAAGCGATGTTCACAGGGTATGGCATGGCGTTGCAAAATGGAGTGATGGCCTTTCTTATTCAAAATCCCTTTTATCTTGTACAAATCTCCCACTGTACCTGCACCAAAGCAGCCCCAGACCATCACATTACCTCCACCATGCTTGACAGATGGCGTCAGGCACTCTTCCAGCATCTTTTCACTTGTTCTGTGTCTCACAAATGTTCTTCTGTGTGATCCAAATACCTCGAACTTTGATTCGTCTATCCATAACACTTTTTTCAAATCTTCCTCTGTCCAAAGTCTGTGTTCTTTTGCCCATATTAATCTTTTCCTTTTATTGGCCAGTCTCAGATATGGCTTTTTCTTTGCCACTCTGCCTAGAAGGTCAGCATCCTAGAGTCGCCTCTTCACTGTAGACATTGACACTGGTGTTTCGCTGGTACCATTTAATGAAGCTGCCAGTTGAGGACTTGTGAGGCATCTATTTCTCAAACTAGAGACTCTAATGTACTTGTCTTTTTGTACAGCTGTGCACAGGGGCCTTCACACTACTCTTTCTACTCTGGTTAGAGCCTGTTTGTGCTGTTCTCTGGGAGTAGTACACACCGTTGTATGAAATGTTCAGTTTCTTGGCAAATTATTGCATGGAATAGCCTTAATTTCTAAGAACAAGAATAGGCTGTCGAGTTTCACATGAAAGTTCTCTGTTTCTGGCCATTTGGAGAGTATAATTGGTCCCACAAATGTGATACTCCAGATACTCAACTAGCTCAAAGGAAGGCCAGTTTTATAGCTTCTCTAATTAGCAAACCCGTTTTCAGCTGTGCTAACATAATTGCACAAGGATTTTCAAGGGTTTCTAATCATCCATTAGTCTCATAACACGATTAGCAAACACAATGTACTATTAGGACACTGGAGTGATGGTTGCTGGAAATAGGCCTCTGTACACCTATGTAGATATTACTTTAAAAACCAGACGTTTGCAGCTAGCATAGTCATTTACCACATTAACAATGCATAGAGTGTATTTCTGATTCATTGAATAAAACAGTGCTTTTCTTTCAAAAATAAGGACATTTCTAAGTGACCCCAAACTTTTGAACGGTAGTATATATATATATATATATATATATATATAATATATATATATATATATATATATACACATACTAACAGTTTGCTAAATAATTTGAGCCAATATTAAGCATCATATATGATATATCAGTCACAAATAGTATTTCTATACCTTGAAGGGGAAAGAGGTTTAGCACAGAAGTTGAAAATAACGGCTGCCAAACAAACACTGTGCTGTTGCAGGTCACATTCGAGCTGCTGCAGTGTGCAGAGTTTCTCTTCCAGTCATTCGGCTCACGCTAACTATGGAGTGGATGCCCGATGCCCCGCCCAGCCCAGTAAGACCTGCCACATGCCGATTGTTACCTGAAAGCAGGCAGGTCCTTTCCATGAATACAAAATCAACCTTCACATCCAAAATAAATTCAGTTTATAATGTCAAAAAAAGTGTACTGCTTAAATAAATGTAAAAAAAATATATTATAGCATGAATGTAGTAAATAACCATAAACATATCCAATTCCACGGTAAGGTTGGTCATTAGAAGCACATAATTGCTCTGGAACTTTTTGCAAGACAGAGACACTAATTTTAAGCTTTCCTAGGAAAAACATAATGTTAAAGCTGGTTGCACAATAAAGGCATTAGCTCATTCATATTCCTTTGCCACCTTACTTTTGTCTGACATGACTATTTAATTTATATTTGGGTGTGTTTAATCTATCATGTGAGGAAATAATGATGCAATCGTAAAAATATTTTGTGATGTTGTGATGTCTTCCAACAGAACAGCCAGGAGTAAGAATTCGTTTTAGAACATTAGTTGAAATGTTTTTTTACCTCAATCTAAAGCCGAATCTCTAACACAATCACATTTTCAGAGAAACAATCTGCAATCATATTTGAGCTTCTTCAATTAGGTTCAATAGACATAAAATGAATAAAATAATAAATGCAGGCTCCAGTGTTAAGCTGCATACACACGTGAAGATTTTCTGTCCAACCATCCAACTAGTTGATTGGTTGGAATGAAAATCTGGTAAGGTATGAAAGCAAATGACAATCAGCAATTTGCTCCCAAACAGGGCCGGATTAAGGTCTGTGGGGGCCCCTGGGCAACAAACAAGTGGGGGTCCTTATTAAATGTGACGAACTGGGGGTATGTGCAATGGGAACCTCAGTAGTGTTAGTGCCCACAGTAGTGGTGCCCTTTATGCAGTTCACCTAGTAGTAGAGCCCCCTATGCAATTCTCCCATTAGTAGTGCCCCCAGTAGTCATGCCCCCTGTAGTTATGCCCCAAGTAGTAATGCCCCCTGTGGTAGTGTCCCCAATAGTAATGCCCCCTGTATAAATACCCCCAGTAGTAATACCACAGTAGTTGTGCCCCCAATAGTCATGCCCCCTGTGTGTGCCCTATAGTAATGCCCCCTGTCTAAGTCCCCTCAGTAGTAATACGCCTGTAGTTGTGCCCCCAGTAGTAATGCCCCCAGTAGTCATGGCCCCTGTGGTAGTGGCCCCAGTAGTCAAGCCCCCTGTGTATAAATGCCCCAGAAGTAATGTCCCCCCCCTGAGTAATGCCCCCAGTAGTAATGCTACCCCCCTGAGTAATGACCCCAGTAGTAATGCTCCCCCCGAGTACTTCCGCTAGTAGTAATGCCCCCTCCCGAGTAATGCCCCCAGTAGTAATGCTGCCCCCCCGATAATGCTCCCCCCGAGTAATGCCCCTAGTAGTAATGCCCCATCCCAAGTAATGCCCCCCCTAGTAGTAATACTCCCCCCTGAGTAATGCCCCCAGTAGTAATGCTCCCCCCTGAGTAATGCCCCCAGTAGTAATGCTCCCCCCCGAGTAATGCCCCCAGTAGTAATGCTCCCCCTGAGTAATGCCCCCAGTAGTAATGCTCTGACCCGAGTAATGACCCCAGTACAATAGCCGCTTGCACTAAAAAAAAAAAGCTATTACTTACCTTAAACCCTGCTCCCGCTGCGGTCCACGTCGCTCAGCTGCTGCTCTGCACTATGGGAGAGACGTCATGATGTCTCTCCCATAGTGCACTGCGTGAGCTGGAACCCGGAGCCCTCCAGTCCAGGCTCTGGCTGCCGCTGCGGGGTGGGAGCTGAGAGCCCGCTGGTTACAATCAGCGGGCATCTGGCAAATGGTGCCTCCCTGCGGCTCCAGGGTTACGTTGACTGGAGGAGGCGGAACTGGTTCCGTCTCCTCCGGTTCACTTTAACCCCTTCAAGTGTGGGGGCCCAGGGACGATCGCCTCTGTCGCCCTCCATTAATCCGACCCTGCTCCCAAATGCTGAAAAATGGACAAAAACTGTTGTTTGAACAAATGGTTTAGATCAAACATTTAACAAACTTGTCTGACGTCCATTTTCATCTGTTTTCTGGCATTTAGGAGGAAATTTCTGATCATCAGTTACTCCCATACTTTACCAGATTTTCATTCCATCCAATCAACTAGTTGGCTAGAAAATCTTTACGTGTATATGCAGCATTAGAGTAACATGCTTTCTGCAGAGTATGCACTTGTTTTTGGTGTTAGCATCTGAAAAGTGTGAGTGCCGCAGTTTCAGAGTTGTCTTTTTCCAATATTCATCCCTGACAGAGTTTTATCTCATATTTGTTTCTTTTCAACTGACATCGAGTTCAACTGAATTACTCCGCTTGGGGCCTGATACAGAGGCTAACGCCACCGCAGCTGTGATATTGTACATATCGGCTGTGCAGAAATATACGAATGTCGCAGCCCACCTGCGGTTTCGCAAATCCAAGTGACTGCGTACAAAGATGCAACTGGGTCGCAGATGAGTCGATTATTGGGCTTCTGAGTAACCCTATGATCGCAGAGAATGGCCGCAAGAACCGAGACGCCGTTTTCACTGGGTATGGGATCGCAGTCGCAGGCAGAGACATGCCTACAAAATGGTCATGACTCACTTGTATTTGAGTTGCCACCTCCCCGTTGCTGCCCACAAATGGTCCCTGCCTGTCCTTGGCAAATAAACCCTCATGGCGAGCGAAATCCGTAATAAAACTTTACACATGCGCAGATTATCGATAAAATCTCAAACTGCATAAACATCAGCACTGAATCAGGCCCTTAGTACCAGCTTGTACTTTATCCTAACTCCACAAGGAACCTTTGGGAATAAGGATAGCGACAAATCCTGACAACTTGACACAGCTCAGAATGTGTACTTGTTTGTATTCTAAGAGCTATCAAAAACTATTCAGCTACATTCCCTACATTGATTTGTTCTTCTTGGTGTAATTGTTAGCATTACTGCCCACAGCACTGAGATTGTGGGTTCCATTCCCACTACAGGCCTAACTGTGTGGAGTTTGTATATTCTCCCTGTGCTTGCGTGGGATTCCTCCGGGTGCTCCGATTTCCTCACACAAATCTACTGGTAGGTTAAATGGCTCCCAACATTATTAACCCTAGTGTGTATATGTGTGTGTGCATGTGATAGGGAATATAGAATGTAAGCTCCACTGTGGAAGGGACTGATGTGAATGGCCAACTATTCTCTGTAAAGCGCTGCGGAATATGTGTGCGCTATATAAATAACTGGTAATACATAAATAAATAAATAAATACATATATATATATATATATATATATATATATATACAAATATATATTGATAAATTATTAGTAAGTTTCTGTTACAGGGTATCATGCAATGTCTGAGATTTTTGACATAGAGGATCTTGGATGTCCAATTGAGTATTTAAATATTGAAGTACCAGCTGGAGATGAGTCTTTTGACCCAGACAGCACTGGGAAACCAGTTCTTCCATACCGGAGAAGTAAATGGTATAAACATAGTGGGAGCAGTCCAAATAATCCCCGGAACCAGGTAAGATGAGCACACTGGAGTCATGCTAAGAAAGGAAAAATTTTACTTCAATAATATGATTTTTCAGCAAATATTGTGAATGAAAAGATAAAAACATTGAATGTTGAGTAGACTTCATCTTTGTTGATTAAATGTGCACTTTAAGCCACAGAGCATGCGGTCTGAATGCAGTCTGAATGGAATGTAGTTATGAGACCTTGGGGCCGCCGGTCTCAATGCCAACATCCGAATCCCGACGAGGGTTTTAAGATAGGCGTCAAAATACTAACACCTATCTTAATCTCGATGCCGGAACGCCGAAGGACGCCAGAGAAAATTAGGTAAGTCCAGGCACCCTTAGCCGCAGGGGGGGCGGGGGTTTGGCCTTAGGGAGTGTAGTGTGGTTAGGGTTAGGTTTTGGGGGAGAAGATAGGGTTAGGCACGCCTAGGGGGTAGGGCTAGGGTTAGGCACCCCCCGGGAGGGTTAGGTTTAGGATGCGGTAAAGGGGGGTAGGGTTAGGCACCCTCGGGGGAGGTTAGGGTTAGGCACCACTAAGGGAGGATTAGGGGTGAGAGAGGGCTAGGGATAGGGTACTTACCTGCCCTGTCAGGATCTTCTCCCTTCGGGCTGCCGGTGTCGGGATATGAACTGGTGGCTGCCGGGACTTCATACCCATTCCATCTGAATACTATTTCAGATGTATTTTATTCAAACTGAACATCCTTCATTGCTAGCAGATATAAACAAGCACTTCTAGAGGCGCAAGAGGGCAAATTATAATAACTCCTTACTCCGATTATGTAAAAATCGCAGTTGCATTTGACCCCAGAAGTATGGTTACAACAAGTAACCATTTAGATTATGAGAACACAAGATGACGCTCAGCAGTTTTATGGTTTGTTGCCCAATTCTCAACATCAGTTCCACCTAAGAACCAATGTACAGTAGCATATGACAAAGTGTGGTTAGGATGATGGCGCTTACATCAAAAGTGCTCAATCACGCTATAAGATTGCAATATACTAAATACAAAAAACAGAATAGTACTTCCATTTTTGTTGTATTGCTTTTTGCTCAGTTCATGTGTCCCACAGGACACAGATTTTCAATATATATATATATATATATACATATATATATATATGTGAAATATAAGTGTATTTTTCAAACAGTACTACACATTTTAAACATGAAATAATATTGTAGATTGGAGGCTTTACCAGAAAGCAGTGTGTTGGATGCATATAAATGGAAAATAGATCAAGGCTTCGGAACCTCATCGACCCTCATCGGCATCCAAGATGACTCCACTCCACAGCCAATGCATTTCGAGATGTTTAACTAGGTTTTCCTCAGGTCTACATTCACTCTACAGGCACTTAAATTAACAGACCTAGGATATTACTCTTTAGTACATGAGCAATTTATTTGTTATTTTGTTTTTAGTCTGTTGTGGAGAGGAGGGGAGAGGACATTTTTTATTACAAATCAGCAATTTTTTTTTATTTAATGTTGCTAGTTGGTATGTGCCAGCCACCAATTAACCTACTTGAAACTATGAAGATGTTTGACAAACAAATAACATAGGGTCACCATGCCTAAGGTGACGTACTTTAAATTCCTATAACTCAATTCCCTTTTCATTTGAATTATTGACACTGTTCTTTAAAGTAAATTTGCACTGCTAAATACACATAGACATTATTTTCAAATCTGAACCTGAGTTTGTGAAGGTGTATTGTAGGGAATTTATACTGTAAATTCCATTGGGGCAGAGGCTGATGTGACTGATTACATATTATTATCTGTATAGCATTAAAGCAATAAACTCTGGAGCTCTGGAAATTAAAATGACCACATGTAACAACTACTGGTTTTCAGATAGAAAGAGGGGCATGTTGGTAAAATCTTTTCCATGAATGGCAGTGCCGTTTTAATACAATATTACACACTGTTATTGGTACTGTGCTTTTTAGCCTTTGTGTTTTTCAGGTAAACTCTGCGACAGCATGGATTGATGGCAGTAATATATACGGCCACTGTCATTCCTGGTGTGATGCTTTGAGAAGTTTCTCTGATGGGAAACTGGCGTCTGGCTCAGATCCGTTATTTCCAAAAGAAGCAGATAATAGTGTTAATATGTGGAAACCAATGCACTTCTCTCAAGAGAATAAAGGATCTGGGGGCCTTTATGGTAAGTTCATGTTTAGCAATCGCATAGCACACAGTTAAAAATGAATGTTTTGAGACATAAATGATATTCTGGCATACCGTCCTTGCAGGCTTATAACAAGGTATGTTTGGCCAAATTGCTAAACTATTGACCAATCTCCTGGAGGATCTTTTACTTATTCCAGAAAAAGTCCAGGGTGACAAAATACTTGACAAATAAATCTTCTATCCAACTCAATCACCCCATGGGAAATATTGCAAAACTGGTCTGCATGCTTCAACCCCAGCAACACATTTCCTATTTCACCACACCGTTTCTGTAGAGCAGGTACAAATAAGTGAGTGCTGTGTTTCAAGAGTGTATTGGCGATGTACCCAGCAATGACTACAAATAAATGACCATACAAAAGTTTGTTGTAGTCAGAGCTATGTCTTTCAGCATCACCTCCCCACTACACGTCACTGCCCTCTTACTTGTTGCTTCTATAAATTGTGCCATTATATTATAGGCTGTGATGACCTTCTGTTGCTGTGCACTACTAGACATTGCTCTGTGATGGTATGAGGGAGAACTGAAAGCTGTAGGGGAAGATGTGCAGGATTAAGATTCGGCAAAATGTGCAGATGCTCAAATACACTGATTTTTAAAATTCTTTTTAAGGGAGCCAGTCTTGTTGTGGGCATCATTGGGCTGGCTTTCACTCAAGCATGGAGATCTTACTCTTGGGGTCTCCTGTTATAGGGGAAACCACACCAGCAGGGGCCGCTCAAGAGAGGGGAAGGCCCATGTGCATCCTCTGTGCAGGACCCCTCGCTGTCTCGCCAGTGGATTTCCTCATTAGACTCTAGTACTGTGACCGAGTCTACTGTACGTATGCCAATCTTTGAAAAAATGGCATGTGTGCCATTGTCCCGGTGATATTTGTAGTGCACTTGTGCTGATCTCCAGAAACATGGTGCTTGCTCCATGTTCCCATTGATATATGTGGCGCCAATGGAGAGGTAAGTATTGTGAATGGGTACAGGGTATGCTGCACCATTATAGATATGCCCATGCACCCTGGCTGTCTTGGGCTGATTGAGGATTTTTTACACTTATAAACCTGTGTCACACTGTACACTGTTCATAGGGACTGTTGTGTTACTGGTGGTACTGTAAGTGCTCTTTCAATTTTTACTCTTTTGCCAAAAGGATCCTATTAAATGTATAGGTCTTCCTTGGAGAAGCACATTTCTAATTAAAATAAATCTTCACACACACTAAAGTGATACATGTGATAAAACAATCCTGATGTTTCTTCACTCTCATAATTGACTTATGCCATTAATACAGTCAAACCAAGCTATGTTTCAGGTGAAAACCAGAAACCTTTATTTAATGGTAGTAAAAGGTAGGAAGTTGGACTTTTACATCCTTAAGGCCCATTTATTACAGTCCAAATATGAAATGCAGTTGTGATATGAAACTTTTGTCTGGACTCGCAATGCAATATTATTAAGTATCACATAAATGTATCAATAATTGAGTACCGGGACAGAACTTGCGAGAAAGCTCTGTCCCAGCGAATCACTTCTCCAGCTTGTTCATTGTCTGCATCCAGCTTTCGCAAATGTGAAAGTCTTTATATCCAGGTTTGTAGAATACCCAGCTGTGCCCCCTGCCCACCCAGGGCTACCTCACTAGGCTGAGCCTGACCTGAGCTGCACAAACCTCTGCAGCTCAGAGTGACACAGGCTCAGCATTGTCATTAACTGTGACCTGTGTAAGCAGTGGAGAGTGGGCAAATGGGGAAGATCCCTCTCCTTATTCTCCCTGCTGGGCACAGCTGCAGCAGGAAGATGGGGGAGGGAACTGCAAATAGTTTCTCTTATAGTTACATAAATAACAATCTGTGCAAGATGTCACAGGCAGTGCGAGTGGACACATTGTGCTTCAATGGGATTGTCTCTGGCTTACATGAGTCTAAGAATGTGACTAGTCTTCAACAGAGACCCCTGCAAGGAGCTGAGAGACATTTTGGCAAAACAACCCTAAGTCGTGGCTCTCAAGTTTCCCTACTAGTCGGCAGTTGACACAAGAAGGATCAGAAATCAAAGGGACAGGTTACAAATAAAGTTGCAGACTGACTACAGGCAGTAAATGGCCAGTTATAGGACATGATCTGAAGGTCAGGGTTACAAGTAGGCAGAATTCATTAATGTGCAGTACCAATTTTTTGTATTAATTCTCCCAGGATCACATGACAACCATCATACCATTTTCCAGTGACTTGTATGTCTCTTGATTTTTGATAGATAAATAATTACTGTGTAATTTAACTCAAATAAAAGATGTCAGATTGTTTAGACTCCTCAAACAGTGTTATATTGTATACAGTATAACAGTGAGGAGTCTAGTAGAATACAAGTGTTTGAACACATACAATTTATAAATCTTCACTGTATTAAGTTAATAAATAGACTCACTACCTGTCAGAATACAAAATATAGACTTCTAAAGGATAAACTGTTTATATAGTAATTAATTTACTTTTTAGGATTTGGCCATTCTAGAGCCAATGAAAATCCATTTCTACAAGCGGAAAGTATTGTTTGGTTTCGATACCATAACTACCTAGCTGATGAATTTGCTGGAAAACATCCACAATGGTCAGATGAAGACTTGTTTCACCATGCTAGAAAATGGGTAATCGCTACATACCAGGTAAATACAACTTGAAATTGTAATGATGTCAGCAGCAAGTAATAGCTCACTAATAAATAGGCCTATTAGAGATCATATGAAGGTTGGGTGGTTGGTTCATTGTCCAAACTTTTGCACTTGCCAGCGATCATGTGGGGAGAGCAAGCTGGGGCTTCAGAATAGCCAGATCTACTACCTTACTCTAATGTGAGCATCCATATGGCTTCATGCATATGGTTGTACTGCCGCTGTTTTTCTGTCCGCAGCTACAAACATCATCATTAGTTTTGGCATTTTCACCTACCCCATGCTGGATGCAAAATATCTGACAGACACAGGTTTCCCTTCTCCATACACATGGCTTAAATTAGCACAGAAGTCTGGCTACACGCCCACATCACTAGTATGAAACTCCAAGACAGATCTTTTCAGTGCATTTGCTAGGTAACTGCCCAGTTGATGCCAATAAACGCCAATTTCTCAACAGAGAGATTCATCCATGCATGAAGTGGACCGGCCTCTCTTGTATCCTAGATCAAGCTGCATATGTATGATGTGGTATAAGTGTAATCTGCCATTGCTTTTAACTGTGCCTGCGCATAATCTCAAGAAGTGCCTGCATCTGGAGCTTCATCCAACTCAGAATCAGGACCTCATATTAATTTTTGCAAGTGCCCCATTAAATTATATATAGTACGACTGCAATCTGCATAAATCAAGGGCAGAAGTTGTGCTCTATTAACAAAACATAACATAAGTAACTCCTTTTTCACTAGCTTCCATTGCTAAGAGGGGCTATTACAGCACTCTGATATATATATATATATATATATATATATATATATATATATAGCTGTTTCAGCATATTAAACTGTTTATTATTACTCACCACTTCATTTCATTGGGCCCTGTTTAAATATATAATTTTGATATTTAGCAAACAGCTTTTTTGTATAGAAACCATTACGCCATCTATAGATGGCCTTGGTGGTACAGCCCACATTGCCAGCAATCTGGAACCAGCAAAGCCTTTCCGGTTTTGCTGAATCTCCTCCGGTGTGAAGCTCTATGCACTTGCACAGACAGCTGCACCGCATGTGCATTTGACAGTAACCTGTCACAAGCAACTTTAGGCTTCTGGCAATACAGGAGAGGACACAGAGCAGGAGGACCTTGCCGGACAGGTAAGTGATGTAAAATAATGGCAGTATTAAAGTAAGTATTACTGCCAGATGCGGTAATACTAAAATAATTATACTGCAGGCAACTATATGTAATGATAAATAGAGCTGCTATTGTGTAGAATTTTGGAGTGTATGTAAGAAACACATAATACGTTTTGATAGCTAGCTTGCTACATAAATCAACATAGCCCTAGCTAAAATATAGGTATTATAATTACTAGAGATGAGCGGTTCGGTTTTGGCTTGAATCTTCCTGCCGAGATTTCCCATGAAAGATGATGTTTTGCCTCGTTCTGAGAACTGAACTTGGCCGAAAGATTCAAGCCAAAAGCTCATCTCTGCCTTTTTTTTACATTATTATATAAGTATGTTCCTTTATTTTATAAAATAGCTAATACATATATATTAAGTATGGTCTGTTTATTTCTACTTTTACTATCATTTAACAGTTTCATGTTATCTTTTTCTAGAACATTGTAATGTATGAATGGTTACCTGTGTTTTTCCAAAATCAAGTACTCCCTTATAAGGGTAAGTCTTCAGTGCTAGAGATGAATTACTATATGAATAGATTAATCTAAAACTAAGATATACTGTAACTAATTTATAAGGGTGTAACGGGTGATAGAAATTTTCGTGCATGTGCACATAACATCTAACATGAACAGCGAGCTGGAGCGTGTGCTGCAGGCTCCCACCCTAGTGACAGGACAGACCAGAGGGTAAATATAACAGGAGGGAGCAGAGTCGGGGGTAAAGAGATGACCTTGAAGATGATGGGTCCATTTACTACAGTAGTAAAACATATTAACAAGGTGGACATAAGGAACATCATTGTGTATAAAATAAATGAAACCTACCTGAAACAGAAGACCCAACATATAATGTTAGGAGCTGCAGCAGAACCTTGTCCTATAATTGATGGTGTTTACAGTAGATAAAGTGTAGTGTGAAACAAACACGTGCACCAGACACTTTCATTTCTCTTCCTTTCAAATTAGTTGGTCATACAGTAATATGAAATGTTCATTCTTTCTAGATTATCTCAAAATAAACAGTGTATTGATAACAGCGCACTTCAATTCGTGCTGCAGTGCACAAATGAGGTTTCATTACTTGAGATAAAGGGATGGAGAGTGCGTATTTTCTGGACCGTTCCTTGCCATGCATGGGGGCACACAGAAATTTCCACATCTCAAAAGAACCAGGTTTCTTGTGCCAGTTTAGAGCTGGCAGACATTGGCTCATCCTATAAAGAAAACAAAAACACCCTTGGCGCTTACAATCTAGTTTTATTAAAGAAGCTGTATCTACATTAATCAGCTTAAGCTAGGGAGGTCCCTGACCAATATTCCCATAAGTGACCAACAGTGCACGGTCAGCAAATACAACAAGCCTGCAGCTGGATTCATTGGGTATATCGCCCTCTTTATGATCCTAAATACATTGGATGCAGTTTCTAAGAGGTGAGACAATTACAGTTTCATTGTCACGACCAGGGCTGTGTGTGGCCAGGGCCAGCGAGCCTTACCTGTTCGGATGCTGTGGCGGGGTCCCTCTGGCGGGGGCGTGGGCATCTGGAGGTCAGCACTGCATACTTCGGGGTCACACAGACACAGAGTTCTGAATGCAGGTGTCAATTTGGGTCACTTTAGGCAGTGCTGCAGCACTACATGGGTGTCGCCATCTTGGATTTCATCAAGTAACTAATTTCAGCCAATCCAGCCAGAGCATTATCAGGAATCCTAGCAACCATGCACTTCCTTTGGTATTTAAGGGCTGCTGAGCAGTCCTTTCTTTGCCAGTGCAACGTTAATCCCAGTGCAAGCTGGGTACTAGTTCTCTGTGCTCCCTTGCTGTTACCTGTTCCTAGCTACTATCCAGACCCTGCTTGCTCCAGACTCCAGCTACTCTTGTCAGACCTCTATGAGACAGCAGTGCTTCTCCAGGCTACCACCCCTAGGGGGACTCCTGCTGACATCCGAACATTCTGCGCTTCTCCCCAGTCAGCCATTTACCTGTCGGCCGTACTCAGCATATCTGTCGGGTTTACCTCCGTCTGGGCTACCAGCTGTCAGCGGGCCACTCATGAATCATACCCCTCTGAAACCTGCATCCTTCCAGTACCAGCAATCTGCACTGAAGACCTCTCCTAGCTCCACTCCAGGTCCAAGTTTTAATCCTTTTGTGACATTCATATTGCTACTGTTTTCGATCAATTATGATTCGCATTGGATTGGTTTTCTTGCACAGGGGTTGAGACATTCATTTAATGTACTATTAAGTACATTTTATTATTGGAAATTACCTTCAGATGGTAAGTGATGGCTTGATATGGTACAAAGTTATATTAATGCCTTCACTGCGGAGGATGAATGGGGCTTGTCCTATAAATATTCAGCTAGACTAGAGCTCGCCCTCTACCGCAAGGGGCCGAATTTTTTTTAAAAGTTTTACTTTTCCCCAACTGGTCTTAACGAATGGTGGGGACTTCTGCCAGCCACCATGCTGGATCTCTAAAGTGCCGTGTGTGCCATCTGGGTGGAATGGCACTACCTGCCTTATCATGCCCATAAAAACCTCTGTAAATGTGAGGTTGCTCACAGCTTTCAAATGATGTGACCCACCCCCCTCAGAACCACAAAGTATTTAATTGTGGTGTTTATAATACGAAAGAAAATTGTGTTTGCTTTTGGTTCCCTTTCTTGAAATTTCAATAAAAATAACTTTTTTGACCGTTTGGGTTAAATTGTTTTTGACGTGTTAGAATGAGTAGGAAGACTAATTGTACTCAGTAATATTGATGTTGATATGTGATGAGTCGGAAAATGACCTCATCAAGGATGAGAAAACCCTCAACAGTGAAGGAGTTAATACAAAGTGATTTGTATTATTCTGCTGATACCCTGTATCTGCTGATACCCTGTATCACCTGTACCAGTATCTACAGGTGACCATATTCGGCCCTCCAAACTTTACACTTGCAGCCCCCAGCTCCAACCTGTTTTATTGCAACATTTGTTTGTATAGCTTATAAGGCCTGTTATCATATTATTACAGTTAGGTGTTCCTTTCCTTGCTACTATATATCCACTTAACTCGCTATTGAGATTAGGGTAATGTACAGCCCTTTTGAATTTTAGAGGGATGCCCAATGTGGCTCCCGAAGTATATCAGGTTGCCATTTACTGTTCTATTGGGATAGTAACATTTATTATATTTTGAGACAACTGAGTGATCTGATTTAAAAGCTATTACAACATCATTATTGCTGCTTAAGGAACTTTTCCTTGTTAATATTTATACTTGGTATAATTATTCACTGATTATTTGATTTTCAATTATTGTTATCTTGTATGCTTTAATAAATTGCCTTTCCTGCACCTAATTATGGCTATTTTATAGGGACATATTTATCAAAGCATTTTTTTGGGGAAATCCCCTGATAACAGACATTTTCATGGGATCCCCACAAATATTAAGCATCCCCAGTATGCATGAATGGGTGACTGCAACAGATATCTGCCGCAGCCCCTCCATATTTCATCAGTTTAGCAGCCTCCATAGTGTTATTTGTGGGCTGCTAAATTGTGAAAATCTTCAAATGGCCTATGGGCCCTTACTGACGCATGCTCAGCGTGACCAATCTTGCTATTACACTTTCTGGGGCAAGCTGTTATCAGCGCTTGTGTCACGGCAATGGATATTTGGCAAATTCAAGTGAAAATATAAATTTTTGCAATGTGATTTAAGCTGATATGATCCCATCACAACTGCATTAAAAATGCGAATTGTCGTAAATATGCCCCATAGTGGCTCCTCCCTGACACACTTTGGCGGGGAAGCACATGTACATTAGTACTCTGCGCAACCTGGGCATTGAAATAAAATGCTCACACACAAAATTACCACTGCAATGCAGTCCCCATATTATGCTAAGCAAATTTTTTAAAATGCTGAGCCTATTTGATTAAAGTGTTGGTACTATAAGGGTAGACGGCTGGACTTTGATCTGAAATTTGCATTTATGTAGTGACATGGATTCCTGGGTGCAAGCCATTTTGCGCGTGTCCTTTATAAATTATTTCCATTGTCTGCAACAATCTTTCCCTTGATTCCGTCTGTTCCTGTACTTACCTACTAATCTTTTGTTCACAGGCTATAATCAACATGTGGACTCAAGTCTTACCAATGAATTCCAAGTTGTTCTACAATTCATATCATCTTTAGTGCCACCAGGTATTTATACAAGGTAATTAATAATATTGGTAATTGTGACCAAAATAATTTTACAAAATGTTCCTAAAAAAAAAAATATATATAATTTATATATATATATATATATATAGATAAACAAAACTTTGTGGATGGCACTCCCATGTGCAAAATATATTTAATACTGGTGCCCTCCGTCAGTCTCCTCGCAAGGGGGCACATACATTCTCTTTGCGCTGCCACTCAGAAAAAGTTCACACTGGGGCAGCTTAACCTGCCCCAGTGTGAACTTTTTCTGAGTGCCGCCGCACAGAGAATATATATATATATATATATATATAGTAAACAGTAGGTGCGGTACTCGTCTCCAAAGAAATAAACATACACACGGTAGTTTCAACGTTTCAGTGTACTCAACACTATCATCAGGATACAGAAGAATAGAAAATGTCTTACCTTAAATACTAGACATCACCAAAGTGCACATGGTGTCAGCACTGTGCGCGGCTGCATCAGTGTGTGATGACTTCATTAGTCGTAGCCGGGTGGGTGCGTGGTCCCGATCCCGGTGCGGTGTGTGCACTTTGGTGATGTCTAGTATTTAAGGTAAGACATTTTCTATTCCTCTGTATCCTGATGATAGTGTCGAGTACACTGAAACGTTGAAACTACCGTGTGTATGTTTATTTCTTTGGAGCCGAGTACTGCACCTGCTGTTTACTATTATTATTGGTTTGTGAGTGCACTGGTCAGGGCTACACCAGCATTATTGTGGGAGTGCCGGACCTTTGGATTGACTATATATGTACAGTTCATTATTATTTTATTATTATTATAGTTTATTTTTGTGGCGCCACAAGTGTTCCGCATCGCCTTAAAAAGTACATAACCAAAAAATGGACATGATGTATATGAAGCACATTTGAGTTTGAGCAGTGACTATTTTATAATTGGCCATGTAGGGCATTCATAGCATTAAGTATGGGAGTTGGGAGCATGTTGGGAGAGATGTTAATATTGATAAGGAGGAAGCTTAGAATTATAGTAGATTTATTTAATATAGGACTAAATAATGGAATTGTTGAAAGGCTGTTTTATTCTTTGGTCTGACATTTGCACAAAGCAGAAGCCAGTACTAATACAGTATTTGACTATAACAGCATATACTTGCTCCATATACTCGTATTTGCTAAACTAGTACCTACTATTAATAAGAATATCAAAGCCTTTTTTTCTTCTTTTAATACAAACGTTTAAAGTAAGCATTTTAAAATGTATACTATGTAAACACATTTTTGGAAATATCAGTTATTTTTAGTTTCTCACCTAGGGCTCTATTTATTAACATTATTTTTACTGAAATAAAGTTTAAAAGGGTGTTTTCACATCCTTTTCACATAATTTTAGTATCACCTATAGTTATTACAGGGCAATTGGAGTGGAATTCGTAAAATTCTACTCCAACCCCTAAGTATCACTTATTTTTAGTAAGCAGATCGCATTTCCCATAATTGTAATGGGAAATGTGATCCGACCAAAGTTACTAAAAATAAAATGTGAAAAAATACCGGGGAAAGTCCTGTGATGATAACACCACCTGGAGGTGGCATTATCCAGGGTCTCCCCCGGTTACCGGACTCCTACTCTGCTCTAAAAGGCAGAGCAGAGCCCGGAGCCGGTCCCAGTGATCAGCTGTGTGGTCTAAACAGACCGCAAGCTGATCTCTGCTTAAAAAAAAAAAAAGTAAAAAAAAAATGTACTTACCTAACTCCATGGACCGGTGATCGGGGCTGTGGTGATGACTCCCCTCCGGTCAGCTGGTCTCCCATGGTGCACTGGGGCCCGGTCATCAGGTAATCGGGTCCCAGTGCAGTATGGGATATCAGCTGACCAGAGGCATGGAAGACATCACCGGAGCACCAATGACTGCAGGTAAGTGCTATTAAGGGAGGGGGGTGTCGTGAGGGGGGTCCTCGATCATGTGGGGTGGGGCTTAATGATGGGGGTGGAGCTTAGTGCCAGAGAGGGTAGCAGCGGCGGCTGGTCGACACATGCGCGGGCACTTTGTCACGGTATTTTTGCGAAAATACAGTGACTAGTGTGCGGAGGGGATTCACAGGGACAGAGCTTCATCTCAAGCTCTGTCCCTGCAAGGGATTTGTAGTAAATCCCTGTGATATTGCCTGAATTCGCAATGCGAATTCAGTCGATAATATCACACTACAATCTGCATTACAAATGCGGATTGTAGTAAATAGAGCCCCTAGTAGTTTTGTCTGCACATAACATACAGTAAATATTTCTTGTGAGACTCAGCAAGGTATCTCTCTGATCTTGTTGTAGGTTTGTAAAGTTTCTTTCTTTAATACCAGAAGGTGGACACAATTTTATTATTTAAATCTAAATAAATTAGTATAGCTAGCTGTTTGGTTAAAAATATTAATCTGTACAGCATTCTTAAAATTTAAAGCTGAATTACCACTTACAGCAAAGATTTTACTAATCGCTTCACCCACATGCTCCCTCTAGCTGGAGCATGTGCTTTTATATATTCACCTACCTTCTCTCTTTCTACTCTATAGGTGTTTTCTACAGACTCTTTTGATTCTATTTTAGTACCGTTTGTTCATACTACAATCGGGCTTCCGATATGGTACCAGTGAGGCCTCTTACCCCACCCCCCACCCCTTCCACCACATTTTTTCTCCCTCCCCCCCTTCATTCTCTACTTTTCTTTCTTTTTCTTCTCTTCTCTCTTATGCCTTTTTTCTTCTCCTACTTTTGTTTTTGCAACTAATGTTGTACAATTGTTAACAATATTTTGCTATATCATATACGATATTCTATGATTAATATATCCTTTGGATGTCTATTTTGACTTACAATGTTTTCCCCTTTCTCATCTGAAGGCTTATGATACTGTATGTATGTCATATATTTTCATTAAAAATAAATATAAATAAAAGGGGAAAGGGAAATTGGAATGGCGGGTCGCACCAAAGCTGCTATATTTGCAGAACTGCCCTATTAATAATCTATCTATATCTCAATATTTTATTATATTCAGGGGTGCAACTCAGGGATGCAATATGACTCATTACAAACAAAGAGAGAAAAAAGAATCCCCATAAGAGTGCACTAATTCTTGCCACTATCAACATAAAATATAACTTTTATTAGAATAATTAAATAACCACCTCGGTGGTAAGATTAAAAACACAACAAAATATAAATCGAAAGAAAAAATAAAATTAGTATGTAAAATACTCATAAGTGCTCAGTCATGTGTGTCCTGACTATAAATACTCAATGGTATGCTGAATGTAAGTTGACTACAATCAATATGTACTGGTGCCTAATAATAAATATAATATATTAAGCGGAAACTAATTCTTTTTGCATCTTGGGCAGATGAACTAAGTATACTTTATATTATTATATCTTTTTCTTTTTTGAATATGTACGTGGATTATATACCTATTATGTAAAAATGTCTGATCTTTAAAAGAGAAGGAACACAAATTATATATTGGATACAATTTATTTTTGTTGGATACAAATTAATGACTGTGTTACTTTTTTGGATGCAGTAACTGAATTACAGCTGAATATAGAGAGACTCTCTATTGACTTTTACTGAAATAAATAATATATTATATACAGTATTTCTTGCATCTGGATCCAGAGTTCTTTTAAAGGGGAAGCAGTTTAGTGCATATTGTATTTTATTGTATTTTATCTTATTGTTTTTGTATTTTATTGTTTCTATTATGATTAAATGTATTAATCTCACAGTGCCGTGAATTACCTTAATTACCTCTTGTTCATGAACACATAGGAGGCAGAGCTAATTCCGCATAACATGTAAAAATGCAGTTCCAAACCATTCTGGACCACTTTAACCCCTTGCCTCCCAAACCTCTGATTGGTGAATGATTGGCATCACTGCTCAATAAGAGTGCTAGAAGCATCTATGGGAACACCAGACACAATCATACTTGCTAACTGTTCAGGTATGATTAACATTGTACCAGCCCAGGGCTAAATGCCTCCCTATCGCCCAGCACAAAATAGCCCATCTATACAAAAGCAGATATCAAAGTTTATATTGCTGTATTTTTGCTACACTGAATAATGACCTATTTTGCCTAATTTCATATACACTGAATAATGACCTAGTCTGCCTAATTTCATATGCACAAAATTCTGCTACCCCTTTGGTCTTCTTTAGGTGTGTCATATGATATGTAATCAGTATTTTCATCCTTACTCATCAAGGTATGTTCATGTCATCCTTTTAATTTTCCTATAGAAATAAAACATGTCATTTTCAAAACGTTACTGACTCATTCGGTGTTTCATGGCCAGTCTACCGCTTGTGTGACAACTACTGGAGACGAGAGGTAAGATATAATACTTCTATTTAGGTATGAGTAATATGAGTTACACCTTTTTTGAGTCTTGCAGGCATCAACAAAACACTTGATTTTCATTATGACTTTACAGCTTACATTACATGGCTGCCAAGTTATAGAAGAGTGGACGGTGACAAATAGCTGGATGTATCATAGGGTGTAAGACTTTAATATGTTGCACTGTTGTTAAGCAGGAAATTCCTTTTCTCATAGCATGAAAACACAAATTACACTTGTACGGGGCTTGCAGCAATGTGAAATGAATAACCCAGGGCAGCAATGGAACCTTAAGCTTGTTCAGGTTATAATTCACCACATACTTAATTTTATTTGCCAAATAAAATATTAATGTTCTAGGAACACATTCTGCTTACCTTGCTTATATGGGGGTATGAAAAACAAATACTATGGAAAAATAAGCATTGTGAGTTAAATATTTATAACACAAAAGTAGAATATCTTGGGAAAATCTGGGCACATAAATTAGCACAATGAAAATATTTTAGAAGATTTGTGTAGTCTGTTAGCTTCAGGTTTCCTATCCAGACTAAGCTTTTATCTTATTTTTGTCTTTTACTATGGTACTTTCATTGTCAGACTAATTAAATACCAGAATAGATGATATTAAGGGGCATACTCAATTTGAATCTATGGGTTTCCCCACATGTGAAGCCCAAGAGGCTGCATTTAATGTAGATTTTTCCTTGCAGCTCTTTTGGAAAATCAGCATTACATGCAGGGAAGCAGGACTTAATTGAATCTGTCTAAGCTGTCAATTAGCCACGAGGTAATCTCCGTGGCTAATTGGCTATGCCCCTACACTTCAAAAAGAAAAAAGTGCTATGAACAAATTAGAAGGCATGTATTTTAAGACACACCTGGCACCAAAACACCAATCAGGCAGTTATTTTGCTGTCTGATTTATTAGGGGTGTGTAATAAATTTTCAGATTATATTTACAAACAAAGCAAATATTACACTTTTTCAAAGTGTTTCCAAGAGGAGTCTATGCATAGTTGCATGCGCTCAAACCACTTGGTGAAGCAGTTGGACCAGTCCAAGGAATGTATATCTTCTACATGCTGGATGAAGGTCTCCACTGCAGCTTCCAGTAGCTCAAAACGAATCCCACGCATCTTGCGCTTGATTTTTTGGGAACACAGAGAAATTGCAGGGGCCAGGTCTGGACAGATGACCAAGCTCCTGGATGTAGTAATTTGCCAGAAAATCCACCACTGTACTGGATTTATTGGCAGGTGCATTTTTGTGATGGAGAAGGGCACCACGAAATGGCTTCCAGCGCTTGCGGCAGGCATTGGTTGGTGCACCAGTCCCCAGTGATAGTGCACCAGTCCCCAGTGATAGTGCACTGCTGCACAAGTGGTACGGTAGCTACATACTCAAGCTTGGCCACAAAAACAGCCACCATCTGCTTGGCTATGCTGCGCTCATGTCGGAACTTCTGTGGTGGTGCACTTCCAACTGGGGTACACTGGGCTGATTGTTGTTTGGTCTCGGAGTCGAAACTGTAGAACCAGGATCCATCACCACAGATGATTTCCCAGACAGTGTTTGAGTGATAAAACACTAAACCTGGCCAGCATGTTGCTGCACTAATTCATCCTGCTGTTCACGAGACAGCTGATGGGGCATCCATCATGCAAAAACCTTGCCCAGGCCAAGCTTTTCATAGAGTATCAAGTAGATGGGTCCCAATGAGATGCCTATCTCCTTCTATAACTAGGTCACAGTCATCCTGATGTCCACCTCAACTATGGCCTGCACGGCAGCAATGTTATGCTCGGTGATGGTGACACAGGTCAGCCGCAGTGCTCCTCATCTTCCAGGGACTGTCTCCTGCTGCAAAATTCTGCAGACCACTCAAACACAGTGTTTTGGGACTGTGCTTCCTCCCCAAAAGCAGCTCGCAGTTGGTCAGAACTCTCCTGCTGTTACAGACCACTCTAGTAGTCGTAGAAGATCATGGCAGGCAGTGGCCTCTGTTCCATAATGATTTTGTGAAGGAAGTGAACAAGCTGACTTCTTTGGTGTGCAGTGCTGCTTATATATAGTTCTGTGCCTGAAATTTCACAAGAACTATAGTGAGATTTTACAGTTCTCAAACAGTCAGATTGTATCTACTCTACCTATGCACTGCACATCCAGAAACTTATTGCACACCTCTTCATGCCAATTATTTCAGTGATAGCTAGTAACATCTGGTAGGTTCTGCATGGGCAACTCTTAACAAGACTGTGATTCCTAATGATTAGGTAGGCGGCATTATTATGAATATTAATTAACCAAAAACACGGCTGTCTCCATCATACGTAGTAGATGGGTGAATTTGATGACATTCAGGAAACACATCCTGTTTCCTGAATTTAGATAAATATGATGACATAGTAATAACTTATGTACAGTAAATGGTTGCCAACACATAATTGTGAACAATGGGGGTTCAGCCTCAAAATACTCTAATAGTCCAAATTTCAGCAAAGTAATCTGGAGTATCATTCCATGAACCATTTGATGAATTTTGCTGTAGGTCTAGTAACCTGAGGGATGGGTCAAGTTAATAAAGAATATAGTGGCGAATCAGGGGTCTTTTTGCTTTGTAATAGAGAGTGAAGTAGACTAAGGAGCAAGGGGGTCAGGGGCTCTGAAAAATGATCATAATAAAAAGCATTAAAACCTTCAGGTCCTGGGCCGCCAATCTCCGAAGCTGTTTAATTGTCAATTCTATTTCCTCTAAGGAGCTCTTTATTGAGAGAGGCCACCTGTGTTTGGGAGAGCTGACTAAGATGACAAGAATAGTATTGAATGGTTTGAACATCTCTTGAGCCATTTGAGCTCTTAAGAGACAATTCTTTTATTTTATTGTGAGTTAGTTTGACTTGAATTTTACAAACTAACAGACTATTTGCATGATCTCCCTCCTTATAATATATCTGTTGGGCACAGAGTTTTAGCAGACTTTTGGGACAGCATTTGCATCAACTGACTCCCAAGAGACAAAAGTCTGGTATATGTGGACTGTTTGGGGTGCCACTGGTGAAATAAAGTAAGGGACTAGAATTCAGATTCCAAAGCAGGCATTTTTCTGTTTCCGCCAAGTTGCAGTCAGAGCAATAAACTACCCACAAAGAGTAGCTTTGTGCGCTTCCCAAAGAGCAGAGGGAGAGATCTCAGGAGTTACATTCATCTCATGGAGAGCTTTGATTGCTTTACACAACTCAGAAAGTGCCTCACACTGACGCAAGAGCGTTTCATGGACTCGCCACAATCAAAGATTTCTCTGAAGAGATGTGGTGTGACGTTTCATCTCGTTGGCAGCACGATCTGAGCAGGACACAAGAGAGACCTGAACCCCTCATAAAATGTAGGAGCACAGTTAAGAAAAAAATAATCAATATGTGTTTAGAGAGAATAAGGAGGAGATAAGTGGGTATATTCCTGAACCGAGGGGTAGGCTTCCTGCAAAGCATAGAGATTTCATGTGCATCAATAGTTTTTGGACACTGTGGAATGTGTATTGCTAAAGCCATGTAGGTGAGATCTGTCTAGTTTAAAGTCTAATGTTGTATTAAAGTCTCCACCTATGACTATCAAACCTTGAGATACCTGGCTAAGCCAATCAAAAAGTTCTGTATTAGAGGCATAGACTGAGGCAGACATAACAGGAGTCAGATTTAGTGAACCCATTAATATTAAGCAGTGACGCTGAACATCAGAAATAGTATTCTCTGCAGAAAAAGGGACCCTATGATGTATTAGGATAGCAGTACCTTAGTTGATGCAGATGAATAATAAATATGTGTACTGTTTATAGGACAATTTGGATTGGGGGGGGTTTGAGGTGTGTTTCCTGTAGCATAAAAACATCAGGATCACGTCGCTTGAATAATTATTTCGCCATGGCACATTTGGTAGGAGAGTTAAGGCCATGTTTTTAAGAAATAGATATGTCAAATTCATAGGGGCTTGTGAGTAATGATAGGCTTTTTGTGTCACTGAGCCATAGTAAAGATGATACACAGAATCAGTGACCGTTATGGAGAAAAAATCAAGGTAGCAGAATAGTCAGTCATACTACAGAGGACAAAGCAAATGAAACACCCTGGAATGGTATAAGGCAACGGTGGGGCTGTCAAAAGATAGCAAAAGTCGCTTAGAAAGCAATATGTGTTACACCCCCAATTTCATAAGCAGTTAGGCGAAGTGGTTTATAGCGCAGAACCAAATACAGTCAGCATAGAGAGAGATACATGCAATCTAGCTTTTACTCACTCAGCTCCAGGTGATGGATGGGCACAGTAGAAACCACTGATTTTGTAATACCTGGCAAGCTGATGATTGAGATACCTGTAGCACGGTTTGAGGGGCACCAAGGACTAATCAACAGGATTGTGTGAAAGAAAAGTAGGAGAGAGGAGCTTACCTATGACTCAACTCTCATCGCATCAGTAAACTATTTCAGGCTCCCTTTGCTGATGAAGTTCAGAGGGGATCTCTGAATTCTTCCCTTGCTTCAAGTACCTCCCACAGGCAGGAGAAGCTGTCTGCTCTCCGCTGGGCAGGAGGATACTATTACCCAGTGGAGAGCAGAACACCCTGGCAGGGGAGATGGCAGACAGGTTGGTTATGTTTCCCAGAGGCATTGGATCCATCAGACAGCACAGCAGAGCAGCTAATACCAAGATCTGGACAAGCCACTAAGGATAGTTGACAGTGCGCAGAGAAAGTAATGAAGCTTATTTGAATTAAACTAATTAATTGGTATGCAGATGCTCTGCAGGATAGAAGATAAATAAATAATCAATAAGTATGTGGAGTTCATAACAGTTTGTACTAGATGATCACAGGCATCTAAGCATAGATTACATCTATATCAGTTTTGCAGATAATAATCTAAGATGATCATAAGCATTCCATATCACAAACAGTAAGTGACCTATTTGAAGTAGTGTATCTCTTATAAGAGAAATCAATTTATTAGTATGCAGGTTGTAACTTCCATACAATACAGGTATGGGTGCCATATTCCATTCATCTGTATACACATGTACGGTAACATAGAAGACCCTAATAGGATTTAGTAAGATTTTCTCACAACAGAATTGTATTTAAAAGATCAGCAAGTAACAGGATTAGAATAGAAAACAGCTACTCCTAGTAATTGTGTGAGTCAGACAGCTGCTGCATTTAACAACACGTTGGCGTGCCTGAGATGCACCAAGGGGTGAGAATAAGTATAGTGGGCATCTACTGTTGCAGCATGTCCTGGGTGAACCTGATAATGCAGCACAGGGACCCTTAGGAACACTCTTACAATGAGAGTACCCCAAAGTGGAGAAATAATTAGAAATAAGTGGAGGGATGTAGCTGTAATAGTATCACTACTTCATACAGGGGTGTATGCTGCTGCTTGCCATATACCAAGTGGTATTGGTGGCATGTGAGCGATATTTCCCTGTTGGCAGTGGTAGAAGGAAGATAGTATGTACTGAGATACAGGTGGACCAAGATGCCTGTTTGTATTGCAGAGTCAAAGAACCAGCTTCCACTGTGTTTGGAGGTAGAAAGTTACCTGTTGAAGTTCCTGAGATAGCCGCTGCCATTTACTACATATGTGAGAAGACTTAGTCAGTGCTGCTGAGGTGAGGGGATTCCATTGACTCCAGTTGACAATGCACTCATGTGAAATAGCCATCTTGGGGTTGTAGGGTGCCCGCTGTGCACCAGCGGGTCACCCAAGCAGCACATGTGCAGATCAGTGACATGCAGTGAGGTCATTGGCTGGGAAATCACACATGCAGATGGGAGCCTGTCTCACCTGCTACTCACTGTATCTCTCCCCTCACTACACTAAGCTTCAGTGTCCATTGATTCTCCTACCTGCATCACTGTGTCTTGCTGCTGCTGACTGAGCTCCGATCTCTATGGACTGCACTTTCTGGACACATGACACATCCAAGGTGTCCATCTGTGCTCAAGGCACACCCCCATACTCAGAATCACTTGCCTTTATTATCTCTCTTGCTGTGCAGCTTACTGCCCGTGGTGTAGCCCCAGCTCTGCAAGCAATGCTGACAAAAACTTCTCTCTCAACAATCTTAACAACTGAAACATCTAGAAATGGTCACTCACAATTTATTAAAGGGGCCACTCCACAATCAACCTCAGGGTTTAAAATGGTCTCTGGGTTAAAGTCAGCCTTATACCTCATAAATCTATAAATATAGTCTACAGTTGGCTTAAAATGGTGACATTGCAATTTTTATTATTACAGGTATTATAATTATTATTATTTTACTTTCATTAAGCTCCTTGATGTCTACAGACATCGTAAGCTTCTGAGCCCTATATCAGCTGTTACCACTGCTACCCTGCTACTTACACCCTTGGTGCCAACATATTATGCAGAGCTTTACAGATAATGTTTAACCATTAACATTAATCCTTATCCCAGTATACTTTATAGAGTACATTTACAAGTTAAATTTCCTGCACATATGCACACACCCATACAGACACAAGCACATACATATACACACATTAGGGTTAGGTTATTGTTTCTAACAACAAAAATAAAACACCCCTTAATTCAACACATAAGTATTTCACCTGGTATGAGGGTCTCCTGGTTCCTGCTGGGATACTCGAGGTGAGATTTCAAGTATATTTTCTTCAACAATGGTTTGTGTGTTCCTACATTTCCAAAAAGCATTAATTTGTGAAGTCCCATGGCCAGTTCCATGGACCATTCTCTCTTCTTTACCATGAATGATACACAGAGTTGGCAATGGTCTCTTAGCAGCCATCATAACAAGTGCCTGGTTGGATGCTCAGTTTGCGGTGCCTGTTCTAGATAAATGCACAGTTGTGCCGTACTCTCTTCATTTCAGTATGTTGGACTTGACTGTTCTGCATGGGTTATTAAAAATAATTTAAATCTTCTTATATCCTTTCCCTAAGTTGGTGCTTTTCTATGATTTGCTTTGATTATTTATAAATCTTCCTAATGATTTTTTTTCTTTCAAGATTCACTAATACGCTGTAGAACCTCTCATAGGTATATTTATTTTTAAATGAATTGATATGCTTTACTTGTAAACATGTATGTGACCTCTGAAGACAACTGACTGCAATAAGATCTACTTGGATGTTTCTTAGCAAATGGTTGAATATTTGTGTTACTCATAGTATGTCTGTGGTTTAATTTGTATTGAATAAAGAAAAAAACTTTAGGGTGAAGTTCACCAAGGACAATCTCTTTTTGCAGTTTGCAGGGCACGACACATCAGATGTGGGTTTCAGATCCAAAATCTTGAAATGACGTGCTATTGGTTGCACCACATGTGGTTTAGACCAATCTGCATTTGGTATACGTTTAGGAAGCCGGCGGCCGCAATCCCGACTGCCGGCTTCCCGAATCCACTATCCCGCCTAGGGATAAATGACCGTCGTCTAAAATCTAGACGCCTGTCATTTTCCCGGCGCCGGGAGACAGGCGCCCGGCATCCCGATTGAAGGGATGCCGGGCGCTGCGAGCGGACAGCCGCGGGGGGGAGGGTTAGGTTTAGGGCATGCGGGAGGGTTAGGGTTAGGCTAGGGGGATGAAAGGTTAGGCACCCCCGGGGGACTTAGGTTTAGACAGCGGGAAAGGGGGGGTTATGGTTAGGCATTTAGAGGGGGGATTAGGGTTAGGCACCCCTAAGGAGGGTTAGGGTTAGGGGGGTTGGTTAGGTTAGTAAGTACTTACCTTAGGGACGATCAGGATTTCCAGCGCTGTCGGGCTTCCGCTGCCGGGCTCTGCTGTTTTGTCAGACTGCCGCAGCCGGGAATCGCACCGCCGGTTATGTGGCAGCCAGCTATTCATACCGAATGCCTGCATTTAAATCATCCAGTTTTACCTGTTCTATGTTCTACAAGCTGAAAAGATTATCTGCAGCTAAAGAGAATTATTATTAAGAGTTACTTAAATAATGCATTGCACTTTTCAATGGATCCCTCATGGTACCCATAGCTAGTGCGTAACACATACTTGCCGAATTTATTATAAAGGTGGGAAGTGATGGGTCATTAGGCCCTGTCCACTTGCTGCAAAAGCCGCAAATCACATATATTTCAATAGAGGTGCGGCCAAATGATGCAATTATCATAGAATTGTATCATTAGGCCCCGCCCACTACTCGTGGTGCCTGTTCTAGATAAATGCACAGTTGTGCCGTACTCTCTTTATTTCAGTATGTTAGACTTGACTGTTCTGCATGTGTTATTACAAATAATTGAAATCTTCTTATAGCCTTTCCCTAAATTGGTGCTTTTCTATGATTTGCTTTGATTATTTATAAATCTTCCTAATGATTTTTTTTCTTTCAAGATTCACTAATACACTGTAGGACCTCTCATAGGTATATTTATTTTTAAATGAATTGATATGCTTTACTTGTAAACATGTATGAGAGTCCCTCATTTCCCTATCTCATTGTACTTTCCCTTGGTTTGGTTACAGTTAAGTTCAACTACAGTGACTTTATTCTTGTTTTTGTGTAAAAAATAAAAACAATCATAGACCAGTCGATAGAAGAAGAGTGACACAGTACTAGTGCTGGCAGTCATAGTACTTCAACATCTACTTTTAACGGCGGTCAAGGGGAAAGAAGGTGTGAGAAAGGGCACCTGGAGACTTCCGGCACGAATCAGAGCAGCCGCGGCTTAGTGCGGCTCTGAGGGAAGTGCTGCAGGCGGCGCCCCCGTTACACCGTTTAATGGTCTACCTGGCTGGAGGGACTTGGGAGGGGTACGGGAACATCGTCCCCACTGCATGAAGGGATATTTTTGTCCCATGCCGAGAAACAAACAGCGCCAGAGCTCTAAAGCAGGTTCTCCTAAAAACAAGATGGCGGCCGCCCCATCCCCGGCGTCTGACACAGACATGCAGCCAGACTCCCTTCTGTCTCTCCCTGCACAGGACTCATATCAAGATATGGTGAGAGCCAGTAAAAAAAACTATTGCCCTATGTTTAAAGAGCAGACTGATACTTTTAAGCATACTGTACTGAGTCTGAGTTAAATGGACATTTATCTCAGCTCACACGCAGAGTTAGTAAGGCAGATGCACAGCTGGGTGCAGTTTTTCATGAGGTGCAAAATTTTAAATCCCACACAACTGAGATGCAAAAATCGATTTATTCTATCTATGTCTATCAAATTGGATTACCTTGAAAATTGATGGAGGAATAATTTAAGGCTGGTTGGCCTCTCAGAGTCACTTAAAGGCCCTGCGCTACATCTTTTCTTATGTCAATCCTTTCATACCTTGATAGAAGTGGAAGCAGAATGTAATGATATGGTGATGGAACGTGCGCACTGACTAGGTCCAGCTAGAGAATATGCCAACACCAGACCAAGAGTTACAATATTCAGATGCCTTAAATATCTGCATAAAGATATTATATGGGTGGCTTCCCATAAAAAAAACCCTTACAGTGGGAAGGTCACAAATTACATCTGTTTCAAGATTACTCGGCAGAAGTAACCAGAGGAAAGAATTTTTGACGATTTGCAACAAGTTGATCAGGGATAACTGTAAATTTGCCCTCCTATCGCCTGCGAGATTACACATATTTGATGGGGACTCCTTCAAGGATTTCTGTACATCAGATGATGTGAAGGCCTACAGTATCTGCAGATGGACACTGGTTTATCTTCAGTTCCTGACTGACTGTAATAGTATACATCTACACCGTTCATTACCAACAATTTTTTATGCTGTTCGGTAGATCTGGATGTTTATGGTTTGGAAACAATTGCTGTCATGCCTATGATGCTGATTAGATCTCTTAACCATTTACAATATCAGTTTAGTTCTGTTTTGTAAATGTCTTTACTATGGGATGATTGGTCCATATTTACCATTTCATTTACACCAGCCTTGATTTGGAGATGCAAACCGTGCGGCATGACCCAGGGGGCATAGTTATGTTTTTTGACAAAATTTTGTGTTCTTAATAATAATACAGAAGTACTTAGGATTGCATTTGGTTGCTACAAAGGGTCCTTCAGTTTTTCTGCTTTTTCTTTGTTTGTTTTTGTTTTTTCTTTATCTTTTTTTTAATTTTATTATTGTTGTTGATTCAACTCAGGTCTATGTTCAGGTCATAATGACTGTTTTATGCCTGTGTTCTATTATATATGTCTCCGGCCTCGGAAATGAGTAAATGCGGGTATCCACTTATAGTAGATATACAAACGAGAGCACGATTACGACATTACTGTCGTGCTCTCATTTGTATATCTAGTGATGTGCCTAGACTGAACGTTCACTCGTTCACTCCAGGTACATCCCTCACCCCCGCACATGCTGAACCTGACGAGATCGTCAGGTTGACCAGCATGTACGGGCGATGTCGGATGTCGGAAGCAACCAGCAGGCACGCGCATCGCTGGTCGCTTCCGACCAAAACATGCCCGATGCATGCACAATGAATGCGCGATTTGAAAGTGATTGCACGATAATGACATCGTTATCGTGCAATCGCTTGGCTAAATCGCTAAGTGGAAACCCCCCTTAAATCTGTAAAGGGGTTCCGAGTCTCGGTGTTGTATATTTGAATTTTGTTTTGCAGAATGATTTCATGTCATCATTGAAAGTGTGTTCCTGGAACGTGGGAGGGATAAACTCACCCATAAAATGTAAAAAGCTTCTTTTATACCTTAGGAAACAACAGATAGATATAGATTTATTGCATGTGACACACTTGACTAATATGACAAACTGAGTTTAATGGGTTATCTTATAGTGGATTATGCCTCATATTCTTCTAAAGTAAGAGTGGTGGCGATATTGGTGAAAAAATCTCTAGATCAAGATTTTGCCTATTTATAGGGATCCTGCAGAAAGATATGTTTTAACAGAAATTTTGGTGTTAAAAGAAAAATTCATTTTTTGCAATTTATAGGCGCCGAACAGTTATTCCAAGGTTTTATTTCAAAAACTGCTAAGTTGTATCCTTATATGATTCTCAAATCTATGAGTCCCTACATAGATTTTCCTTTGCAGATAGTTTTGTGAATGTACTCCTGTCCGTGCATTGTTTTGTAATCCTCTCACCCAGGTGGCTAGTAATGATATATTTCTTCATCCTTTACAGTTCAGAAAGGCACAAGACAGGGTTGCCCTTGTCACCCCTGTTATTTGCACTGGCATTGGAGCCTCTTGCTATTGCTTTGTGGGCTAGTCCCTTATTTCAAGTAATAACTATTGGCTCTACTACTTTGAAAATGTGTTTGTTCGCAGATGACATGTTACCATTCGTTTCAAAGTTTTGGATCTTTTGCAGGCTACAAAGTCAATTTACAAAAATCCGAAGTATTGCAAATCAAGAGTCCTCACTCGTCTTCTCTCCCATCCCAACTACCTAGTAATTTTAAGATAACATCTCAGTCTATTATACATTTAAGAATAATAATCCCTAGTCCAGTGGTTCCCAAACTGTGTGTCGTGGCACCCCAGGGTGCCTCAGCTTGGTGGTCCAGCACCAAATCAAATGATTTATTATCAATGTAATGTAAATATCATATCTGTCAGTTGTATCATGCCAATTTCACTCTTATTATCCATAAAATACAAAGACTTCTAGATATCTGGCATTTCCTTCCTTTGTCCCTTTTGGGCAGGGCAGCAGTATTGAAATCAATTATTTTTCCTAAGATATCATATTGCATTCAGATGCTTCATATAAAGATATCTAAAATGACTAGAGATTTCTCTAAATTTCTTTGGCAAGGTAAAAAGCCTCGTATAGCCAGGCATAGATTATTTCTTTGTTAAATGAAAGTGATTTGGGAATGCCAAATATTTTGGCATTTTCACAGGCAGTATTTATGCATTGGTTCCAAGGCACTGAATTTTATACTCACAAATCCCTTGAAGAAGATTTATTGTCTCCCTACTCCCCGGCAGCAATTTTACATGTTTCTCGTTCTTCTTTACCTCCTCAGTTTTTTTAATAATGTGTTGTTTGCTCATATACTGTATATGCTGCTTGGATTCTATTACTTGAAAACTAAACCACAGACACTTGGTTACTAAATATGCAACTTTTTGGGGAAATCCAAACTTCCAGCCAGGACTGGAGAATATTGGGTTTCTTAGGTGGAGAGATAAAGGGATATCTGCAATTAGGGACATATGTGACCCAGGGGGTACTTTACTCACTTTTCAGTCACTTAGTGCTACATTTTCTATATCTAACAGGGAATTTAATATATTTCTTCAGGTGAGGCACTACCAGAATCTTTAGCATCATCTATATCAAAACCTGATATGCCAGATGTTTTGCAACCACTTTTTAGTTTGTGTGCTTCACCTCCATATAAAACCAGATATATTTACTCGGATTTGTTGCCTATGAAGCTGAAACAATGTGGTCTAAAGTTGCTAATAAATGGGAAAATTAAATTCCACATATTCAATCGGCAGATATTTTGTTCAAACATATAGACAAAACTATGACAAGTCTTCATTCTGCAATGATGCAGGAGGTTCATATAAAACATTTCATCCAGCTTATCTCTCTCAGGCATAAAGGAAACATATTGTTCCAGGAGAGACAGGTGCTTGTCTAAAGTGTAATTGTTTGCAAACTTCTTTTTTTCACAACATGTGGGAGTGTCTGAAGATCAGGACATTTTGGGATAAAGTGATTACTGTATGCATATTAATGATATATGTAAACTGCGGCTTTCTAAAGACCCTTTAGCTATGCTTGTGTAAACTTCTCTAATTGGAATCTACAGAGTAGGGATGTGCAGGCTCGGATAGGTTCGAGTTTGCACGTGGAGTTCGGATTTTTCCCTCCAAAAAAACGGAACTCAGAAAGAGGCAAAAAGTCATCTTGCATGGACGAACATCATCATTCCTGGACAAAAGTCCAGGAATGATGATGTTCGTCCATGCAAGATGACGTTTTGCCTCTTTCTGAGTTCCGTTTTTTTGGAGGGAAAAATCCGAACTCCACGTGCAAACTCGAACCTATCCGAGCCTGCACATCCCTACTACAGAGTCCCAAGATGGAACTTCTATTTCTAACGGTGACTGTAGCTGAAAAAAAATCGTACTGCGCTGTTGGACACTTTCTACGCCTCCTTTCTTATCAGCAGTAAAATCCACATTGTTACAACTTCTACACTTTGATAGGAAAGCAACTTTACCGCATATATAGACTGGGGTTTTACGCTTTCAGAAAAAGAGGGGTGTTTTTATAGACTCATCAGACAGGAAAACTCAGACACGTGTTTAAGATTTTTGAAGGCACGTCATGGTTTCTTCCTCGTTCATTAGAATGATTGTAATAGCACACCAAGGGGTCTATTTACTAAGCAGTGTTATGAGACAGAGTGAAAAGTGATAAGTCTGTGATAAGGTGCCAACCAACCAGCTCCCAGTTGCCATCTCACAGGCTGTGTTTGAAAAATGACAGTTGGGAGCTGATTGGCTGGCACCTTATCACAGACTTATCACTTTTCACTCTGTCTCATAACACTGCTTAGTAAATAGACCCCCAAGTCTCGGAGAGGAGGGGGGAGAGAAATGGGGAATCCTTTATTTTCCTTTTGCTGTTATTGTATATGTTTTTGATACATTATTTTTTTTACTTTCATTGTGTACTATAACAATTATTAGATACTATTTTGTGAATTTGTGATTATTTCACACATGGTTTTGACGTCTCTGTAAATGTACTCACTCCAGTATCGGCAATGTTGTCTAATTCAGTTGTTCAATTTTGACTGTCCTATTTCCTGATATGTATGCATTTTGCACTGGATTTTATTTGCTATGGAAATGTTTACCATATTTGACATATAAAATAAAAACTGTTTACAAAAAAAAGGGCACCTAAAATCTAAAAAGTATTCACAATCTTAAAGACAACTTCACCTCTAACTATTAAGGAAAAGATTACTGCCGAAAAATTTTAAATTGCCAACATGCCATACACCAAACACAGTGGCAAGGAAAGGCTCAGACCATGGCCTTTATGTACGAGTGGTGGCCCTGCTACTGCTCTTGAATGCACTAGAATGCATATTTCAAAAGCCACTGCCAAACACATTTAGGCATCTTCTGTAACCCAGCATGCACAACTTTCTTGCTCTGAGTCTGGATGTGTGACCTTTTAAAAAAGACAGATGAGAGCACAAAATGAACACTAAGGCTGAAGAACAAATTGTATGTTCACCAACTTCACAGATCCCTGAGGAAAGTCTAAAGGGCATATTCAATTGGGTGTGAGAATATTAAAAATTCAGCACCTGCGAGGTTTTTCCTGTAGGTGCGGGATTTTTGCTATTCAATAAGGTGCGTGGGTTTTTTTTTTGTGATCCGGGAGATTTTTTTTCTTGCACCTCCAGAGCAATAATACAGCTCATAATGAGAAGAAAAATGGTGCAAGATGGAGTTGTCCTTGGGACCTCCCACTCACCCTTTATCTTGTATATTAAAAAGGACATACACAGTTTATCAAACCAAGTACTTCAACGACAGGGACTGTTACTTTTGGGGCTAAAGTCCTTGGTTTGTTTGGGCCCCCGCAAAACAATTTTTTGGAAAGACTACCTCTGATCATTAATGAATAGGTTGATGTTGAGGGTGTTGGCAGTGGATATTGCATGTGCAAGTCTAAACTGCTGGTAGCTGGTACTGGAGTGCTTGTTATCAGTATTTTACAAAATATTATAATTTTGTTAAATAAATTGCATGAACTTGCTGCAAATGACATAACAGGGAGGAGGTGCCTAGATGGTTAATGTCCCATCCTCTGCTAACTTCAGTCTCACAAATGGTACAGATGCCTTTACAAATGTCAGGATTTTGGTTAAAATAATTCGACACCCAAGGGGTGGCTTTTCTGGTTTTATGCCCAGGCATGACAATGGTTTTCTTTTTATCATGAGCAAGAACTGCTGCCACTGGTGGCTGATTTACGCACACCACATCCTCATCATCAACATCCACATTAGCATCAGATAGGACACAAATATCCCCCTCATCCTCCTGTTGCACTTCCTCCACACTATCATCGCTCAATTTATATTATGTCATATTCTTTACTCCTGCTGCTCACCCCCACATTTGCAGTGGGTGCAGAAATGGTGAAAGCAGGCTTCTCTATGAGTTACAGTATCAGAAAGGTCAGGCACACACATAGCACTCGTGGACACCCTTAGACTCTGCTCGATTTGTGACATTTCTGAACACACAGTTTGTTCTTCTGCCTTAGTGCTTTTTTTCAGCACTGATTTTCCTGTTTTAATTTTTTACGCCTCTTCTAGACTCTGAGTGAGAAGGTCTTGCATCGTTATGTGAGGCAGAAGAAGATACCTGACTGACAGCAGTTGCAGAGCCACCACCAAGATCTGTGCCTTTCCTTGCAACTGTGTGTGGTGTATAGCATGTTTGCAATTTTATGTTTTTCTGCAGGAAACTTTCCCTTTATTAGAGGTGATTTTTTTCAGCAGTGTAATTATTGTTTTGATTTCAGATGCTCTGACTTAAACCCTCAATGCCCTTGTGCACCGGGTTTAGTAGATGATGTTGAAAGACTAGTATCATCATGACTTGTGGCAGCAGCTGCAGTGCTAGTACTTGGTTGATGCTCCTGCTTTCTATCAATTAATCATTGTGATCCATATCAATTTACAGGACTGATATTATTAACACAGTGGCCCTTGACCTACTGGCCATTATTGTTCTTAAACACAGTATCATGGCCTGAAGTTTTTTAAATACAAAAAAATAATCATTTTTATTTTGATCAAACAAATAATTTCCCACCAACTGCGACAAACCGTGCAGATAATATTAAGGCAGTGGATAAAGGGTTAATGCTGGACTGTGGGCAGTGACAAAAAACACCAGTGTGCAGTTTTACAAAAAGGGTTAATACTGCTCAGTTACAGTTAAGTTTCTTACAGCATCAGTGTGACACTGACAACAAGTAGGAGTAAGTAATATTAATATTATCGACGTTCCTTCACTGTAAAAAAAATGTTTTGCTAACTGCCTATTGTACTGTGGGCCTGATTCAGAGCCTCTAGTAAGTGGCCGCTCGTTCGCTCTGAGCGATGTTCACACAACTGCGCATGCGTATGGGTCGCAATATGCATGCGCAAACCAGTCATTGCGGTCGGAAATCGTGCGCTCACAAAACAGTGAGGGGCTGCTAATTTGATTGACGGAAAGTACCGTTTGTGGGTGGTAACAGGGGAAGGTGCTTGAAAACGGGGGAGTGGAGATCCGAACGCAGGCGTGCCTAACGGTCAAAAGGGCGTTTAATGGGAGTGCATAATTAGTAAAGGAGCGTCATCAACCACGTCACTTGGTTGTCTTTTAGCCTGAACTGCTCGCAGTGATAGCGGTAAGAAAAACCTACCACAAGCACTGCGAGCAGTTCAGATGCCTTTCGATGTACCTGATTAATCTAATAAATACCAGAGAAGATGTGTGATGCAAACGGCAAAGGGGCGTCTTTACAATATAGCGAGCGCATTTTTCGTTCGCTCACTCAGACATAGAGGAGTCAACAAACCGCAAAGAGCGAGCGCTCAATTTAAATAGCCGGCCCCTTTTTTGGAACGACCGTCCGCAAATAGCGTCTGGCTCTGAATCAGGCCCTGTATCTTTTAGCTGCAAAATTATTTATTTTGCAGAACAAAAATCATAATGACAAAATGCAATGTTTCAAGACCAATGCATTAAGTCTAAGTGGTGCATCTATGAGCATAAAGGGCTAGTTTCTAGAAGAGTCTTAACACAGTAGTAAATATACAGATGTATCCACATACATTGTCGCTTCAGTCGCACCAAACAGCTTCTCTCGTCCTGGGCAACTTGGCCTCAGCCACTTGTCACTCAAAATCTGCATCTTATTTGCATAAATGAAACAACTGAAAGTGACAAATTGACTTTGCTATATTACACTGATCAATTTGATGTGCAACTTTTTCTCACACCAAGTTCCATTGTGCTTCATCTGCGACTTTGCTTCCTGCTCAGTAAAAGTCGCAACCCAGCATCTTTAGTACACTGTAAGTGGTGTTTCGCTTTCATCTGCAATGCAAATAAGGTGCAGAACTCAAAGAGAAAGACGGTATCTCTCGGAGCAGCTCAGCTACGCCAGAAGTCTTGCACTATTTGATGTACAGATTCTAGGTGCATGAGGACACATCTGTACACTCTAGCACTTTATTTAGTAGTCACAGCAGCAAAGAATGTTCCAGCAGTAACATGGCAGTGTTACCGCATCACCTTAGACATATTGCAGCATAGTAGGATCATAGCACAGTATCATCAGCATAACAATATCACAGCATACCACATAGAGAATCACAAATCTATGTCCTGTCATTTCTCTAGCACAGCCTATAAATGACAGATGATTGGTAGATACTTTATCTCTTTCCATTTTTTCTCGCTCAAACATTTGAAAAATCTCCCCCAAAGTGTCTTCAGTGCTTGTGGAGCAGTGTTTAACAGTGCTTTATTTAATGTGAAGAGGATAGACAATAGGGCCCTATCTACAGCCCACTGTGTGACACATCAGGGTTCCGGTCCCTGTTACTGGGTCCAGCAGTATCACATCACTGGCATTGTGGCCCTCCTGGCAGTATGAGGTCAGAAGGTCAACATTCACAATGTGGACATACAGTCAGGTGCATAAATATTGGGACATTGACAGAATTTTCATATTTTGGCCTCTATTCACCACCACAATGGCTTTGAAATGAAACAAACAAGATGTGCTTTAACTGCAGACTTTCAGATTTAATTTGAGGGTAATTACATCCAAATCATTTGAACGGTTTAGGAATTACAACGGTTTCTATATGTGCCTCCCACTTTTTAAGGGGCCAAAAGTAATGGGTCAAACTAAAAAATCCTAAATCAAACTTTCACTTTTTAATACTTTGTTGCAAATCCTTTGCAGGCAATTACAGCCTGAAGTCTGGAACACATAGGGCCTGATTCAGAGCCGCTCGTAAGCGGCCGCTCGTTCGTTCCGAGCGATGTTCGCACATCTGCGCATGCGTACGGTTTGTAATACGCATGCGCGAACCAGTCAGTGCAGCTGAAAATCGTTAGTTCGCTAAATAGCGAATGCCTGCTATTTTGAGTGACAGGATAAGGCGTATGTGGGTGGTAACAGGGGAAGGTGCTTGAAAACGGGGAGTGGAATTCAGAACGCAGGCGTGCTTAAAGGTCAAAACGGGCGTTTTAAGGGTGTGCATAATTAATACAGCAGCCTCATCGACCACGTCACCTGGTTGTTTTATAGTCAGAACTGCTCGCAATATAGTGGTAGGAAAAACCAACCACAAGAATAGCGAGCAGTTCATACGCTGTTCGATGTAGTCGATTAATCAAATAAATAGCGGACATGACGTATGGTGCGAGCGGCAAGGGGGCGTATTTTTCAAAATTTCGACCGCAAGTTTTGCTCGCTCGTTCAGACATAGAGGCGTGAACAGACCGCAAAGAGCGAACGGTTCATTTGAATAGCCACCCCTTTTTTTTTGAACGAACGACCGCAAATAGCGAGCGGCTCTGAATGAGGTCCGTAGACATCACCAGACGCTTGGTTTCATCCCTGGTGATGCTCTGCCAGACCTCTACTGCAAATGTCTTCAGTTCCTACTTGTTCTTGGGGCATTTTCCTTTCAGTTTTGACTTCATCAAGTGAAATGCATGCTCAATCGGATTCTGGTCAGGGGATTGACTTGGCCATTGCATAATATTCCACTTTTTAGCCTTAAAAAACTCTTTGGTTGCTTTTGCAGTATGCTTCGGGTCATTGTCCATCTGCACTGTGAAGCGCCGTCCAATGAGTTCTGAAGCATTTGACTGAATATGAGCATATAATATTGCCCAAAACACTTCAGAATTCATTCTGCTGCTTTTGTCAGCAGTCACATCATCAATAAATACAAGGGAACCAGTTCCATTGGCAGCCATACATGCCCACGCCATGACACTACTACCACCATGCTTCACTGATGAGGTGGTATGTTTTGGATCATGAGCAGTTCCTTTCCTTCTCCATACTCTTCTCTTCCCATCACTCTGGTACAAGTTGATCTTTGTTCCAGAACTGTAATGGTTTTTTTAGATGTTGTTTGGTAAACTCTAATCTGGTCTTCCTGTTTTTGAGGCTCACCAATGGTTTACTTCTTGTGGTGAACCCTCTATATTCACTCTTGTGAAGTCTTCTCTTGATTGTTGACTTTGACACATATACACCTACCTCTTGGAGAGTGTTCTTGATTTGGCCAACTGTTGTGAAGGGGTTTTTCTTCACCAGGGAAATAATTCTTCTGTCATCCACCACAATTGTTTTCCATCGTCTTCCGGATCTTTTGGTGTTGCTGAGCTCTCCGGTGGGTTCTTTCTTTCTAAGAATGTTCCAAACAGTTAATTTGGCCACACCTAATGTTTTTGCTATCTCTCTGATGGGTTTGTTTTAATTTTTTAGCCTAATGATGGCTTGCTTCACTGATAGTGACAGCTCTCTGGATCTCATATTGAGAGTCGACAGCAACTGATTCCAAATGCAAATGTCACACCTAGAATCAACTCCAGATCTTTTACCTGCTTAATTGATAATGAAATAACGAGGAAATAGCCCAAGCCTGGCCAATAGATTTTGAGTTGATAGTCCCATTGCTTTTGGCCCCTTAAAAAGTGGGAGGCACATATAGAAACCATTGTAATTCCTACACCGTTCACCTAATTTGGATGTAATTACCCTCAAATGAATTCTGAAAGTCTGCAGTTAAAGCACATCTTGTTTATTTTATTTCAAAGCCATTATGGTGGTGAATAGTGGCCAAAATATGAAAATTCTGTCAATGAATATTTATGCACCTGACTGTATTTAAAACTGTCCACATGCACCATATGAACATCCCCATAAAGTTGATATGTTCAATGGTCAGCATGTGAAATGTCAACAGTCTAAGAATGTTGACGGTTAAGGTTAGGCACCACCAGGAGAGTTAGGATTAGGCTGTGTGGGAGGTTAGGGTTAAACTGCAGGGGGGGTTTATGGGGAGGGTTAATGCTAGGGATTAGGATTAGAGATAAAGGCCTTAATACTCATCAGAATGCTGCTGCTGATACATCGCTGCCGGAATTGATTCTCACGTGACAGCGGGACTCGGAAGAAGATGCTGGAGCCACTGAAGCTGCTGGGACAAGGTAAGACATCATCATCATGTCGACATATCATCCATGTAGACATGAATATCGACATTATGAGCATGTCGATAGTCCAACCATGATGACATTTGCATTTCGACAACATGATGAATGATAACTGTTTCTCAATCATACCCAACCCTGATAGTTAGTTTACATCTCCGATGTTTAAGGGTCTGCGCAGGCACACGACCCATTCTGTGCATATGCAGAACAGGTCCTGTGATCTCGCTCACAGTCCCCCCTTAATGCTGCAGAATTTTGGGGGCGGAGCGGAGGTCGTGGCTGGCCACCATTGCTAGAAATGGGTGTGTCATCCCCATTTTCCGTAAGGGATGAGGTCTGGGTCTACATAGTTGGACGCAGATTTCCTGGCCTCGCAAGTGGTCAGGCACCGGCCAGGATAAGGTAAGCTTTGACTTATGCAGCCTGGCCAAAGGAGCGACCTGTCGTAATGGTTGTTATGGTGATCCAAGGCAGCATCTACGAATGCTGCACTCTGATCGGAAATCGAATGCAGGAGGTATCTATTAGCTATAGACATCTCCTGCTGCATTTGCATTTTGTTGGACGGTATTGCACAGCCTCTTCTGTTCGGCTGTGCAGTACCTTCCATTTCAGGCCTTCAGTCTTTAGCTATCAGCATTCACAAGTGCATTCTACATCTGACTCAGTCGTCAACTCAAACCGCGTACACACTTGGCGATATTAATGAGCGATTGAACGATTACGACATCGTAATCGTTCAATCACTCATTAATCATGCACAAATTGTGCACTATAATGTCGGAAGCGGCCAGCGATGCGCGCTCCCGCTGGTAGTTTCCAACATCTATCATCGCCTGAACATGCAGGTCAATTGGCCGATAACGACAGATTGGCCATGTTCAGGGATGAGGGAGGGTGCCGACATATTGTTCAGTGTAGGCACTACAGAGGATCAGGAACGACTGTACGATTACGAAGTCGTAATTGTACTGTCTCTCCTAATCGCCAAGTGTGTACGTTGCTTAAGTGTGTTTACAAGTGCACTCTACATCTGACTCAGTTATCAGCTATCTGCATCACCAAGTGCATTCCGCATCTGACTCAGGGCCTGATTCAGAGGCGCTCGCTGTTTGTGAGCGCTCGCTCTGAATCAGGGCGGGGTTTTTTCTGGTTTTTTTCGGCCTCTAGGCCGCTTGCTAAGCTGTGGGTGACCACCCACAGCTTGTGCGGGCGGCCTGGCGGTGGTCGCGATTATCGCGACCATCAGGCTTGCGAGGTAGTCCACTACTGACATCATGAGTGATGTCAGTAGGGCCGCCCACAAACACCAGGGAACGCCTGCGTTTGTGCAGCCACCCCCCTTCCCCACCTACAAAATGGTGCGAGCTGTCAATCAACATCGACAGCCGCCCCGTCTTGTAGTGAGACCCGTTGTGACAGAGCTGCCGTCACAGTACGGGTCTCGCGCATGCGCACGCCGGAGGCGGTGCATGCACAGTCGAGGACCATCGACCCGCTTGCGAGTGCTTTGCGCTCGCGAGTGGGTCTGAATCAGGCCCTCAGTTATCAACTATCTGCATCACCAACTGCATTCCGCATCTGACTCGGTTTAAAGTCATTAGTATTGCAGCTGCAGTCAACTTTAATTCATGCGAAGCACTCCGCATCTTCACCTCCTGCAGGCTGCCACAAGTACTACCAATATTCTAAGATTCCCAACGACTGCAGATACAGGAAGCAGCAATTGTTGTATTTGGCAGAAGTTTTTTCTTCAGATCTCCTCCTCTAATCCCCAAGCGAATCCTTTCCATTCCGAAGGCCTTAAGATGTTTCGGATTTCCTCCATGTTCTTTAAGGAAGTGTCGAGCAATGCTGCTTACATCACCAGATAAGTAGCATCGATCGTTTCTCTGATACTGCACGTGTTATTATATCACGTTTTTGGATATATTTAGGCGCTTACGTTACACTCCACTTTGTCTATTCCAATATTCGTGCCTGATTCAGCAGAGGACGGAGTTACTATTGCAGCTGCTAACATGGTAGCAGCTGCGATAGAACTAATATGGTAAATCGGCAGGAGGCATCATGCCTCCTGCATGCATTACTGTTCCGAGCTGCATCCTAGGATGCAGCATTGGGTCATCTGCAATACCATTGGCTGGCTGAGTGAACTATGGGGTCATGCAAGCTGGCTGCCTCAGGTGCACAAAAGAGTAAACGGAGGTTGCCACCTTCCCGTCACCACCAAGAAATGGCATGAAACTGTCAATCACTGACAGTCTGCTGCCGGACTGTATGCGGGATTGCAAACCCGTATTGCACTTGTGCAGTATGAGTCCTGCGTATGCACAGATATCTGACATTCGGGAATCTGTGATCAGCAGTGTACTGCTGAATCAGACCCTTGGGGCTAAATGTAACAGCCTGCGAGTCAGCGCCGCTGCGAGAATACATGCGAGTATGCCTGTATTTTTAAAGCAGCAAGCATATTAAAGGATAAACCAGCTTGGTTTATCCTGTAACATGCTCGCTGCTTTACTAATACGGGCATACTCGCATGTATTCCCACAGCGCCGCCAGCTCGCAGGCTATTACATTCAGCCCTTAGTCTGTCTGCAGCCTGTCCCTGCTGTATTGCAGTCCTGGGACCAGCTTTTCTTATGTACTGCTCTATTGTGCTTCCAGTCGTCTCAAGTATATTCACAGATGATACCAGTGTTCAGTCTTTTCTCAGGATATCCAGATATCCTTATATGTTCATACTCGGTAGCCTAGGTTAATGAGTAGAAGCTTTTATCAAGGCCCCAAGCTTCATCCATTCTCCAATTAAAATTCTAATGGTCCCGAACCAACTCTACAAAACCCCAATGATGTGACACACTGCACCTAAATGTGGTGCAGTTTCAAGTACAGTACCTGAAATAATGGCATCTTTGTATATGTAACTGTTAGGGGTGAGCGGGTTCGGATTTCTGAAATCCGAACCCCCCGAGCCCGCCCAGATCTGAGGCCGATCCGAGTCAGGCTCGACTTTTCCTGCCTGACTCAGATCTGAAATAGAGGCAAAACGTCATCATCCCGCCTTCCGGGTCTCGCGGGTTTTGGATTCTATATAAGGTACCCGCGTCGGCACCATTTTCTCACTCGGCTGTGGACAGTGAAAATGGAGGGTGGGAGTTAGGGCTGGCTTGGCTGTGTAGTGTAGTGCAGTGTAGTGTTGTGCTGTGCTGTGCAGCTGTTGTCCATAGGGGCTGTGTCCACTCCTCCAAAGTCTATAAGGGCTGGCTGTGTTGTGCTGTGCTGCTGTTCTCCATAGGGGCTGGCTGCACTGTGTTGTGCAGTCAGTTGTCCATAGGGTGTCCACTCCAAAGTCCTGTGCAGTGTCCCAGTCCTAAAGGGGTGCTGTAGTGTTGTCCAGGGGGTGCTCTGTCCATCAGGGGTGCTCCCACCAAGTGCAAAAAAAATAAATATTTTTTTTGTGTTTGTGAATTGTGTGCGCAGTAGCCGCACGTGCATCAACAAAGTAGTGCCAAGCGTGCACCTGTGTCATAGGTAAAGGGCCGGCTGGCTTGACCGTTAAAGGGTGCTGTAACCCCCAAAGGGCACTCCAAACAAAATTAAAAAATATTTTCTGTGTTTGTGAATTGTGTGCACTGTGGCTGCACATGCATCAACAAAGGAGCAGCGCCAAGCATGCGCCTGTGTCCCATAAGTAAAGGGCCGGCTGGCTTGTCCGTTAAAGGGTGGTGTAACCCTCAAAGTGTGCTCCACAAAAAATGAAAAATTCTCCTTTATTTTTCTGTCTTTGTGAGTTGTGTGGGCTGTAGCTGCACCTGCATCCTCAAAGCAGCAGCGCCAAGCGTGCATCTGTCAGTTAAAGGGTGGTGTAACCCCCAAAGTGCACTCCAACAAAAATAAAACATTTTCTTCTGTGTTTGTGAATTACCTGCACTGTACGTGCATCCTCAAAGCAGCAGCGCCAAGTGTGCATCTGTCTGTTAAAGGGTGGTGTAACCCCCAAAGTGCACTCCAACAAAAATAAAACATTTTCTTCTGTGTTTGTGAATTGTCTGCACTGTACGTCCATCCTCAAAGCAGCAACGCCAAGCGTGCGTCTGTCTGTTAAAGGGTGGTGTAACCCTCAAAGTGCGCTCCACAAAGAATAAAAAATTCTTTTTTTTTCTGTCTTTGTGAATTGTGTGCACTGTAGCTGCACGTGCACCAACAAAGGAGCAGCGCCAAGCGTGCGCATGTGTCCCATAAGTAAAGAGCCGGCTGGCTCATTTCTTAAAGGGTGGTGTAACCCACAAAGTGCAGTAGTCTCCAACAAAAATAAAAAATTATTTTCTGTGTTTGTGTGCGCCTTAGCCGCACGTATATATCAATATAACATAAATGGAGGACCAAACTTTCTCAGATAAAAATAAAATAGGGAAAGATCAAGAACCACTTCCTCCTAGTGCTGAAGCTGCTGTCACTAGTCATGATATAGACGATAACATGCCATCAAAGTCGTCTGCCAAGGCCGATGCCCAATGTCATAGTAGAGGGCACATACAATCCCAAATGACAAAGGCCCTCATTCAGAGCCGCACGTTACCAACAGTACGCTCGTTGCGTTCCGATGTTGACTAACCGCGCATGCATCGGTGTTACACTGCGCATGTGCATACGGCAGATTGCGAGCTTTTTTTCTCTCGTTCCTAAAATAGCGTACAGGAAGTGACATGTCAAATGTGATTGACAGAACAGGGCGTTTTTGGGTGTTGACGGGGGTGGAGATGGAAAAACGCAGGCGTGGCGAGGCGTTTTTGGGGCGTACATACATTAGCAGATGCGAACGTCAAATGTGTTCGGACCGTCACATACGTCACTGGAACATCCTCTTTCCCTTCAAAATGCTCGCACAGTTTAGGGTCTGGATTACTCGACCACATTGGCGATGGCCTTCTCCTCCGTCCCGGGACTCCATGATGTTGCAGCGATTAATCGCGGGTGGACACAAAAGCAATTAGTGTTGTATTGAAAACCGGCTTGGTATGTGTTTGGAAAGCAGTTTATTGGGATAGCACAAAACCGTACGCAGGTGGAAATCATACCTGCTAATGTCAGGATTACACAATCAATTGGCGTACATTTTTGGGGGGTTTTTTTGGCCTCAATTTGTTGTTTATGGCCTATTGTGACAATAATGTCATCATGTTTTAATTAGCTCCCCTTTTTTTATTTACTGTGGAATTTGCATCGTTATGTGATTTTTTAAACGTTCCTTCAAGAGGCCTTTTTGGTAAAAAAATGAAATGGTTTTTTGTGTCAGTTTTTGCCTTTAGGGCCAGGATTAAATGTAACCCATTTGTACAATAATGTCACAATACAATGTCAGATTTTTATCATAAATTTATTGTTTAAACACAAACCAATTGGCATAATATTTTGTTTTCTTTTTTTCTGGCAAAGATACTTTTTAACAAAAATAAATAATCAATAACTGCTAACATAAACGTACACAAATAAATTAAAAACATTTCACAAGAAAGGAGAGGGAAGTTTTGACCAGAAAGGAATATGAGCCAAGCACAGAAGGAGTGTGGGAAAAGTCGCCATTGCTGTCACCGTTTTTTCGCCCGTTTGGATGGGGGAGGGTGGGCGCCAGACCAGGTCCGGGATGCCATCGGGCTGGCCTGTCCAGAGGCAGATGTTGTGGCCTCTGGACTAGGCACAGGGCTAGGCACATTTGGAGGATTGGCTGATGTTGTGCCAGAGGTGGAGGATCCTGATGTTCCGGCAGGAAGGGAGGTCGGCTCCACCATGTGCTGGCGAACGAGCTGCTCAAGGGCATCGGCGATGCGGATGTTGGCCCTGGTATTTTCCGCCAGGGCCTGACCAATGGTCACGTTGGCCGCAGCATTTTGCTCCAGGGCCTCAGCCACCCGTATCAGACTGGCGTCCATCCTCTGCAGAATCTCCGTATGGAAATCCGATTTGAAATTGAGTTCTGTGAGGAGGCCCACTGCCTGCGAGGGGGCACGCCCTGGACTGGCTTCTGCAGGGTCCTCAGCCGGATGTACTGGTTCCTCCCCTGCAGAGCCAGCAGAAATTCTGCGGCCAAGGCTTCCCTCTGGAGCAGACTCATCCGCCTGTGTCTCTGTTGGAAAAATGAGAAAAGAGTCACATTAGAATCTACATATTGGCACAATAGCATTTCAGAGTTGGTGACATCACAATACTTACCTGGGCCAACATGAGGAGCCGCAAAGTCTGGCATGTCCGTATCCATGTTGGACACGCCAAACACCTCCACAGGCTGCACACACCCCTGTGTCAGCTCTTCTAAATCCGTCAACTCCAATGACACAGGGGTGGGACCCCCACCTGTCCCCCTTGCATGCCTAGCCCTGTCCGCGAGTTTTTGCTTTAGGCAATATTTGAAGTCGCCCCATCTGTGGGGAAAAATGGAAGCCATTATCCTTTGGTTTAAAATGGTGTTTGTTTTTAGGGGGGGCAAAGGTTTACTTACCGCCGTTTGACATCCCGGGCTAGACGGACATAATCGCCCACCCTATTGACAGCAACGGCTACCTCTTCCCACATTCTCCACTTCTGGCTTAGACTCATATTCCTGTCTGCCTGTGGCAGGATGTCCACACACTTCTGGATCAAAACCTCCATCTCCTTTCTTGTGAAATGTGGCTGCCTTTTTTTTTTGCCCGCTTTGGCCGGAATACTGGGCCCAGCAGCCTCTTCCATGTCATCCTCCTCACCTATTTGTGTAAATTTACAGAATTCACAAATTCACAACTTGCCGAATCTTATGTTTCAAATTAATCATTGATAGAAAATGCATGAAAGACTTACCGCCTGACTCTTGGGCATTTTTTCCCTGGTCTGTCGCCATGTCTGAGGTCCAAACAAGAAATACACCAGAATTTGAATGTGTTTTCGTGACGTATTTATACATGCGTCCTTATTTTGCGGCCGCATCATTGATTGTGCGGCCCTATGATCCAACCTTAATTTGTGCGGGAAACGAAACACTATTTATGGCTTGGTGTGTCTCAAGTCGAGGTGGCGTTTTTGGATTGTTGGAGGTTATCTTGGCTGGAGTTTATTGATTGCATAGAAAGGAGTTGGCAGTTGGAGATTCGTTTGTTGTTTAGATTTGCGTTTTTTTTTTCCGTTATCTTTGTTGGTTTATATTTTTGGGACCTCGTTTCTTGATTGGGTAAGTTTTGGGAAGTCTAACTTTTGTTCAATTGTTGTTTCATTGTTTTTCGTATATTTTGTAATTTTTGGATCCATAATTTCTTCTATTTTAGATTTTGTTTATTTTCGACCCCAAAGACCTTTTGATTTTGAATCTTAGATATTTGCTCTTGGTAAGTCCATTTTTTATCTTGTATTAGCAAACTAATTAGCGCATTTTTAGTAGTTACTCTTGTGACTTGAATTAGCGAACTAATTAGCGCATTTTTAGTAGTTACTCTTGTGACTTGTATTAGCGAACTAATTAGCGCATTTTTAGTAGTTACTCTTGTGACTTGTATTAGCGAACTAATTAGCGCATTTTTAGTAGTTACTCTTGTGACTTGTAGTAGCGAACTAATTAGCGCATTTTTAGTAGTTACTCTTGTGACTTGTATTAGCGAACTAATTAGCACATTTTTAGTAGTTACTCTTGTGACTTGTAGTAGCGAACTAATTAGCGCATTTTAAACAGCTTAATAATCATTCTAAATTTTTGGTGGTTTATCTTTCGCTTTTTGAGCCAACATTACGTCCCGTTTTGATGTACTGTGTTAAATGTAGCTTTGCGGTTTTGCTAAATGGGTGTTTGGCATATTTTAACTTTGGTCTAGCACAAAATTTATAAACAAAAATGCACAGAGTGAAATGTGTCAAGTAATTTTGGTGTTTATTTTTAGTTTGGACATATAATGACAATACCCCGGCATGTAAGCAGCAAAGGATGGTATCATCAAGCTAAGTTGTTTTAATATAGTTTTGGGGTGGCTCAAAAGCCTTACTTTGAAATCTTTGAATTTCAGGTTGATCTGGGGCGGATTGTTCTGGCCATGGTTCCGGAAGCCGACCAACCTCGATCTCATCCCAGGCGTAGGCATCGTAGGCATGCAAGGCCCCAGATATTTTGAACACGTGTCACCCTTTTTGGAATGCCCGATGATGAGGTTTTAAGACGCTACCGTCTACCTCCCAAAATCATCATAGACACTCTCTCATTAATAGAAAGTGATCTTGAGCGGCAAATTGACAGTCCAACAGCAATACCACCACTGACGCAATTTATGGCGGTGTTACATTTCTGTGCCTCAGGATCGTTTCAAACAACGGTGGGAATAGTGGTGGGCATCTCCCAATCCTCCTTTTCCCGGATCCTGAGGGCAGTGATGGAGGCACTTTTCAAGCACCTCCATCATTTTATTCAAATGCCTTTGGATATGGGTGCCCTTAGTGTGACCAAGGCCAATTTTTACCAAATAGCTGGCTTCCCACACATCATAGGGGTTGTGGATGGTACTCACATACCACTTCAGCCTCCAGCACGGCTGGAGGCAATATTTAGAAACAGGAAACACTATCACTCCCTGAATGTAATGGTGGTATGTGATGCCTCCCTCCAGATCCTGTCCCTGAATGCTAAATTACCAGGAAGTGCACATGACTCCTTCGTCATCCAGCAATCAGGGATATGGCAGAAACTAACCAACCTACAAGCTGGTGATGCGTGGCTTCTGGGTAAGTGGAGACCTTTAGTACATAACAATGTTAAGCTTGATACACAGTGTTCCTGATGTTGTCTCTTATTTTTCACAGGAGACAGTGGATACCCTTGCATGTCCTGGCTGCTCACTCCTTATTTGGCTCCCACACCAGGCCCACAAAGTGAGTATAATTCCGCACTTACAGCCACCAGGCAAGTGGTGGAGTGCTGTATCGGCCTTTTAAAAGGCTGATTCAGATGCCTCCACCGCTCTGGTGGCGAGCTCATGTATTTGCCGGATATGGTGTCGAAAATTGTGGTCCTGTGTGGGATATTTCACAACATCGCCATAAGGAGTGGTGTCCCAATGCAGCCAGAGGATGCCTTACCTGAGGATGGCCCCCCCGAGGTTGGTCGGAGGTCAGTATGTGGGGGGGCCATACGCGATGATGTGGTGGCCAGATTTTTTAGGTAAGTTTGACCAAAACTACAGTGTTTATACCTAATGTGTTTGTGTTTGTTTGCGAACATCTAATTTATTTGATTTTTTTTCAACATCTTCTGTTTGTTCACATAATCTTTGGCACTCCAACGCTCACTACTTCCTGCTACCCTTACCAAACCTGGATCTGGTGATTTGGGGCATATATTCTGGAACCCATATATCGCAACGCCATGTTTGTGGAATCATGTTGGCATGGTCCTTCGTCAACCAGTTCTTGATTGTTTTTTTAATTTTAATATTTTATTTGTATGTGTTGTATTTGAGTTTATCACTGTGTTTTTTTTTGAGGGAGTGACCACTTTGATTTCTCATTTATGTTGTGAATAAATGTTTGGAGAGTGAAATGGTCTTCCTTTTTTTGGACGTTAACAGCAAGTGGAACCAGGTTAACACACCTTACATTTGACTAAGGGGTAATCCAGTACTGACACCAGTTGATGTAAACTGAAATATGTTTTCAGGTTCCCAACCCACACCAAAAGGAAGCCTGTCCAAACCTTTGGATTTGGAAGATTGGCCTAAGCAGCTTGCACACCAACTAGGAACCTGTAAAATGTAGAAATATCTAATTGACACTACACCCAAAAAGGGAAATGACATTGTTACTGTTCTGTGTTTCTTGTGGCTGTTTTACATACAAATACAAAACACAATCTAACTTTTAAAAAAGGGAAATCCTTGCAGGAACAGTCAACTTATGTCAGGGAAATTTTTTGTGGTTTGGGAAAAAAAGAATGAGCCACAACGTATATTCGAAATCAACAATTTATTTATAAAACGAAAAAAAACAAAAAAAACTACTGGCGAAGGATGCCAGACAGCCGGTCAAGGCCAACAAGAACGCCAATGACATGTTGGCGCATCTGGCCAACACATTCAACCACCTCTTGCCGACTCCTCTGTTCCTCTGTGGGTGAGAAAAGTGTGTGGATTAATAAAACAATAGGGAAGCCACATTAAAAAAAAAACAACACAACGAAATCACTCCTAAACCTAAAAAAAAGAAACCAAAACAAAAAGGGGGTGCTGCCAAAAATACAAGGCCTATGTACAAATTCCCACAGGTGTGATATGTGTATGTTGAAACCAGCAGGAAGAGGTAACGGCAAACTGCTAAATCACCAAAAGTAACCCCAAAAATCACGAATAAAGGCACGACACATGATTACATACAAACAGTTTGTGCTTAAAAAAAATGCGAAAGAAAAACATACCGGGAGCCAAAACGGGAGCTCCGGAAGTCCCTCCATGTTCTTCCTTGGAGGAGCCTTCATTCCCCAAAGAACGGGGAGGGGTAATGACGGACTCCGGGGAGGGGGTAATTGGAAGAGGGGTGGGTGGAGGAGAGGGGGAAGTGGGACGGAGGGGAATGAGGCCCGACAGTTCCGGGAGAGGGTCTGGGAAGGCTGGGGAGGAGTGGGGTATAGGGGAAATATTTGGGGTGGAGTGTTGGCTGGGGGTTGGGGATAGTGGCCGGGAACGCCGTTTGGCCGGACGGTGACGGCGTAGTCTTGGCTGTCCACCTAAAATATGTCAAACAAATTGAGGATAGTTTCTGGCCAAATCCGGGACCCAAATAAAAAACAAAAAACAACCAACAAAAAACATGCAAATAGGAGTAGAATGAAAAAAACAGAAATAGAGGGAAAACATGCACACGCAGATATGAGGACAAATAATAAATAGGACAGACAGGAAAACATGCACACGCAGATATGAGGACAAATAATAAATAGGACAGACAGGAAAACATGCACACGCAGATATGAGGACAAATAATAAATAGGACAGACAGGAAAACATGCACACGCAGATATGAGGACAAATAATAAATAGGACAGACAGGAAAACATGCACACGCAGATATGAGGACAAATAATAAATAGGACAGACAGGAAAACATGCGCACGCAGATATGAGGACAAATAATAAATAGGACAGACAGGAAAACATGCACACGCAGTTTGCCCCACAAACACAAACATGAAAACCACAATACATAACACTTACTTTCCAGGATCTGCATGCGAAAGCATGCCAGCAAGCGGGGCGTTCGCCGTTGCAGGTCTGACCACCTGCGCTCCAGCTGCCCGATGTTGCGGCGTGACCCTAAGGACCGCAGGCGGGACCGTGCCTCCGCATACGCGGAGCGCTTCTGCCGGTTGGTGATGGGTGGAGGCTGGCTGGTGATACGGCGATCCATCACCTCCGTAAGCACCAGCAGCTCGCGCCTGGTGAATGCGGAGGCTCTCATGATGGCAATGGAGTTTTTCATACAAAACATTTTTGATAAAGTGTGCAAAAAATTTCTGATTGGCTAATGTATTTTGGAAATTAACAGGAGCAATTTTATTGGTTAGTGTATGAGTCATGTGTTCAACAGGGCCAGAAATCTCTGGAGAGTTATGATAGGCTTGATACAGTGACATGCGTTTGCAAATTTAAATAAAGAAATGAACCCCGGAAAATATGCGGGGATCCACAGCAATAGAACAATTGTTTAATTGTGGTTCACATGTTTTTTGAACAATAAAAGCGAATGTTCCATCCGTACGTATTCTGCGGGTAAACACAAACACGGACAAGAGTAAAGTTTCTTGCATTGTGTTGAAAAAAAAAACAATTAAGCTAATTGATACATTGATTGGCATGATACGATTGAGGGAGGTAGGCAGAATAAAGGAGCAGGTAATCGACATCTGACAAGGCCACTTCCGGTTTCACTTGTGCGTGCGTTCCCTTCAAGCCATTTCGGGGATGTACGCTCGCTATTTCGCACGCTCGTTAGTTAGAGGAGGGGTCGCCTGAGTTTAGGGAGGAATTTTAGATGCGAACGAAAATACGAGCGAGCCATAGAATTTAAATAATTTTGTACGTACGCCTAATGTACGTGCGCCCGCTTGCGAGTGGGTCTGAATGAGGGCCAAAGTTCAGGAAAATGACCTTTAAAAAAAAACATTTAAATCATCAGAGGAGAAACGTAAACTTGCCAATATGCCATTTACGACACTGAGTGGCAAGGAACGGCTAAGGTCTTTTCCTATGTTCATGACTAGAGGTTCAGCTTCACATGACGATGGAAGCCCTCCTCCCGCTAAAAAAATCAAATGAGTTAAGCTGGCAAAAGCACAGTGAAAAACTGTGCGTTCTAAGAAGATATCACAAATCCCCAAGGAGAGTCCAAGTGTGGTGGCGGTTGCGATGCCTGACCTTCCCAGCACTGGACGGGAAGAGGTGGCTCTTTCCACCATTTGCACGCCCCCTGCAAGTGCTGAAAGGAGCACCCACAGTCCACTTGCTGATATGCAAATTGAAGATGTCACTGTTGAAGTACAACAGGATGAGGATACTGGTGTAGCTGGCGCTGAGGAGGAATTTGGCGAGGAGGATTCTGATGGTGATGTGGTTTGTGTAAATCATGCTCCGGGGGAGACAGTTGTTGTCCGTGGGATGAAAAAGCCCATCACGGTCATGCCTGGGCAGAAGACCAAACATTCCACCTCTTTGGTCTGGCAATATTTCTATCCAAATCCGGACAACAACTGTCTTCCCATATGTATCATATGTAAAGGTGAAATAAGTAGGGGTAGGGACGTTAACCACCTAGGAACATCCTCCCTTATACGGCACCTGCAGCGCGTTCATAAAAAGTTACTGTCAAGTTCAGAAACTTTGGCTAAGACCGTAAGCAGTCCAGGGACACCTAAATCCCGTTGTCCTGTTGTATCCAAGCGCCTGCAAACCACACCGTCAACTCCCTCCTCATCAATTTCCTCCTTAGTCAGGATCGGAAGTAGTCCTGCAGGCCATGTCACTGGTATGACTGACTCTCCTATCCAGGATACCTCCGGAGGATCCTGCATTGCTACGCCTACTGCTGCCGCTGCTGCTGTTGCTGCTGCTGGAAGTCGTTCATCATCCCAGAGAGGAAGTAGGAACACCACTACTTTTACTAAACAATTGACCCTCCAACAGTCCTTAGCGAGGAGGATGAAGTACGACAGCAATCATCCTGAAGCAAAACTTATAACTGAGGCCTTGACTGCTATGTTGGTGTCAGACGTGCGTCCGGTATCCGCCATTAGTGCAGTGGGATTTAGACAATTGATGGTGGTAGTGTGTCCCCGGTTCCAAATCCCGTCTAGATTCCACTTCACTAGGCAGGCGATACCGAGACTGTACAGAAACGTGTCCTGAAAAATGCGGTTGTACCCAATGTCCACTTAGCCACGGACATGTGGACAAGTGGCAAAATAAGGACTATATGACTGTGACAGCCCACTGGGTAGATGTATCACCTTACACAGCAACAACAGCAGTGTCACCAGTAGCAGCATCTCAGAAATGCCAGCTCGTTCCAAGGCAGGCTACGCTGTGTATCACTGGTTTCAGTAGGAGACACACTGCCGACAACCTCTTAGAGAAACTGAGGGAAATAATCGCCCAGTGGCTTACCCCACTTAGACTCTCCTGGGGATTTGTGATATCTGACAATGCCACCAATATTGTGTGGGCATTACATCTGGGCAAGTCCCATGTTTTGCTCACACAATAAACTTGGCGGTGCAGAATTTTCTGAAAAGCGACAAGGGCGTGCAGGAGACGCTTTGGGTGGCCCGAAAAATTTCTGGCCACTTTCGCCATTCAGCGACTGCATGCCGAAGACTGGAGCACCAGCAAATACTCTTGAACCTGCCCCGCCATCACCTGAAGCAAGAGGTTGTGACGCGGTGGAACTCAACCCTCTATATGCTTCAGAGGATGGAGGAGCAGCAAAAGGCCATTCAAGCCTATACATCCACCTATTACATAGGCAAAGGAGGGGGTATGCACCTGACTCAAGCGCAGTGGAGAATGATTTCCGTGTTGTGCAAGGTTCTCCAGCCCTTCGAACTTGCCACACGTGAAGTCAGTTCAGACACTGCCAGCTTGAGTCAGGTCATTCCCCTCATCAGGCTTTTGCAGAAGCAGCTGGAGAAAGTGAAGGAGGAGCTAAGACGGAGCGATTCCGCTCGGCATGTGGGACTTGTGGATGAAGCCCTTCATTCGCTTTGCCAGGATTCCAGGGTGGTCAATCTGTTGAAATCAGACCACTACATTTTGGCCACCGTGCTCGATCCTAGGTTTAAAGCCTATGTGGTGTCTCTCTTTCCGGCCGACACAAGCCTGCAGAGGTGCAAAGACCTGCTGGTGAACACACTGTCAGCTGAAGCGGAACGTGACACGTCAACAGCTCCTTCTTCATTTTCTCCCGCAACTGGGGCTGCCAGGAAAAAACTTAGGTATCCTAAGCAACCCGCTGGTGGTGATGCAGGGCAGGCAGGACCAAGTTTGGACATCTGGTCCGGACTGAAGGACCTGGCAACAATTTCTGACATGTCTACTGTCACTGCATATGATACTGTCACCATTGACAGAATGGTGGAGGATTACATCGGTGACAGCATCCAAGTAGGCATGTCAGACAGTCCGTACCTGTACTGGCAGGAAAAAGAGGCAATTTGGAGGCCCCTGTACAAACTGGCTCTATTTTACCTGAGTTGCCCCCCCTCCAGTGTGTACTCCGAAAGAGTGTTTAGTGCAGCCGGGAACCTTGTCAGCGAAAGGCGTAGGAGGTTGCTTCCACAAAATGTGGAGAAGATGATGTTCATAAAAATGAATTATCAACTCTTCCAGGGAGACCAGCCTCCAAAACGTACAGAGGGACCTGTGGTGGTGGATTCCAGTGGGGACGAATTAATACTCTGTGAGGATGAGGATGTACACAACACTGAAGAGGGTGAGGAATCGGTGGATGAGGATGAGGACAACATCTTGCCTCCGTAGAGCCAGTTTGTGCAGGGACAGATTAATTGCCAGCTTGTTTTGTGGGGCCCCAAATGAACCAATCACTTCAGCCACAGTCGTGTGGCAGACCCTGGCGCTGAAATGATTGGTTTGCTAAAGTGTGCATGTCCTGTTATACAACATAAGGGTGGGTGGGAGGGCCCAAGGACAATTCCATCTTGCACCTCTTTTTTTTCTTTGCATTATGTACTGTTTGGGGCCTAGTTTTTCAAACTGCCATCCTGTCTGCCACTGCAGTGTCACTCCTAGATGGGCCACGTGTTTGTGCCGCCCACTCGTGTCGCTTAGCATAGTCATCCAGCTACCTCGGTGCAACCTTTTGGACATAAAAACACTATTGTGAGGTGTGAGGTGTTCAGAATAGATTGGAAATGAGTGGAAATTAAGGTTATTGAGGTTAATAATAGCATAGGAGCAGAAAAACCCACAAATTCTGTGATTTTAGCTGTTTTTATTCTTTTTTTCAAAAAAATACAGATCCAAAACACAAAACCCAGAAGCCAAAACACGGAAGGGTGGTTTTGGCAAAACCAATCCAGATCCAAAACACGAAGAAAGATCCAGATCCAAAACCAAAACACAAAACACGAAAAGTGGCCGGAGCACACCCCTAGTAACTGTTGTACCTCTTGAAAGGATCAGAGTTCCTCATTCTAAGCAGCCAATATACTAGCCTGCTATTTAAACAGTCCATCACTGGTGCTATAATTCATTTGGTTTCATTACCCCAGTTCCAGGTGATACTGTTATCCAAGTACTATATTGTAAGAATTTTTAGAACATAAAATTGCACAAATCATATTGTTTAAAGGGCTGACAGCAGTGAGATGTGAGGATAACTTTGGAATAACAAAGGATTAGCCTTGTTTATTGATAGCAATTGTTCCACTGCAATCATGAATTATGCCAGATAGAGTGGCCAACCTTTTTGGGTCCCTTGTCCTACTGATATATGGAGTAGACACAAAAACTCCTGTTTGTATCTTGTCTGGTTGTGCATTTAAATATATTTGAGCAAAATAGACCCTAAGCCAAATCTCATCATGACTCACCATAGAAAGGCTCACTCCCAATAGACGAAGGCTTTTGCTGCATACGGAAACATCTGTTGATGTCATTATTCAGGGAATTTCAAATGGCTGAGGCAGCAACACATATTCATTTTCCTAGCATCAAGCAGATTTTAATTTTGTGTATAACAGGGGCCTCTTCCCTCGTGTTCCTAGCACCATCCTTGATTCCAGGGCTAATTGTCTCTGGTCTCATAGTACCTTTCAGTTTCTCTGAGCCTGATTCAGAGTTGGACGCAGTGATCATGTTGGTTGCAATTGGCCGTTGTTTTCAGTTTGTGCTTACATGAGACTCGCACTGTGCATGCATCCTGATGGTTACCGCCAAAAGCCACAAAACAAATTTGGATGCACAGAGAGGCAAAGTCAGTGGGCATTTCTGGGTGGTAACAGGGGGTAGCTTGCCAGATGCGGGCATGTTGCTGTCGGCGTCTGTGTCATTTACCGTAGTTGCACTGACACCAGCTGCCATTTCAGATGGAGATTCTGCACCATCATAGGGCTGTGCAATCTCTTATGGTGCGACCAATGTGCGACCAATGGGGCATCTTACTAAGCGCAGCAAGGTTAGTGCCACAGATGGTTAGTGTCTCTGTCTGGTCCATCAGCTTCTGCATTAGCATAAGACACAGTTGCCCTGCGGCAAAAAATGCAGTCACAGTTGCAATAGCGTGCACCTCTCAATCAGGCCCTCTGTCTGGAATCAGTATGATTTACCACTGGCCGCATGGCATGGTTCAAATCCCGACAGCGGAAGCCCGGCAGTGAAGATCCCGACAGGTAAGTATATTTTCTATTTACTAACCTAACCTCCCCCCCTAACCCTCCCTTAGGGGTGTTTAACCCTAACCTCCCCCCAAGTGCCTAACCCTAACCCCCTTTTCCCCTAGCCTAACCCTAAACTCCAGGGGGGATTTAGGGTTAGGCACCCCCCCCGGAAGGTTAGGGTTAGGCTAGGGGAAGGGGGGGTTAGGGTTAGGCACCCCACGGGAGACTTAGGTTTAGGCTGCGGGGAAGGGGGGGTTAGGGTTAGGCTATAACCTAAACCTTTCCCCCCCACAGCTGTCCGCGCCCTTTGCCTGGCTTACATTCGATCGGTAAGTCGGATGTCGGGCTCCCGGCTTCCCCTCTGTCTCTGTGTGCTTGCCCTTTGATGGGTATATATTCATTGCATGCTGATCTGACTTCCCCTTCCAATGACACATCTCCACTTGACTGTCAAGAAACAGAGAGTCCCCCAACCCTCATTCTCTTGTACACTTCCTACCTACAGTAGTTTGTCAGTTTATTGCTCTATATTGTCCAACGATATTTAATTCTACATTTACTGTACCATTTATCTGTCATGTTTTACTCTGGGCCTGATTCACTACAGATCGCAGCTGCGATTACACATGCAGATCTGCTACGAAAATATGCTAATGTTTGCATCGCAAAGCCAGCATAGAGATGCCCACTACCGCTACCTCACATCTGTAACACCTTGCAGACCTGCGTATACATTGGTACCATCGAGTAATATCGGACCCTCATTCAGAATTACAGCAGGTCTGACCTTACTCAAAAATTGCAACTGTCATCGCACGCAGTTTGTATCTGCGTAAGTGCTCGCAGTGTGACCGCAATGCTAACTCACTCACGAGCACTGTGGTGCATACACATGAGCAGTACGCACCATCAACCGATCTGCGTTTGCTGTTGCAATTGCTATCCGTAATGAATCAGGCCTTCTGTACGGTGCAGCGGAAACTTTGTGGTGCATTAAAAGTAAATAAAAATATTAATATCGAAAATTACGTTACGCAGCTGTATTATAGAATTTTGAAGAATATTTTGATATCACTATTTATGAGAGATGTATTCCTTTTGGTTTTCATCTTATTTAAGGAAAAAACAAATATAGAGTCTATAATGCCAGCAATCACCTTTCTTGGATTACCTTACTACACTTATATATGTAATATCTGAATAATGTGTCTTTAAAAATATTGGGGCGTCACATGGATCTATATTTTTTCCATGCTACTGCAGAATTCAAACATACAGACCCCACAAGATGTTGATGCACTGCTTCTTGGAATGGCTTCCCAAATTGCTGAAAAAGAAGATAATGTTGTAGTTGAAGATTTAAGAGGTAACGCTGCTCAATTCATGTGTTAAATTGAGTTGAAAAAGTTGGTAGATAAAATAACATAGATAGATAGATTTCTTAGAGAATACATGTTTTACTTGTATGCACATACATACACATATACTCAGCTGAACAGAAACTCTAACACGTTTGGACAGACTTCATTACCTCTACTGCATGTTGCTTCTATTATATCACTGCATGAGAGGAGCGCTCCACTCCACCCCTCCCAAATCTGGTCTATAGGTGGAAGAGGTGCAGCATTTTACGCTCTCTCCTGTGTAAGCATGAGTTTGCATGGCTGATCAGCACAATGATGTCTGTTTCTCCAGGAGCCAGGGGGAGTAGGCGATGTGGAGAGATTTAAAAAAAATAATTAAAATTTAGGTTTACTGATCTGATAAATCGATGGCAACTTTCATGGTTCACCTCAGGAGGAACACAGTCAAAGAGTGATCGATTCTACAATGGCCTTAGAATAACTGCATAACGGAGAGTTCAAAAATTAAACCTTGTCTATAAGATTATGTACTCTGGTCAGAGAGAAAACCATGGCATAGGTGAATAAATGGTGGTAAAATACACACCTATAAGACGATGCACATGGTTTGCATTTATGAACTAGTAAACATCCATATTTGTAGGATTGTGATTATCCCAAAATGTTTTTCTACTTTTTTATTTTTCTCATAAAAAACAGCTTTGGGGATTCACTTATGGTATATATTAAAGAAGTTATAATAGCAAAGACACACTGGGGATGTTTTTTTTTATTGATTACATTTCTACATATTGGACTTTAATAGCATTACTATTTGTATTTGCACACATAAAAATATACCTTCTGGTATAAAGTTTGCTTTGATGGTCAATAAAGATTCTAATTAAAAATAATAATAGCCAATATCCAATTCCTGAGACTCAGAGGATGTATAAAAATCAAGGGCTGAAAGGCTCTGTAGTCAGTGGCGTTCCTCCTTGTGGTGTCAGCCGATGCAGGGAGGGACACTGTGTGCGCGGCGAAGCTGCGCGCCACCAGGAAGGGGGCATGGCCACGAGGGCAGGGGCGTGGCCATGTGAGTAGGGAGCGTGACCTTGTGGCCCGAAACCCCTGTGGTCCTGTGTTTCTTACCGGGAAGGGGGGGTGGGGGGTGTAGGAGGTGCGGACTGCATTGTGTGCAGTTTCCTGGCTCCCTCACAGTGTCAGGAGCCGAGTGCTGCACTTAATACTACAGTGCAGAGCTCGGCTCCTGTCACTGAAGGGGAGTCTGCACCTTAGTGTCACCCCTCGGTGGGTGACACCCTGGTGCGGCCCACACTCCCTTTGTGATGCAACTGTCTGTAGTGTACCCCAAAATGACAAATGCCTCCCTTGAAAGTACATTTTTAACTATTACAGGTGTGTTCACTTCACATTCACATACACCAATCCTTAAATCTCACCAAATATCTCCTTTTGTCTTGCCGCAGATTTTGCAAGTAAGCAGCACAATGAATACCGCCACACTTTATTGTTTTCATATAGCAGCTTACTGTAGCTGCAACAGTAATGTGACAATAGTACAATGCACGGGTAGCTTGGACAATGGCACTGACATTGCATGTAGCAGCTGTGTGGACTCTAAACTGGGTAAAACAAAACAATACATGTGAGCCTTACCCATACTTGCCTACCCTCCCGATTTGGTCTCGAGCCTACCAAAAATCAGGTGCCGCTCCCGGACTCCCGGGAAGGCAGGCAAGTCTCCCGACCTCCGGCGATGTGTCTGCACCCCACAAACTTGTAAGTATAAAGCCCGACAGCGGGATTCGTGCTGAATTGCGTCATCGTGGCTCCGCCCCCTGCTCCACAATGCCATTAATATCGGCATTGTGAAGAGGGGGCGGAGCCATGATGACGCAATCGCGCTGTCACGCCCCCATGCTCCGCCCCCAATGACGAGTCACTGCCGGGTCCTGCCCCCTTTGACACACCATGCCCCCACTGCTCTGTAAGCCCAACAGCTCACTCCCGGAAGGAGGGAGCTAAATGTCGGCAAGTCTGGCCTTACCATATCATGCCATGCAGCATACTGCTTAATCATACCTGCCTACCCTCCCGGTTTTCGCGGGAGGCTCCCGATGTTTCGGGTAACCCCCCACACCCCCGGAAGGGTAGGCACTTCTCCCGCATTCTGCCCACTTCCTAATGAAGTGGGCAGAATTGGGAGAACTTCCGCGGCAATCGCGGGTCCCTTTGTACAGGGCGGGGCTTAAAGACACGATTCTTCATGAATCGCATCATTTAGCCCCGCCCCTTATTTAAATATGCGCCAATCGCGGCAATTTACCGCGGAGGGGGCGGGGCTTAATGCCATGAATCGTTTGGCCCCGCCCCCGTCGGGACCCAGCTGCTTCTCCTCCCCGGGTTCTCCCGGGGAGGAGATTTAAAAAGTAGGCAAGTATGTGCTTAATATGTGACGTTATACCAATTCCATTGCAACAAAATACTAATTCTAAATACCCAGGTCAGTATAAGTGAATTTGGATGCAGCTATGATGCGACACAGAACTAAATGAAGAAATAAGTATGAAAGTCCATGAATCACTACCCATGGCGGAGTGGATAAAAGACCTTATAGGTGCTGAAGATTGCTACTCATTCCTATGCTTTAAAAGAAAAACAGGTTTCAACTTCAAACAGCACATACAAACAGCACATACTTGGGAAAGCACATATCTAGAGATGTAAGTGTAAATTTACTAAGATGGGAGTTCTATTTAAAAAGTGATGTTGCCCATAGCAACCAATCAGATTCTACTTCTCATTTATCTAGCACCTTCTAGAAGATAATACTTGGAATCTGATTGGTTGCTATGGGCAACATCACTTCTTAACAGAACTCCCATCTTAGTAAATTTACCCTGTAGAGTACTTTGACTGATGTAATACAGTTTAAAACACCCATAATTACAAATGTAATAAAAACACCTCACACTCCCTTGATTAATTTATAACATAATTTAGGCTAAACCAAGCAGTGTTTCAAGAGAAAAATGTTTGATTTTTCAGGGTGTTTCCAAAGACTCTGAAGTGGATATACACCAAGAAATTAGCTAGCTGCTACTTTAGAGTATAAACATTGTGGGTCTAGACTTTATTCAAATTGTTAATGAGGCTTACTGCATACTTATCTATTGAACTCCGGGAGATCCACACAGAGAGGATGGTCAAGGTGGGCAGGGCAAGGATTCAACACCACAAATTGTGGTTTGTGGGATTAGGCTTTGGGGGGCGGTGCTATGTTGACATGATTCATAATAAATTGTGTCATGACGTCCCTGGGAGATGTGGGAAAGATCTGCTAGGGTTGATTCCTGGAGAACTCCTATGAATTTGCGAGTTTTCAATGAAATTCCAGTAGAGTAGGCAAGTATGCGTTACTGAAAGCTACATTACAGGAATAATGTCTCATTGAGCACACAGTACAACATACTACACCATTAGGCACTTACCAACATCAGATACAGCAAATAAAATCCACAAATAAAGAATAAATTGTAACAAGAAAATCATATTCAGAGGACAAACTAGTTTTACACACTTACCCATATAAACAAGTGTGCAAAAGTAGATACATGGCATCACAATCTTTCTCGATATCGGTGTCTTTAACCGTTACTTAACAGTTACTTCCAGTTTGTGTTCCAGTTTTTTTTCCTGTTTAATACATACATACAGTATATATATATATTATATAAAATGGTGTGGTATATTGACTGAAATCCCACCAACATGATTGGACACACTAGATCACTTGGCCGTGCATTATTTCTAACCGACCGCACATCTCTCAGCATTACCACCCACCTGATCTACTCCCAATTTTTGTGTCCTCGAATTTTTACGTTCGCAAACGACTTCCCTCGGTACAGTATCAGCTTAACCACTTGCCTGGCACGGTCATATCAGATACGGCCACACCAGGCTGTTCTTTCCCTGACATGGTCGTATCTGAAACGACCAGTCAGAAATGCCCACTAGGCGGCTGTGGGAAGCTAATCTTCTCGCAGCCGCCTACATCAGAGGGACCTTATGGTCCCTCTGCAAGCATGGCCACCTCTCCAGTGTGTCCCGATCACTGCTGGCCGCAGTGATCGGGCACTGTCGGCAACCCCTCCCGGCGCACTGCCATTGAAGCAGCCACGGCTCATGTAGCCGCAGCTGTTGCTGTGACACGATCACTGTGGCCAGCAGTGATCGGGCAGCCGGCCCCAGCAGCCGTGGCCTTGATAGGCACCGCTGCTGCTCTGTAATCGAGCGGCCAGCGGAAGACCCTCCCGCTGTGGCTCCGGCACTACAGTGCTGTGTGGTGGAGGAGCAGCAGCAGCGGCTCTGGTAGCCGCCGCTGCTGCTCTGTATCCAGTCCGCCAGCGGGACACGCTACCGCTGCGGCTCCGGAAATACAGTGATCACTAGCTTATCACTGTGTAGAAGAAGCAGCAGCGGTGGCTCTGGTAGCCGCTGCTGCTGCTATGTATCCGGGCCACTAGCGGGACACACTCCCGCTGTGGCTCCGGAACTACAATGTACAGGAAGCAGCAGCCGCGACTCTGGCTGCTGCTTCTTCTATGTACCAAGGCAGCCCAGCAGCTCCCCGCACACTCCCTCCCCCATGATGCCCGTTTTGATAAGGGCCACAATAGTTATATATATATGTCTATATATATATGTATTTATGTATATATATATATATATATATGCATGTGTATATATATATATATATATATATATATGTGTGTATATATATCGCAGAGCCTCTGATTAGGGATGGCAACCGACCATCGATGGTTTACAAACCATTGATGGTCTGACTGAAAACAAGTGGTTTGCCATTGCTGGTGGCCATCTATGTTGCACCATCGATGGCAACCCTCAATTGATGTTTAGGAAACATCAGCAGTTGTGGTCTACACAGATCTCGTCCAATCGCTAAACAATTGATGGCTTCTAACGATGGTTGAACCATCGATGGTACAGCTGTCAATGGCTATCACTACAGTATAACATAAAAATTGCTATTTTTATGGTATACTGTGTTTTAAAAAAATATTTTTTTTCAAATAAAATCGTGATGGATAAGTTTAAAATTATGTTCTTGACCTAATTCAATCATAAAAGCCAACAATTTTGGAGTGGTTTTTGGAAAAAGAATTTGTCAGTTAAGTGGTTACAATATGCTTCAGATAATAAATTACCTATTAAAAATTGAATCAAACATACACCAGAATCAGTGGCAAACGCAGGATTTCTAGAGGGGGGTTTCCAAATGCTTGATTTTAGAGTGTGTGTTGCCAGTCCATGAAGAGTCATAATTCCTGCTTATACAGGACCAGCTATCACAGTAAGTCATTAAATGCAGCAGTATGGCCATCCTGCCTGAGCTGAATGTTTTTATTTTAGATGTGTCACCATTCCAGAGTATGGGAGGAAGTCCGGGAGTCTGGGGGAGCAGCAGAATAACCTAGCACTGCCCTGGACATCTATGTACATATTGGGCTCTATAGCAGCACATTCCTAATAGTGAGTTTTCCAGATCTCCTAGTTGGTGCACAGGTTATTACTGCATACACACACAACGATTTAGTTAATGAACGATTTTAGTAAACGATTTTCTCCCTTGAAAAAATGAACTAAAATTGTTTACTAAAGTTGTTAATTTACTATGTTCATTTAAATGTAATGAACGATTTTTGCATATTAACTTAATGAAAATCGTTGAGTTGACAAATCTGACTGAACCACAAACTACAAACGTGAACGCGCATGAACTATAATCGTTCATCGTTTAACTCAGAAAGTGAATGATTTTTTCAAACGATTATCGTTAAACGATATCGTTTAACAATAATCGTTCAAAAAATCGTTGTGTGTGTATGCACCTTATTACTGACTGATACATGTTAAAAGATCCACAGGTGGTGCTAATTATTTAATTTGTGATACTGTGAAGAACATGCAGCATTAGTAAAATTCTATTACATTACTATTGCTATTGTGGTCATGGTGTGGGCTGGGGTGGGGAGTTTCCAGGCAGACGGAAACCCCCCATGCGTTTGCCTATGAGAATTAAGTCATTTATACTTACAATCCAAAGGGATCCACAATGTGTTAGTTTTATAAAAGTTTGGGTATGTAAGAAAGAATGTATTTCGCAATTCAGACTTTACGGTTTTTAATCATTATTTCAAATGACAGATTATTGGTATGGATCTCTGAAATACTCCAGAGCTGACTACATTTCCTTCAGCATTCAACGAGGACGAGACTTTGGGCTTTGTAGCTATAACAATGCAAGGGAATACTTTGGACTTGAACCTTTTACAAGCTGGCAAGACATTAATCCAGAGCTCTATCAGATAAATTCACAGGTCAGTGGTATAATTGGTAAGGAATGAAATGCCATCAGTCTAATGACTTTTACACTACAAAGCATATCACATGCATGATGTAATTAAGTTGTGTCATATACAGTGCATCCGGAAAGTATTCACAACGCTTCACTTTTTCCACATTTTGATATGTTACAGCCTTATTCCAAAATGGATAAATAAATTTTTGTCCTCAAAATTCTACACACAATACCCCATAATGACAATGTGTAAGAAGTTTTTTTGAGATTTTTGCAAATTTAATAAAAATAAAAAAAACTAAGACATCACATGTACATAAGCATTCACAGCATTTGCTCAATACTTTGTTGATGCTCCTTTGGCAGCAATTACAGCCTCAACTCTTTTTGAATATGATGCCACAAGCTTGGCACACTTATCTGTGGGCAGTTTCGCCCATTCCTCTTTACAGCACCTCTCATGCTCCATCAGGGAAGCGTCGGTGCACAGCCATTTCAATTGGATTCAAGTCTGGGCTCTGGGACATTCACAGAGTTGTCCTAAAGCCACTCCTTTGATAACTCGGCTGGGTGCTTAGGGTCGTTGTCCTCCTGAAAGATGAACCGTTGCCCCAGTCTGAGGTCAAGAGCGCTCTGAAGCAAGTTTTCATCTAGGATGTCTCTGTACATTGCTGCATTCATCTTTCCCTGTATCCTGACTAGTCTCCCAGTTCCTGCCGCTGAAAAACATCCCCACAACATGATGCAGCCACCAACATGCTTCACTGTAGGGAACATATTGGCCTGGTGATGAGCGGTGCCTGGTTTCCTCCAAACATGACGCCTGGCATTCACGGCAAAGAGTTCAATCTTTGTCTCTCATGGTCTGAGTGTCCTTCAGGTGCATTTTGGCAAACTCCAGGTGGGCTGCCATGTGCTTTTTACTAAGGATTGGCTTCCGTCTGGCCTCTCTACCATACAGGCTTGATTGGTGGATTGCTGCAGAGATGGTTGTCCTTCTGGAAGGTTCTCCTCCTTCCACAGAGAAATGCTGTAGCTCTGACAGAGTGACCATCAGGTTCTTGGTCACCTCCCTGACTAGGGTCCTTCTCCCCCGGTCGCTCAGTTTAGACGGCCGGCCAACTCTAGGAAGAGTCCTGGTAGTTCCAAACTTCTTCCATTTACATATGATGGAGGCCACTGTGCTCATTGGGACCTTCAAAGCAGCAGATATTTTTCTGTACCCTTCCCCAGATTTGTGCCTCGAGACAATCCTGTCTCGGAGGTCTACAGATAATTCCTTGGACTCCATGCTTGGTTTGTGCTCTGACATGCACTGTCAAGTGTGGTACCTTATATAGACAGGTGTCTGCCTTTCAAAATCATGTCCAATCAACTGAATTTACCACAGGTGGACTCCAATTAAGCTGTAGGAACACCTCATGGCAAAGGCCGTGAATACTTATGTACATGTGATTTCTTAGTGTTTTTTTTAATTACATTTGCAAAAATCTCAGAAAAACTTTACACGTTGTCATTATGGGGTATTGTGTGTAGAATTTTGAGGACAAAAATAAATTTATTCCATTTTGTAACATAACAAAATGTGGAAAAAGTGAAGCGTTGTGAATACTTTCTGGATGCACTGTATATCAATAACCACTCCTTTTCTTGCAGAAAAAATATAGCATACATTTATACATTGATCCTCAATATTATTGAATATTTTCTAATATTTCTGTTTGACTGTTTAAACTTGGCACTAGCACAATACAGCACAGCATACAGAAATTGCCCTGCATTGAAATGTACAGCATAAAATGTTAAGGTGCATACACACACAACGATTTTTTGAACGATTATTGATAACGATATCGTTTATCGTTCAATCGTTGAAAAAATCGTTCACTTTCTGAGCTAAAACGATGAACGATTATCATTCATGCGTGTTCACGTTTGTAGTTTGTAGTTCAGTCAGACTGACCAACTGAACGATTTTCATTAAGGGAATATGCAAAAATTGTTTGTAGTTCAAAAAAATCGTTCATTACACTTTAAAAAATCTAACAGATAATCTAACAGATAATCTTACAGAAAATCGTTCATAAAATCGTTGGTAACAAATTAGTTGTGTGTGTATGCAGCTTTACAATTAAGTTAAGAGATTTTTTCGTTTGTAGTTCAAAAAAATCGTTCATTACACTTTAAAAAATCTGATAGATAATCTGACAGAAAATCGTTCATAATATCGTTGGTAACAAAATCGTTGTGTGTGTATGCAGCTTTACAAATAACTTAAGACATTTTTACTCCATTTGCAAAATTTTTTATGCAGTAATTTTTCCTCATATATTCTGGAAAAAAATAGTTTCTATTTTCAATAGCTTTTTTTAGACAGCATTATTTTCATCAGTGCTTAAATCGCTCATTATTACAGTATGCTTCTGCTTTCTTTAATGGTGTTTTATTGAGCAGCAGATAAAAACTGATACTGACCTTACTCAAAGCTAATTTAGAAATCCATTTTGAAGAGCTCAAGAAACAAGTTGGACTTAATAATTTGGTTCATATTGAATTGCATTTGACACTGAAATACAGTTGCAGCAGACTGAAAGGGGCCTTGCATCAATATTTAAGGCCTGATTTATTACAGATCACAACTGCCAGGGGCGTATCTATAATGGGTGCAGGGTGTGCCGGGCACACACGCCCCTGGGTCCAGGGGGGGGGCCTCACCACACGTCCTGCACCCATATTATCTAATACTTACCTCTCTGGGGTCCTGCAACGGATGTCTCAGCCCTGCACAAATGGCTGCGGTGGCAATTTTCCAGCGTTTTGCGAATGCGCAGTGAGGAAATTGCCGGGGAAATGGCGGTCAGAAGAGTCAGTCTGCTGCCAACCACCAGGGAGAGAGAAGGGGCCCTGGATGGGGAATGAGCACGAGTCCCCTCCTCTCCTAAAATGCCCCTGGTAACTGCATATGCAATTGCGATCACACACGCAGTTCAACTGCAATAGTATGCTAATTCATTGTGATCGCTATCCCACTGCAGCAGTACACAAGGACGCCCACTTTACTTAGCACACATCTGTAATGTTTAGCAAGACTGCGAAACCATCGGTACAATGGAGTACCTTTGCAGCCTCACGCACTTTGCACAAGCTCTGACCTTACTGAGGAATTGCTAACTTCATCACATGCTATGAGTCCTCAGGCTGTGTACTTCATCACAGTGGCTAATTTATGCTTGTCCCTGCAACGGTGTCCGAACACACTGGGACACCTACATTTCGCATACCACCCCCAGTCACCTCCCACAAACGGTACTTCCAGTCAATCACTCTGCGATGGGTCTGCATAGCCACTGCGATCGCAGTCCTGATCGCAGCGGCCGATTTGAGCACGCGTATTGCAATGCATACACATGCGCAGAACGAAACAATCGCCCGTTTGCTTGCGTAATTGCAGTTGCGTACGGTAGTGAATTAAGCCCTTAATTATTTCTGTTAACATTTAAAACTAATGCTAACACATTCAACTATTTGGCTGGTTGGAATAAAACTCTGCCAATGTATGGAAGCAATTATGTTCGTTCATTATGCTCCCAAACACCGGAAAACAGACAAAAATTTCCGTTCAGACAAGTTGATTAAATCCATTTTATTACACCAATTAGTCTGAATGACCATTTTCCAGTGTTTGGGAGCAAGTGGTTGACTGTCATTTGCTCCCATACATTACCAGATTTTTGTTCCAACCAGTCAACTAGTTGTATGTTGACTGTGTATGGCCACCTTAAGAATGAACAATTCATATTACATTGTCCTCCTCCTACTTCAAATTTGGAGGGCTAGGGCTAGGCTACGCAGGGAGTGTTAGGGTTCGACTGCGCAGGGGGAAGGGTTAGGGTTAGGCTGCGGGAGGGGAGGATTAGGAGAAGGGTTACGGGTTAGGGTTAGGTTTCTTACCTGCAGGTGTCGGGATGCTGCTGTCAGTATTTGTTTACCATTTAAGTAATGTTCCATCCTGTAGCTTTGCGTTAGACATCAGTATAATACTAATATATTACTAGATAATCTTAAAACCGCAGTAATTATTCACACGGAAACAGATAAATAAAGAAAGGAAAGAAGTAAAGGAAAGGAAATAAAGGGAGAAGAAAGGGGAACTAGTTGGGCCACATTAGATCACATCATCAGAATAGTATTTATATATATGCATGAACATATACAGTATAAGCGCACAAGTAAGATCATGTGTGCACATATATATACACTTAGCACAGTACACAATAATATAGTCAGTTATACGCTTGTGTAAACAAAGAAAGATGGAAACAAGCTTCAAGTAAACTCCAAATCAATATTTTCATTCAGGCCTTGCGGTTTAAGGGTTTGCATCTTAAGTATCCATGCTGCTTCTTGTCTGCATAACTCCATAAATCTGTCACCACCCCGACATGTATTCATAATATGTTCCACAGCTACTACTCTTAAACAGTAAGAAATGTACTTCATGTACCTATACTGCAAACAAAACAAAGTCAGTTTATGTGACTGAATCTATGAAAGAATTTGCGATTACTACATATTTAGATTGTAATTCTAGCTATGTGATTTATCTTCTATGGTGTCCGTGTAATCTCTATCATATAGGGAGAACTATGCGCCTTTTAAAAATTAGATTTCTTGAGCATAGAAGAAATATACTAAAAGGAGTTTTAAATCACAGTTTATCTAGACATTTCGCAGAATGCCATGATAGGGACCCAAAAGGTTTAAGAGTAGGGGTGTGCGCCGACCCCCGTCTTTTGGTATTTGGTCTGTATTTCCTTCGTGTTTTGGATCTGGATTTGGTTTTGGCAAAACAGCCATTGTGTGTTTTGGTTTTGGATCTGTCATTTATTTAAAAAATTTATAAAAACTGCTAAAATCATATAATTTGACCTTTTTTGTTCTTACATATTATTAACCTCAATAACATTAATTTCCACTCATTTCCAGTCAATTTTGACCACCTGACAGCTCACAATATAGTTTTCATCCAGTTTAGGCCCAAAAGTTACACTGCTATCTAAGCTAAGCGGCAGAAGTGGGCAACACAAACAAGTGGCAACATGGCACATAAAGAAACATGTTTTCATTAATCAAGAGCCCTGAGGGAGATGGAGTATGTATGTAGTTGAAGGCAGGGAAAGGAAGAGTTGATTCGTAGTAAACTTAATTACATTTTTTGATTCCAAAGCAAATTTATGAGGTAGGATGAAAGGGCATGGATGAACAATATGTCTCTTGTTTGGCACATAAAATCAACTTCAGAATATTTTTTTAAATTAAAGGGGCATGCAGGAGATGCTGTCTGTGGCCATGAACATTTCTGGACATTTTCTTTATTCAGCAACCGCATGTCAAAGATTGAAGAAGCTGTGGCAATTCAACTTCCAACATGGCACATCAGGAAATAAATGTTTTTATTACTCAAGAGGCCTGAGACCAGGAAGACTACTAGTAGTAGTTTAAAAAAAAAATGTTAAACATCCTTTGCAAGTGGGAGCAAGTATGGCAGCAGTCACCCAGTCGCACAACGAATCACTGACGCCATAACATCTATGCTGGTATTAGATGTGTGTCAATTATCCACCAATAATGCAGTGGGTTTTAGAGAGTTAATTGAGGTCTTGTGTCCCCGCTACCAAATCCCATCTAGATTCCACTTCACTAGAAAAGCAATACCCACCATGTACAGGGACATTCAAACAAAACTTAATTAGTGTCCTCCAAATGTCGTTGTACCCACTGTCCACTTAACCACAGATACAGTATGTAAACAAGCGGAACAGAGCAAATACAAGATTACATGACTGTAACAGCCCTCTGGGTGTATTGCCTTCAATGGCACAAACAGCAGCAGCATCTAAGAAACACCAGCTCATTCAGAGGCAGGCTACTCTCTGTATCACTGGTTTGACTAAGAGGCATACCACTGACAACCTTTTAGAAAAATTTAGGGAAGTCATTGCAAAATGGCTTATCCCGCTTGGACTCTCCTCAGGATTTGTGAATTCTGATGCCACCAATATTGTGAGAGTGGCATATCTGGGTGAATTCCAACATGTCCTATGTTTTTCTCACGCAATCAACTTGGTGGTGCAAATTTATTTTTAAATGACAGGGCCATGCAGGAGATGCTCTCTGTAGCCCGACAAATGTCTGGACATTTTCGCCATTCAGCAGGTGCATGTAGAAGATTGCAGTACATGCAACAAATATTGAATTTGCCCTGCCACCAGGTGAAGCAAGAGGTTGTTACAAGGTGGAACTCCCCCATTTATATGCTTCAGCCAATGAAAGAACAGCAAAAAGCCATCCAAGGGTAACTATGACATAGGAAAAGGAAGGAATGAACCTTACTCGAGCTCAGTGGAAAATACTTTCTGTATTTTGCAAAGTGTTGAAACCCTTCGAAATAGTCACCTGTGAAGTGAGCTCAGATACTGCCAGCTTGAGTCAGGTAATTTCCCTAATTAGACTGTTGGAAAGCAACTTGTGTATCACCGGTTTCACTAAGAGGCATACCACTGACAATGAAGCAATTCTGCAAAGTGCTGTATGTTGTACTTGTATATCAAGTCCTTTATTTGCTTCACCAGGATCTAAGGGTTGTCAGGAGCTTCCAATCGTATCAATATATTTTGGCAACCATGCTCAACCCCAGGTTTGAGTCATATGTCGTGCCTTTCTTCCCAATGGACACAGATCTGAAGAGATGCAAAGACCTGTTGGTAAGCAAATTGTCAGCTCAAGTGGAATGTGATGCAGCGTTGGCTCCTCCTTTAGTTTCTCCAGCAAGTGTGGCTGCAAAGGAAAAACTAAACTTTCCCAAAAGACCCACTGGTGATGCAGATGAATCAACACAGCCAAGTTTTACATATGGTTGGGTCTAAAAGAATTGCCTACAATTAAATTAAAGAGACCTCTACAGTGACTCCATCTGATATGGTCACCATTCATAGAATGGTTCAGAACTATTTTTAATGATAGCATCCAAATAGGCATGTCAGACAGTCAGTTTGACTACTAGCAGGCAAAAAGGCAATTTGGAGGCCCTTGCACAAACTGGCTTTGCTTTACTTGAGCTGCCCACTCTCCAGTGTGTAGCCCAAAAGAGTTTTCAGCAGAGCCTGGAACCTTGTCAGCGATTAGCATAGAAGTCTACTTCCTCAAAATGTGGAAAAGATGATGTTCATCACAATGAACTATGAATTCCACGAGGAGATCGTCACCACCAATTAAGTCCAAAAATTAATATTGTGTGAATAAAGATGATATAGACACTGATGAGGGTGAGGAATCACATGATGATGGTGACAACATCTTGCCTCTGTAAAGTCAGTTTGTGTATGTAGAGATCATTGCCAGCAATGTCAGCTGCCCATTGGTAATTGATAAAATTGTCTTATGGGAGCCAAAACAAACCAATTGCTTCATGATTGAGGATATTTGCTGATGAATGTGTTGTTGATGAAGATGGCAGATGCTTGGATCTAGCAGAGAGAAGGAAACTAGCTAATGCTGCTTCTTGTTGTTACCTTTTTAGACAAAGTTTCAGAATTTACAAAAACTTTTTGAATGGATGATGTAACAGGGAGGAGGTTCCTAGATGTTTAAGGTCCCTACCTCTACTTACTCTGGCTTCACAAAGGGTACAGATGGCTTGGCAATTATTGTCTGGATTTGGGTAGAAATAATTGCACAAATAAGAAGTGGATTTTTTTGTCTTATGCCTAGACATGACAATGGGCTTTTCCTTATCATGGGCAACAACTGTTTCTTCCACTGGTGCCTGATTTACACATACAACATCCTCATCAACAACATACTTATTAGTGTTAGCTACACAAACATCCTTCTCATCCTGGTGCACTTCCACAGAAGCATCCTTGATTTCTATGTCAGCATATTCACTTGTGGTTACATCATCATAAGAGGCACCTGTAATAAATAAAGGCCAAGGCCTTAGCCTTTCCATGCCACTTCGTGTGGTGAAAGGCATATTGCCAATTTTATGTCTTTCTGCAGCTAACTTTCCCTTTGATGTTTTTTTCTTTACCAATGTAAAAAAAAAAAGATTGCTTCTTTGATTTTAGATGCCCTGACTTAAACCCTGTATGCCCTTGGGCATCGCCTTTGGTAGATGAGGTAGACAGACTAGTATCATCATGACTGGTAGCACTGGCAGTAGCTCCAGCACTAGTATGTGGTTCCTGCTCTCCTCTCAACTGATTGTTCTCCATATCAACAAACACAAATGAAATGGGGTACAGCACACACGTCAATTTTTACCCATTTTAAATATTACACTGCGGTATCAATGACCTACAGTGTCACAATATTTTTTATGAATAAAACACTGCACTACCACTTAGTGTCACAATATTTTTTATGAATACACTGCGCTGCCACTTACAGTGTCACAATACGTGTGGAATATTACACTGCATTTCCACATACAGTGTCACAATATGTTTTATGAAAAAAACACTGTGCTACCTCTTACAGTGTCACAATATTTTATATGAATTCATTGTGCTACCACTTACAGTGTCACAATATGTGTGGAATATTACTCTGCGTTTCCACTTAGTGTCACAATATATTTTATGAATAAAACACTGTGCTACCACTAACAGTGTCACAATATTTTAATGAATAAAACACTGCTCTACTATTTAGAGTCCCAAAATTTTTTATGAATAAAATATTGCACTACCACTTACAATGTCACAATATTTTTTATGAATACACTGTGCTACCACTTACAGTGTCACACGTGTATGAATATTACACTGTACTACAACTTATAGTGTCACAATACGTGTATGAATATTACACTGCCTTCTGACCGGCAGCATCACAGTAAAAAAAATAATAATAATATAGTACACTGGGGTGCAGCACAAAAAAAATATATATTATTTTTTTAAATTATAATATTAGCTTTCATTTTTTTTTTACACTGGGCAACCTTGGATGGACAGAGCACCCCTGGATGGATACAGCAGCCCTTGCCCCTGGATGGACACAGCAATCCCTGGATGGACACAGCAGCCCTGCCATGGATGGACACCGCAGCCCCTGTACGGACACAGTAGCCACTGCCCCTGGATGGACACAGCATCCCCTGGATGGACACAGCAGCTCCTGCCCTGGATAGACACATAAACCCCTGGATGGACACAGCAGCAACTGCCCCTGGATGACCAGGTACCACAACCTGCGAGAATCCAACAGTGGGAGGATGACATTTTGCCTTGTTTTGGTATCTGAGTCAGGTGAGAAAACACGAGCTGGACTCGGATCCCGGCCCGGATTGCGAAGTTTGGGTGGGTCCAGTTCTCAGGGAACAAGACCCGCTCATCTCTATATAAGAGTAGCAGCTGTGGAACATATTATGAATACAGTACATGTCAGGATGGTGACAGATTTAAGGAGTTATGCAGACAAGAAGTAGCATGGATGCTTAAGATGCAAACCCTTAAACCACAACACCTGAATTAAAATATTTTAATAGTTTGCACAAGTGTATAACTGACTATAGGATTGTGTACTGTGCTAGATGTATATACAGTGGGTAAAATAAGAATTGAACACATCAACATTTTTCTCAGTAAATATATTTGTAATGGGACTATTGGGGATGTAGTTTGGAAGCCGACGGTCTAAATGCTGACTGCCGGCTTCCAGACTTTCTAATCCTGGCATGGTACTAATGACAGGCATCGAAAACTCGACCCCTGTCATTAACCAGATGCCAGAAGACAGACGCCCGGCATACCGAATGAAGGTAAGCTGGCCGCGGGCAGCCGCAGGGGGGAGGGTTAGGTTTAGCGCTCCCTGGGGGGACTTAGGGTTAGGCATCCCCCCGGGAGGGTTAGGTTTAGGCTGCGGGAAGGGGGGTTAGGTTTAGGCACTTAGAGGGGGGGATTAGGGTTAGGCACTTGGGGGGGAGCTTAGGGTCAGGGCGGGGATTAGATTAGCGATACTTACCTTAGGGACGATCGGGATTTTCACCCTTGCTGGGCTGCTGTTGTTGGGATTTGAACCGGCGGCCCTGCGTATGGCGGTAATACCTACTACACCCGGCTATTGTAATGAAATTTTCACCAAATGTTAGCAACAGCCCATGCAATCCACACATTCAAAGAAATTTAGGATGAATTCAAATTGGGTAACACAGCTAACCCCTATTGAACTAACGAATTGAAGAGATAGAAGCATGTCAATTCATAGATCTTTTACTCATTTTTATTTGTGTTAATATATTTTGAAAGTCTTTATTGATGTATTTTGTGTACTCTTAATGGATTATTAATCTTTAACTGTATATTGGAATTGCCATTAATGGTGTGTGTGTGTATATATATATATATATATATATATTAGCTAGTTAAAGTATTTGTTTGAAAGTTATGAGCGTGTTTGGAGACAGTGATTATACAGATTATATTCACCTGACCTGTCAGAAAGTCAGCTCCTACAAAAGACCATTACTGCTCACACCTCATTATGCACCTGCTTCTTGAGAAAGCCATCAAAGCACAGAGAAACGCGTTGAAATTTATAGGTGCTTGACTCTATCACTAGCACTACTGAGCGATGAAGCTGCCTTATGTGAATTGGCCTGTTTCCTATATTACTTAAGATTGCAGTTCAATTGTTGGTAGACCCTTTCTCTGGCTAGCTGTCGAGACCTAACTCACCGGGGATAGTACATGTTGGCTATTTACATCACTGCCTATAAAGACACACAGCAATTGCTTCCCCACCCTCCCGTGCCCGCATTATCCGGTATGTGTGTTCCAGCGTTAGTACATCGGAGTTCTTGCTGAGTACCGGCAGTGGCTGTAAGTGGAGGTAGACTTTATATCAGTGAGTAATATTGGGGAAACTCTCTCTCCCCCATTAAATTTTATATTATGAACTGTCCTTCTCTATAAAAGATTATTAAGTTGGACTGCCGCTTAACTCAATTACCTGCCAACATCTATGTCTCTGAATTATTCAGAGGGTTAAATTAAGGCTGCTACATATTATAGTGCTGACTGTATTGGTACATATTGCTACTTTTTATAACTAGTTCATTACAATTGTATTTGGAACACTGTAACTGTAATTTTGTATTCTCAAGTTTCATTGAATTGTAGCATTTTATCTCTCTGGAGCTAAGTACCAGTGATTGTGAATATAAACTTTTTAACAAATAATTTTTTATACTCCCGGGAGATAATAGTTGATTATCTTCAATCACTATTTTGCTGATTGATATTTCTAATAAATCAAAGTACAGTATATATTGTACTAGGCGCCACTGCATAACATTTGTTTTGTCTTTTTGTATAGAGAGTGGTATTCTCCTTTTATGTTGGTACTTTGGCTTCTGGAACATTATTTAGATCTATTTAATGCAGGTGTCATTATAGGCGCCATAGCATTTTTTCCTATTTGGACAATTTTTCAGTTTGCACATGCCGCTAAGTTGCACTGTGCATGCGTCCTGATGGTTACAAATTTGGGAATTTCTGTACTAATCCCATCAGCTGCACCATTAGCACTAAGACCCTGTCTCACTGCGGAAAAAGATGCAATCGCTGCATTAATGTCAATCTTTGAATCAGGCCCCCTAATTGCAGATGCTCACAGTGAAGGAGGAGAAAGCCTAACCATTTGTGTTCCCAGTAAAAGTATCACTGCATCGAAGTCACTTCCAAATATGAGGAAAGTTACAGTATGTGGCCACATGCTAACATAGTCAAGTGCACCAACAGTAAATACACATTCTCCACTCACTGAAATTAAATTGCCATACTATCTAAAATCATGTTTCATTTCTGCAGTTGCAAAAATTACCTTAATTAATTTGCATTCATTCATTTCTAAGTAGCTTAATCATATGTGTAAGATTTATTTATATAGTTCTGAACTACCATTTTGCACATTATTAAATCTAGAGGTAATTGTTATATAGTCCATTAATTGATAGTGTTCAATTATGTTTGTTTTGAATGCTCAACTCAAAAAAGATTTTCCACATGGGTGTAATTGTACTGGTTTTTGAAGATTTATGTTACTTTATGTGCAATTTTGGAATTCTTGGTATGCATAATTTTATTTCAAATCAAAGTAGTGAACTTTTATTGATAGTAAAACTACAGTATATCTGTGTGTGTAATGCTAAAGGATGCTGACCTTAAAACAAGGCCCATTAGAAAATTACTGAAGGTCCCATTTCAAATCTTCATGTCAGTTCTTAGTAACCTAGATTGGGTCACTTTGTCTGAATGTATCTAAAGCACATAAAGATCATATTGTCAGCTCAGTTGGCCTCAATTATTCTATGAATAGTACTGTGTAAAAATGTATGTGCTCTATATAAGAAATACCAAATAGAAAAAAGTGCTGCAACTGCATATATGCCAGAGATTATGAAGCCTTTTAGTGACCGACTTGCAAGCTTAAGGGGCCTATCCACTAGGCAACCTGAAAGACTGAACGACTGAATGTCATTCAGTGCAGGAACCCGACCTCCTATCTCTGAACATGCCAAACCTGACGATCGTCGTCAGGTTGACGGGCATGTTCAGTAGATAGTCGTGGTCGACAAGGACCCAGCATGCACGCGCATCGCTGGTCCTTGCCGGCTATCCATTACACGACTTTCTGTACGATGCGACCAAAACTTCCTGGTTTCGGTCGGATCGTGCAAAAAGTTGTGTAATGGAAAGACCTCTCTACAGGAAACAAAACAACTTACAGTATGTCCTAGAGCTATGTCCCAGGTCATACTACATTTCATTCTAATAAATATTTACGGCATAGGTTCCAGATAAGTGAGTCACCTTGTCATCCCATTAGGGTCCCTATGATCATCTTTATTTTTAATTTTCTTTTGCATGGAAAGTTTTACCTAATAGGTGATGTTATGCAATGTAATCTGCTGATACAGAAGCACTTATGTGCCATGCTTTAACAGCTGGTTATATCTACCTAGTAGACAATCTAGTTCTTGGTCACACACTTAAATAACAACTTATTTACAGCATTAGAGCTTACCCACAAGCATATGCTGGAGCTGCATAAGCCACTTAAGTATGATGGCTTACATTGTGTCTAATCATTCCCTAACCCCTTATAACTGCATTTCAAGTATCAACATCTTAAACATAGGAAATAAAAAAAACATGAAACAACATCTGATGAGAAGAATCCCCAATTTTATTTATCACTTCAATAAAGTTGGTGGCCAACAAAAAGCAATTGTAAACATGCTATTTAAATCTGATCATCAGGGTGGGCAATACTGCACTCACCCCAACTTACTGTGGGCATTGTCGTACCCACCCACAGTTCAAAGGATTGGGTGCCTCCAATCTACAGGTTGTGAAGCAAGAAACTCCACCTTAACTTGACAGGCAACCATCCGAATAAAATATATGCCCCACCGTCGATCAGCCTACTTTATTTATCAGTATCAAATGGGGGTATGCAGCCTATAATGAGGCAGGTGTCCACTACCTATACTGATGCAGGTAAAGTTAGTAAATGTGCACAATCGCTATACAGCCCCAGAGAACTTATCATCCTGTAATCACATAGATAACATTGCACCTTAATTGTATTCCAATTTGCAATTGCATTTGCTAGCAAAGCTAGTACCCTTTCAGAACCTAGCCCAACACCAACCAAACAGCCTATGCCCTAGCATCAGCTAGGAGATCATCTACAAACCAAGCTATATCACTACTTTTTCAACAAGTTTACATTACATTACATTGAGATATCATTAACTGTGCATCTCCCTAACCACTTTCGGCTATGGCCGCCATGGGATCTTTTGCACCTGGTACTATGGGAGACATTGCCAAAAGTGTGCCACACCTCATTATGAATACTGGGGTCCCCAGTTCATTTTACAATGGCACAATGACTGGACGTGACTAAAGACAGGCCTGGGCCAGGAAATTTTTATGTGCTTCTCTCTTTTGAAGTCCCTGTTTACAGCATTCCCCGGGCTCCAGAATCACCGTCTTGGAAGTCATGTTGCTTTATACTTGAATGGGCTACTCTTGATCAAATTGTAGTTGAAAGGGAATTTACAATATAAATAGTAATACCTGAATACATGCAAGGTCACGGCTACATAGAATTGTCATGGACTTTGAACCGAACAACAAACTAATGCAAGATTCGTGTTCTAAACTGACTTCATCACAATCACAGCCTTGAGTAGTTCTTTTTAATACCTATTTCATGCTTTCGGTCACTCCCTTTTGATCCCATAGATTGTCACCCACACTCCTGCATAGGCTGCATTTAATAGAGCATTACAACAAGAAAGACCTTCCCATTCTGGTTTTTGAAACTGCATCTGCTGAAATCATTTTTGTGTGTTGATGGGTCTAGTTGAAAATGCTATTGATTGAAACAATAAAAATGTCCTAGTATTACAGTATAAAGCACACTTGAATGGTGCCTCAAGGCCAGCTTTTTTTCAGGGAGAAAAATTATTTGTGACCCTACTAAATATAGAATACCCCACTAATACTGTCTTCTGAACTTGTAGAATCTTTATTATTATTATTATTATTATTATTATTATTGTATATTTTTTGTAAGTGTGTACATAATTTATTTATGTTTTACTTGTTGTTTTCCCTATGACATTTTTTTTAGTACTCCTTTTTGAATTGCCCATGTTAATTGCACAACTGTTTGGAATACTTTTAAGATTATTATATATCTTTTAACCTTAAAATATTGTAACACTATTCTTAAATAAACAGATTTTGCACATGGATTGCACGTTACACTGTCTTACTAAATATACCTGTCAGTGTAGTGCTTATATTTTATTTGTATAACTCTTATTTTTGTTGCTTAAAGAATGTTGATAGAAGATTAAATGTTGTTTTGGTTATGTGATCATAATTGGTTTTGGATTATATTATATATAAATCATTTGTAGAGTAGATGGTGTAATTTTCCTGTCTTCTATTGCAGCTGTTTAATGATGTAGCCACATTGTATGACAATGACATTAAAAAGCTTGAGCTTCTTCCGGGTGTCTTGTTGGAGAATTACAAAGATCCTGGCAACCTTCTCACGGCCATTGCTTTGGACCAATTCCAGCGATTACGAGATGGAGACAGATTTTGGTTTGAAAATACAAGAAATGGGTAAATATAACCAAATACAACTGCTAAATTTAAAATAATTATACAAATCTTTGGAATTTATCCAGAATGTAATTTATACGGATGAGAAACACCTTGTTTCAGCAATTTATATGTATGTATGCTGCACTTTTCTTTACATTGTTAGGGATTACATTATATATATAATATATATATATATAGATATATATTAAAAAAATATATATATATATATATATATATATATATTATTTATTGGGGTGAGAGGGGTTGTCTTTCACCTGGATTGCACACATTTTGGTGGGATCAGCTCCCTCTGAGTGAGTCTAGAGTGAACCCTGTCCAGTTTGCAGCAAGGGAGGTGTGGAAATCCATGTTTTCACAGTTGCACAGGCCGAACTGCAACACATCACTGAGCAGCAGAGGAAGAGTTTAAAACTATCACACACCTGATGCTCTTTGCCCTGATGCTGTCTAGTGGGCAGTAGTAGGATTAAATGTCTGTAGTGCCAGGGTTCAAGGGCTATGTTCAGAAAGCATGGCCAATTGTGGCTGCAAGCCACTGCTGATTGTTAAGCACAAGGGGTGCTGGAACCTTTTATGTGTGTTTGCTTATTTCTGTTATGTGCCTGTGTGTGTCCAGGCCTATGCTCATGTATGCTAAAGTGCAGCGTCTGCTGCCATTAAAAGACACTGCTTTTCCGAATACCTGCCAGTCTGAATCCTCATTTCTACAGTACACTCCTTGTTACATTATATATATATATATATATATATATATATATATATATATATATATATAATATTCTGAACTCTTATCTTCAGATATGGTTAACTGATGGGGTGCACAATCAAAGCCAATATACAAGTCATGGAGTGCCCAAGCTCTCCACAAGGAGATGAAGGAACTCTCCAGACTGAGTATAAACAAAATTACAGCAATTTATTCTCCAACCAGAAAGCTGTTGCTGCTGCATTTTACTCTATTGTACTGCTGTTTGCTGTTTCCCAGGTGGGACCAAAACATTGGGAAACCGGTATGGTATGTTCCTGGTTGAAGAATAAAGTTTATTCAATAAACTGCTGCCATTTTGTTTATACTTAGAGGTAAATTTATTAAAGTAGAGTTTTTAAAAGTGGAGATGTTGCCCATAGCAACCAATCAGATTCTGTTATCTTCTAGAAGGTGCTAGTTAAATGTTAAGTTGAATCTGATTGGTTGCTATGGGCAACATTCTTACTTCTAAAAATTTGCACTTTAGTAAATATACCCCTCAGTCTGGAGTGGAACGTGTGTTAATCTCCTTGTGAAGAGCTTGATATATGAACACACACACATATATACAGTGGGTAAAATAAGTATTGAACACTTCAACGTTTTTCTCAGTAAATATATTAGTAATGGGGCTATTGTAATTAAATTTTCACCAAATGTCAGCAACAACCCATGCAATCCACACATGCAAAGAAATCAAACCGTAGATGTCCATAAATTAAGTTACAGTATGTGTAATAATGTGAAATGACACAGGGAAAAAGTATTAAACACATGAAGAAAGGGAGGTGCAAAAGGGCATGGCAGACCAAGACACCATCTTAAATCTATCAGCAATTAGAAAGCAATCCTGCCCCTTGCCAGTGCAAATTAATATAAGCTGGTTCAGTCCAAACTGATGGCCTATAAAAAGGTATCTCATTACCAATGTGTCACACAAGAAACATCTCATGATGAGTAAAATCAAAGAGCTCTCAAGACCTTTGCAAACTTATTGTTGCAAAACATACTGATGGCAATGGTTACAGAAGGATTTCTAAACTTCTGAATGTTCCAGTGAGCACTGTTGGGGCCATAATCCGGTAGTGGAAAGAAAATAATTTCACCATAAACTGGCCACGACAAGGTGCTCCTCACAAGATTTCTGACAGAGGAGTGAAAAGAATTATCAGAAGAGTTGTCCAAGAGCCAATGATCACTTGTGGAGAGATTCAGAAAGGCCTGGAATTAGCAGGTACAATTGTTTCAAAGAAAACAATAAGTAATCCACTCAACCCCCATGGCCTGTATGCATGCTCACCATGCAAGACTCCATTGCTTAAGAAAAAACATGTTGAAGCTAGTTTAAAGTTTGCTGCACAACATTTGGATAAGCCTGTGAAACACTGAGAGAATATAGTCTGGTCAGATGAGACCAAAATTGAACTCTTTGGATATCATAATACACACCATGTTTGGAGGAGAAATGTCACTGCACATCACCCCAAAAACACCATACCAACAGTGAAGTTTGGAGGTGGGAACATCATGGTGTGGGGCTGTGTTTCAGCATACGGTACTGGCATACTTCATATGGTTGAAAAAAGGATGAATAGAAAAATGTACCGAGACATTCTTGATAAAAATCTGCTGCCATCTACCAGGATGCTGAAGATGAAACAAAGATGGACATTTCAGCAACACAATGATCCCAAACACACAGCCAAGGACACTCTCAATTGGTTTCAGAGAAATAAAATAAAGCTGCTAAAATGGCCCAGCCAATCACCATCCAATTGAAAATCTATGGAAAGAACTAAAGATCAGACTTCATAGAAGAGGCCCACGGAACCTTCAAGATTTGAAGACTGTTTGTGTGGAAGAATGGGCCAAAATCACACCTGAGCAATGCATGCGACTAGTTTCTCCATACAGGAGGTGTCTTGATGCTGTCATTACCAGCAAAGGCTTTTGTACGAAGAATTAAGTAAATTTCAGCAAGCGTGCTCAATACTTTTTCCCTGTGTCATTTCACATTATTACACATTTATGGACATATATGGTTTGATTTCTTTGCATGTGTGTATTACATGGGTTGTTACAGACATTTGGTGAAATTTAAATTATAATAGCCCCATTACAGATATATTTACTGAGGAAAATGTTGGGGTGTGTTCAATAATTATTTTACCCGCTGTATGTGTATATACCATGCGCCAGCGCAATAATCACATTGCAAGACACGAGTGCCGAGACTTCTGGATATATATATATATATATATATATATATATATTATATTCACCAGATAGGCAGCACTCCAAAATTGACAGGTAAATAGTTGCCGGTGCCATCCTAGCTATTCCAACGCGGGATCCAAATACAGCATGTAGAAGGCGGCACTCAGAGATCATACACCAACGCTGGCAGAAGTAGTATCAACGTTTTAAGACTTTATTATCTCATCATCAGGACACACCTGATGACGAGATAATAAAGTCTTGAAACGTTGATACTACTTCACGACTGTTGCCAGCGTTGGTGTATGATTTCTGAGTGCCGCCTTCTACATGATTATATATATATATATCTATCAACTTGGTATAAGACAACTCAAATGGTTAATGAACAGCAAAGTGCAGTAGTGCATCCACCTCATCCAAACAGAAAAAGTAGAAGCCCAGCACTCATATTCAATGTTAGAATTTATACAGATAAAGACAAATACATGTCATGGTGTGTTTGCAGACCCGACAGCAACAGACTCCTGTAAGTTTTCCTCAGGGGTGTAGCAGGCACAGATCTGGTTAGGGTTTCTGTCTCCTGTGGTAAATGGCACATTTCTAATGCAGCAGCCATTAAATCTTAGGGTTTAATTGTATATTTCGGATAGTGAGCAATGGGCCTGATTCATTACAGATCGCAATATTGCGTACGCAGGAAGTTCATCTGCGATACTATGCTTATCCATTGCGATCGCAATGCAAACTCAGCACTACATAAGGACGCCCACTTTACATTGCACACATCCGTAATACTTAGCAGAATAGCAAAACCATCGGTACAATCGAGTACCATCGCAGCATCACGCACACTTACACAAGCTATGACCTTACTCAGAAATTGCTAACAATCACGCACGCTATGAGACCTCAGACTTGGTATGGCATTGCAGTGGATAATTTATGCACACCGATGAAACGGTGTGTGAACGCACTGGCACGCCTGCGTTAGGCCGACCACCTTTCTGTAACCACCCACAAGTGGCACTTTCTGTCAATCACTCTGCGATGGGTCAGCATAGCCTCTGTGATCATAGTCCTGATCGCAGTGGCTAGTTCGTGCACTGTGATGCATACTCATGTGCAGAAGGCAACAATCGGCCAATTGCGTGCGTATTCGCAGTTGCGTTAGGTAGTGAATCAAGCCCAATTCCATATAGAGAATGGCTATCTAGTATTTTTTTTTTTTTATTAGAGAAAATTCCACAGTATTAAACATGGGGTAAGTATCTCCCCAATCTCAGCAGATGCAATATTTAGGAAAAAGTACACTTCACTACACATGGCAGAGTGTCATAGTCATGCCAAGCATCTCACACCACATGGCACAATGTTGCTAGGTGTATGAGGACACATCTGTATAGTATTTTGTGCTGAACGAATAACAGAGGCTTGGATGAGCCTGAAGTGCCTTAAACCAGGAGGCTGGTGGACTGACTTGAGTGGTGGACACATGCACCGGTTATACCTATTAGGTGACAGGTGTGTGGCTTTTTTAAGTAGTTTGTTTATATCTTGGTTAGCAGGATTTGGGCCACTTTTTCTTGAAAATAAAATGTCCCACCCTCTTTCCTCATTGGCTTTTTTGTTTATTGTTAGCTTTTTGCTTTTGGTGGGAAAATTTGGCTTATCATCAGCCCGGGTGCAGTTGGTGTGTTGGGTGCACTCAGCTTCATAGATATTGTGGGGAAATGTTGTACCACCTTTATGGGGGCAGTATATCCATCTACAGATGAAATAGTGGATGGTTTGAGTTTAGTACCCTAGTGAATTGGTATGGCACCCACTGGGTGGATACTGCCTGAAATACAGCTGTTGTTTGTTGGTTGAGTTTGCATTGTTGGGCTGCGCTGTTTAGGGGCCATCCGTTCTTGCCACCATATAATTCCTTATCTCTGAATAAATAGCCAACCTTTTTAATTACTGTTTGCATGTGTTTACTTATTAGATAAATTTGGCTTATGTATGAAGATCGCACACTCCAGACTCACCTCAACCGTTACTAGATTTATTAGCTGAAGATACAGTAGGTGCAACCCAAAATGCACATTCAATCGCAATTTTGCAACCAACTTTTTAAGCACATTCTCGGGACACAGAATTGCGTGTCTATAGATGATTTATGTACGCATTTTATTTCAGATTATACAGAAGGATAATGTACAGTATTGTGATGTTTATAATGTCTCTTTTTTTAGGTTATTTAATGTTGATGAAATAGCAAAGATCAAAAATACTTCATTTCATGATGTAATTTTAGCCGTTACCTCTGCAGAAATTGGGGATATTCAGCAGAAAGTGTTCACTTGGCTTAATGGTGAGTCCATATATATAGTAGAACTTGGAAAACAAAGCTCTTTCCATAATTATTTCACATACAGAACTTTAAGTACATACTGTACGTGTTGTGGTTATGTAACAGAGCTGACCTGGTGAAAAAGTTAATGTCTATAGCATAGTTCCTAGCATTTTATATAATTGCTGCTAAGTACAGATGTGTCCTGCTACATATTTGCTGATTGCTCTACAAACGCGCGCACTGATCACGCCAAGCAATTACCCCCAGCAGCAAACGCTATGGTACACACTGCGATTGCACCATGCAATCCTGTGGAGGCGTGGGTGCAAACGAAGTGCGCGTGTCTGCTCGCGGGCACACGTCGCGCTCCATGCAAGGCGTGATTTGCTACGTACACAGCAACAATGTAGCAGAACACATCTGTAGCTGAGAACGTATTTCATATGTGGTTTTAGGTAGCTCAAGTATGGCGCTCTACAATCCCATCATATCATGCTTACTGTACTATTTTATAATATAATACTTTGCTTTGTTAGTACACATTTTTAATACATATCAGAATGTCAGGTCAACAGATTAAGAATAGATATTTACTAAAATATAGCACCAGAAAAAGGCTAATGGCACTGGGCAGTTGATCATTTGTGGAAAAAAAGGGACATTGTCTGGGACTAGATTTTCCAGGGACAGATCTTGAAAAACTGGAAGTGTCCTTGGAAATAAGGGAACATTGCCTACTGTATGTTCTTGCTTGTGATATGTACATTATTCATTTATTTGTGTTCTATGGCCCTGTTTCAGAGATGGTTAGTAATGCAGCCGTGATTGCAGCCTCTCTCACAATAGCAGTTGTGGAAATATGCAAATGCTAATCTCAGCCTTCTCTTTGTGCTCCTCCTTGCGATGGAGTGTGCAAGCACTGAGATGCCCCCCCTGGTCTGTGCAATTGTGATGGAGATTGTAAATGCTCCATCATCAATGCAACATCAGTCGCACCATCGACATTTGCGGAAGCTTAGGGTCTATTCTTCTCGAATCTAATTAAACCTGGCCTCTAAAGCTGTAGGTTTGCATTTGGGAATGCAGCAGCATTCCCAGATACGCCTGGGACACTCCCATGACATGCCCATGAAGCGGCCCTTTTTTGCGGCCACTTTAGGTTACCACCCAGTCTCCACCATGAAACTCCCAGGGATTGTAAACACATCAAGTGTTAGCAATGCCATACACAATTGCAACCCCATCGGACACTTGGGTTTGCATGTGCACAGTAAGGGTTTCCAAGACTTTTGAAGCATGCACAGCAAAATATCACTCAACTGCGAGAAAATCAACATTGCTCCCATCTCTGAATCTGGTGCTATATGAGATAGTATGAAACCTACTTGAGCTCAACCAATTTGTGCCCATGCATTGTCTGCACTCAGATGGAAAGTTGTGTCTAAATACTGGCCACTTGTGTTCTTCTTGAATCATTATTATCTTTGTACTGTACTAGTATTTAACTGCTTGAGCAAAGTTAATTTAGTAATTAAACATTTCATTTAGTATCGCAGTGATACTAACAAATAATATGCCATTGGTATTTTATATTACTTACCCCTCTGGTGAAGTCTACTGATGTCCCCTCATCAGCAGTATCCTCCACTCTGTGTCATGCGCATGAGCAAAGGCCAGTCTGCACATGTGCCTGACACTTTCACCTGGCGAGGACTGAGCAAAGCCTGGAAGGCTTCACTGAAGCTGAAAAGGCTGTTGCTGGGTCCCTATTGCAGGCAATGGGGACTGTATCGGCCATAAATAAATGGGCATTGGTAGTGCCTGATGTGGTGGGATGGGTATCAGCTCATAAACTCAGTGGGATGCTTTTTCACCATCCTAACACATATTTTCTAACTGAAAATCAAATTTTTTGACGTAAAAGTGACTCGTATAAAAAAGCTGTCCGTATGTCACATTACTCGATTGATTGTTTTTTATCATATGTGAGGTTTGTACAAGCTTTTTTTTAGGAGAGACCTGCAGTAATTTAGTTGGTGGTTGTCACAAACCTTGTCAGAAACCTCAGTACCAAACCCAGCCACTTGCCTGTGAGGAGTAGGTGCTGGCATGCCGGGAGATGTCAGCATCCTCATTCATCACCCCCCAGCCACAGCAGTCCCTGCTGTCTCAATCCTCTGGCTGTTATCACTCAGAGTGGCGGCAAGTCTGAGCGTTGACCACCGCTCTCCTGTGGACCGAGTTCTGCTTCTCTCCACAGGCAGCCATGTGGCACATTCCCCGACGTCCCATGTGGAATCCTTCCCACCAGCTCCCGCTGCTGGGCGCAGCCATGTTTTTCCTGATCAGGTGACTAACTCCTCACCAATGGAATCCTAGTCTGCCATCACCTGACTCCATCATCCAATCCCTGTCTAGCCCAGGGTATTAATGGCAGTTCCCAGCACTGTGCAAGTTGACAGTGCAATGTTGTTGTCATCAGCCTAGTTGAAAGATTCCATCTGAGCTCCTGCAGTTATCTGTGATAGCCAGTGCAGACTCCCATCACACTGCACCTCTGGCTCCAGTTGCTTACCGGTTCTAATCTGGCACCCTTTCCGGTCCCATTCCGGTTAAACTGTCGGGTTCCATTCTGATATCCTGTGTGGTCCCATTCTGGCTAGACTATCCAGTTATCCTCTCCAATTCCATCCCTGTGCATCCAGTCCAGTTCCATCCCAGTTCATCAAGTCTGGTTCCATCCTGGTCCATCTAGTCTTGTCCCATCCCGATGCATCCAGTCCAGTTACATCCCAGTGCAGTCCAGTCCGGTCTAAATCTGGTTAATGCAAAGCCACAGCTATCCAAGAGTGTTCTCATTGCTCCAACCACAGTCAAGTTTAGGGAAACCAAAGCAGAGGACCGCGACCTGCACATCAAGCTCAGCCAAGCCCAAATCCCCTTGCGGGGATCACTGGTGAACACCACCGGCGTGTTAGATTCCACACCACTGACTTGGGTTTCAGCCAACTTCCCTAACACTGGTCATCTGTCTAATACTCAGTCTTCAGTTCTCAGTCCATGAGTCGAAATTACATCAAGCTTCCCAGTTTCACTGTGCGCATTCCTGAACCCTCACCTACCAGTGTCTACAGCTCGGGTTCACAAACAAACCACACAAATGTGACAGTGGTCATAAAGTAATATTACTCTGGGATCAATATTAACATTTTAGCTCTTCTCACCTTGCACTCTGAGCTCTCGGTCACACAAATGGTTGTGCAGAACATTTCACTTCACAAACCAGGAAGTAGATAACCAGCAGGCAAATAAGTGTATTTGTGTAACATGAAATATGCTGCATATTTTGCAAGAAGTGCAGTTAGCATCATAGGCTATTATTATTATGTATTATTTTTTAATTATTATTATTATTATTATTATTAACAGTGTTGATAACAGTGGGTTGTCCTGGATTATCAATATGTATATTGATAATCCAGGACAACCCCCAATAATTATGAGCAAAACCTTTTATTTTCATTGTGGAAACTATTTCTGAAAATATATTTATTTAGGTGCTGTGAATAATTTTTAGTAATGTTTCTGTAAATCAAAGTGCTATTTTAAGCTCTATAATGTAAGTAAATTAATATATTATATATATATATATATATATATTAGTAAATTAAAAGAGCTCTACAAAATTTTACTTGGAACTGTATACCAAGAGGAAATAGTAACACATGCGGAGAAACATATGCTTAATATAAAGAAAGAACAGTATAAATCACTTCTCTTGTAGCTCACAGGGATCACTCTGAGAGTGAACAATGAATCACAATGTATCTTTCAATGTATTCCACGTCACGCTGAGCCTCACGACAATAAAACAGTCAATGGTTTCATTCACAAGTGAGACACAAAAAAACATAAGACTGAGGAGCATATTATTTCAGTGCTGGGCTCTAAAACAACCAAGAATGTTATTATCTGTTTTTGGAAATGTTGCATTTGTATAATTACACAGTAGCACACATTGTCATTTACATACTAACTTATTTTCAACTTGTAGGTGATCCGTGCCCTCAACCAGAACAAATAACATCTGCAAAGCTGCCCCCTTGTGCTCCTCTGACTGTTATTGACTACTTTGAAGGCAGTCTATTTGGATACAGCACTATTATTGTGATTATTTGTTCTTTTCCACTAGGTGTGTATACTTTCCTTAAAATATTTCTCATCATAAGAGTGTATTAACAATGTGATCATATTTAACATGTTACATTTGAAGGACAGTCACTTGCACAATTTATCTGTACCCCAAAAAAAAGTCCTCCCTATCTTTGAATAGAACAAGTTTGAAGTATTACTTCTTGGAGCATATAGCAAACATTTAACCAATACCCCATTGTGTGTAATGAATAAGCACCTTTGCACTTTTGTATTTCCTGTTCCACTATGTATGTCTGCTATTACCTATTTGGACAATAAGAGGCATGACTATACATTGACCATTAATGAGTTTGTGGGTTGTGCCTGTAGGAGGGAATATTAGATCATAAGATACATTGGGACAGGGACATATGTAAATTAATGAATAAGCATTCCCTGGTTGTACAGTGTTGTGAAATATGCTGCTGAAACCAAGTTTACATAACAAAACAGTACTGATTACTGTACAAGGAAATATTATCATTACCTTTTTTTTAACTTCCAGAAGTGGCAAAATATTAATATAACCATCAGAATGTATCTAGCTCTGAGTAATCACATACTCTACATACCCTAAGAATATATTATAGTGGAAATGTTACAACATATTGATTGATAAATAATCTAAATTGAAGTGTATATATTTATAAGGAGGTTGGTAACAGAGATATATGGAATAGGATTTACATATGACAATATTTAGGTTATAAAGTAAATTAAATTAATATAGAGCGCCTAAAAGTGCTGAGTGTCGGGTGATATTAAATAAATATATAGTATCAAAAAAATATAAAATTATTCACTCTTTAGATGAAAACAACATGCAGCTGTGCAGAAGTGGTAGAAATTTCCATATAAACAAATGTAATGAAATGTGCAAATAATTTCTATATAAAGTGTTTCTAGTGCAAGTAGGGTGTTTTCTGTGCAAGTAGGCAAGATATCTCAGTATATATATAAAAATGACAAATATTCACTATAAATATATATATAAAAAAAACACAATTTATTTAGTATGGAGAGAAAGTGACTGTGCAATAATGGTTTGCACAGTAAAATGCACATATACAATACATAAAAGTAAATGTAAAACATATAAATAAAAACAAATGGATAGATAAGTAAAATTCAAGCAGCAAAAAACGAGCTTATCTATCCATTTGTTTTTATTTATATGTTTTACATTTACTTTTATGTATTGTATATGTGCATTTTACTGTGCAAACCATTATTGCACAGTCACTTTCTCTCCATACTAAATAAATTGTGTTTTTTTTATATATATATATTTATAGTGAATATATGTGTTTTATATATGTGCTCACATATCTTGCCTACTTGCACAGAAAGCACCCTACTTGCACTAGAAACACTTTATATAGAAATTATTGGCACATTTAATTAAATTTGTTTATATGGAAATTTCTACCATTTCTGCACAGCTGCACTTTGGTTTCATCTCAAGAGTGAATTATTTTATATTTTTTTGATACTATATATTTAATATCACACGACACTTAGCACTTTTAGATGCTCTATATCAATTTCATTTACTATAAATTTGCTTTGGAGGCAGAACCCAAATGTCACCATACTGTTGATAGAGCACCATTTTTAAGGGGAGTGTTAGAAGATTATTATTCAATAATCTCTGTTTAAAGTGTCTTTTATTCATACTCTTATAAGTGGACCTATATATGGCGCCATATCTTCCTCTATTAATATATATATATATATATATATATATATACACATGCAAGTGGCAGCACTCAAGCATAAATAAGAAATAAATACACGGAAATTCCGTATCAAGTCAACGTTTCAATTCAAAAAATGATTTTTCATCAGGACCTCGTCCTGGTGAAAATTCATTTTTTGAATTGAAACGTTGACTTGATACAGAATTTCCATGTATTTATTTCTTATTTATGCTTGTGTGCCGCCGCTTGCATGTGTATTTGTTATCTATGAAGGAGGGCACCGGCAGCAGTTGATATTTATTTCGCCCAGTGCTGAGTATTTGGAATATATATATATATATATAATTTACTCAATGTGTAAATATGTGATTTAAAGTAATGGGTTTCTTGTTATAGATCAAAGTTCAGCAGAGAAAGATGAATTAGAACTATTACTACATGACATACAGTATAGGGGGCTCCTTTCTTATTAAATTTCACATATCATTTGTTTTATCCTTTCCCTCTTAGTTAGTTTTTTCATTGCCTTGGCCGTTGCACAATCACGCAAAAGAAAATTAAAAAAAATTCAGAACACACAGGCTCAGTCCAGCATGAAAAAGGTGTTATCCGCTGAAGGTATTGAAGGTAAATAAGATCCTCTCAGCATAAACTGGTATACAAATATTATAATGAATTAACTCTTACAACATGAGTACATGAGCATGAGTAATGATGATGTCCTTTCATTACCTTTTTATTTTATATGTATTGTTTCTTGAGAAATATTTGCATAGTTACAAAATTAAAAAACAGCTTTGTCACTACTGATCTGCTTACCAATATGTATTTGGTAAGATATGAAATATGATTAAAGTGTTCTGTGCTACTGTTTATATTGCAATCATGTTTATCTATGTTTTTAATAAAATAAACAGAAAATTATCAATGGAAATAGGCTTTGAATAGAGGAAATTTCTCATATACTACAATATATATGAAAGCTACTAAAGATAGTGTAACTTTATGTTCATGAGCTATTGGACAAATTTTGGGATGGGTTCCCACTTCCCCATTTATATACTAGACCACACTTTGTGATCTTGGCCACAATCATGCTGGTATCTACTGTATAGTAAAATAAAGCAGTGGGGATGCTAATGTAAAATGGTAGCCCCAATCAGGTGAACAGCATACACTACCATGCAATCCGTACTCTGGTGACGAATATACGATAAAGACATCAATGTGGACATAGTGAGTAAAGCTGACCAAGGTGCAGTGGAGACACCAATCTCATGGCCAGCAGCGAACCAATCTGATTGCTACCTGGAGACTGTACCTGAACCCTGAACCCTGCTACAAAGAATTGCTCTTACTAGGAGATGAGATTTCTACCAACAAGCAGCGTAAAGCTGGCCACACATCTAAAGATTATCTATCCAACCAGCCAACTAGTTGATTGGTTGGAATGGAAATCTGGTAAGGTATGAAATCAAATGACAATCAGTAATTTGCTCCTAAATGCTGGAAAATGGACAAAAACTGTTGTTTGAACAAATTGTTTAGGTCAAACATTTAACAAACTTGTCTAAACTTCAATTTTCATCTGTTTTCTGGCATTTAGGAGCAAATTGCTGATCATCATTTACTCCAATACGTTACCAGATTTTCAGTCCAACCAATCAACTAGTTGGCTGGTTGGACAGATAATCTTTAGATGTGTGGCCAGCTTTAGTGTTGGTTTTTGAAAAAGTATACTATATAATGCCCTTCTCATTATGTATGTGGTAGAATAAGGTCCTGTTTACGATTTAGGATAGAATATAATATACCAGTACACACTATATGCAAATATTGTGGGACAGTTTGACTATATACAAATGCTGAATAAATGTCAAGGCAATAAGTATAGTGACTAGTACATTACTAAAGCCAGATATCTATATTCAAAACTTAATCTGTATTATATAATTATGCACATATATTCTACTGTATGATTATATTTTTCTTTAAGCTAGGTTGGTATGTACTGCAGTGGTTCCCAAACTTTTTTGAACCATGGGACCCTAGAGTATCAGCATTGTTTTTTCAATGGCACCCCTAAGCCTAAAGTTTGTTATTGAGAAATGTAGTAAAGTAGTAATATGAAGTAAATTGTGTTTCCCTATCAGACTTAAGTTCAGTTATGTGGTGGTGGACAAGTTTTACGCTTCTGGTTGTCCACATATTTGCATTACATTGACCATAAATAATTTTATTTGGTGCTGGACCACCAAACTGAGGCACCCCTGCAAGTGTCCCAAGGGACCTCGGGGTGCCACGGCGCACAGTTTGGGAACTACTGATGTACCTTTATTTGTGCAGTGCATTAATCTGATATGTAATAACATGCTGTATGTTTGTTTATCACAATGTCACCTATTTACAGCTCAAGAGTGGCAAGGACGTAACGAACAAATGAGTGATGTCTTCTTACAAATCCATCCACAACAAGTGATCAAAATTTTGGACAATCGTTGCACAGTAACCCGAACTATCAGTCTGCAGAACCATAGAACATTTACTGTGATTCAGTCTAATAATCATGGTTGCAGAACATTGCTGTTCAAGGTGCCCAAGGAATATGATATGGTAAGTACTGTTGAATAATACATATGCTTGATATTTTGAATGACTTTACTTTGATTTTCCTCGGTACAACCATGTCATCTCTCAGTGCCTTCTCAAATTGTTTATGTTGTATTTGTTTGAAGATGGCCATGAAGGATGTAGAGCACAGAGCTGATTTAGAGAGCAGCCACATCTAACAGTACAGGTGCAGAACTAGAAAAAATGCCAATCAGAGATATTACTAACCAGGGCCGTAGCTAGGATGGTGCGACCAGTGCCATGGCACAGGGCACCACAGGGCAGGGTGCACTGTTTGGACATGTAAATTTTCTGTTAATTATCATTCTCACTTGTAGCTTCCTCTTCTTTTATCCCCAGAATCTTCTGGCCTCCCCTCTCTCTTTCCTGGCCCTTTCCCATGAGGCCATGGCCCATTTTCGGGTGCACATCTTATGTCCCTATTTGAAAAATGGGGGGGGCGCCAATGGTCTTTCTGGCACAGGGCACCAAAAAGTCTAGTTACGGCTCTGTTACTAACTCTGGTGGAATCAGCAGGACTGTGGTTGTCATGTTTCTCTACATGCATATAGCAAGTAGGTTGAAACCCTTTAGATTGTTATAATATCTAACAGGCAAAAATGGCTATTTACTTTGTTTTGATGGCATATCTTAGGTCATATTAAGGTCATCTGATACATAAAGTAAGCCCTGTGTCAGGCAGAAATTCCAGGGTTACTATATATTAGTCACTTTGTTATTATTTGCTATTTTTTTTTCAAGAGTGCTGTATGGCTTGGAAATGCTCATATTGGAATGAATTATCCTGCCATACAGCTGTACCCAGAAACTTGTTGTACTTGTTACATTTCATGCAGGAGGACAGTTTCTGCTACACTTACTTAATAAAGAACATAATAGGTACTAACTTACCAGCATGTTGCCATTGCTGGTCTTGCGTTACTTTGGAGAGGACAGGCACCACTGCGATCAAAGTGATTTATACCTTGGCCGGTTTCCTTTTTAACACTGTATAGGGTAAATTTACTAAAGTGAGAGTTTTTAGAAGTGGAGATGTTGCTCATGGCAACCAATCCGATTCTACTTAACATTTAACTAGCAACAGTGGTGGAACTAGCGGCGGTGCAGCCGGTGGCTTGCTCCGGCGCCTGTTGTGGTGCAGGGGCCCATAGCCCCTGCAGCCAACAGCGAAGCTGCACCCACCGCCAGTGTCTCCTAGACCCCATAGTGTAGTGCGGTCCGCAGTGAGTGCAGTCTGCACTACACAACAAACACCGCCGCCGGCCCCGGGTAGTACACTCATACTACCCGGCGGCAGTGGGTTTGATTTGGCAGCCAATGAGAGTCAGACAGACTCTCATTGGCTGCAGCGTCCACAGAGGGAGCCGGGCTGGAGCTCACTCATGAGCGTCGCCATTCTGGCTCCCCGAGTGGGTGAAGGGAGAGGCGTCATCACGTCTCTCCCGTAGTGCAGTGCGAGAGTGGGTGGGGAAGACAGAGGAGTAGACAGCGGTGGGCCCAAAGCATATTCTTGCACCTGGGCCCGCAACTCTCTAGTTCCGCCATAGGCTAGCACCTTCTAGAAGATAATAGCTAGGATCTGATTGATTGCTATGAGCAACATCTCCACTTCTAAAAACTCTCACTTTAGTAAATATACCCCAATGCGTCTTATGCATAACAAAACCTAGCCAACTGTAGCTCAAAACAGAATCTCTCTATTTCTCCCTTGACAGGACACATGGTTTGGAAGTCATTCAGGGGTCTAGTTACAAAAAAAATGAATGCGGGATAGCCCTTGCAGTATAGGGCTGTCCTGGCTAGAAAATATCAAACTTCTTTTGCATTTTTGAAAAATATTGAATGCTCTGGGAAGCTGACCAGGGGAATGGGGAAGTGCAAGCTGGCTGTGGGAGCGGAGAACAGAGCCAGCCAAGGCAGCAGAAGAAAGCAGGGAAAGATGTCACTTCCATACTTTTCTACATTTCTGCAGGAATGATGGCACCTAATGTTATGTTTGTCACAAAAGATGAGAGAAGCTTTGCTTCTCATATCTATATAAATACTGTTTCTGCACAGCCCCCATTATATTCAATGGGGGCTGCAGGAATGAGTAAGGAGAAATTAAAATGCTGAGAAATCAGGGGGAGATGTACTAAGCTCTGGAAAGTGATACACTGAAAAGTGAAAAACTAACAGTCACTCAGCACCTGTCATCTTACAGGCTGTATTTGAAAAATGACAGGAGCTGATTGGTTGGTACTTTTATCACTTTCCAGAGCTTAGTACATCTGTCCCTCAATGATTTCTCTGCACTTTTCAAGTAAATAAATAAAAAATAAACAAAAGTATGGCTTTCCCCAGATAAAATACTGGAGAAAAGCCTAATTTTTTTAATTACATAGACCCCTAGACTATGGTAAGTGGCAGCAATGTGCAAATGGAGATTAGTCCACACAACAGATGACTTAACCAGGGGGAGATTAATTAACCAGGTAGAAACAGGAACAGGTCAATGCAGGATTAACAACAGGTAGAGGTTATCTGGAATCTCCAGTTGCAGCCAGTAGTGTTTGTAGGGTTACTGGGCATTGTGGTGTGCCAGATCTATGCACTCACTGTAAAGACTGATGCAGCGGTTGCAGCAGGATCTATATGTTGTACTCATCGTTGGTGGTATAATGGATATAGGGGTTTTAAGACACTCTGCACAGTGTGGAGTCAAACAGGGACACATCAGTTCACTGTGGATGGAGAGGAGAAAGAAGCAGTGGAGAGCCATGCACATGCAGAAGGCATAGTCGGAGGTTGCGCTCCATCAAAGGACCGCTCTGGGTCCTAGTGTCTGGAGGCGGTGGCTCATCTTGCCTGAGCTGCTATCTTGTTAATGTGAATGGATCCCAGACAACATAATTCCATCATTTTGCTAATTGGAGGGAACTAGAGGTTTATTATGAAAATAAGGTGCATGTATGTACTGTATTGTGTGTAACTAATCCCCTGGTGTATCTCAGTCAGAACAGTCAGGACAAAAATGGCTAACCCCCAAATTTGATTCATAAAGAAAGTAATTGTTTCATTTAAGTAATATAAATAATAAATTGTTACAGCTACTAATCCTTAGTCTTTAGAATAACATTGTATTTACTTGTCAATGTTGCTCTAGGTGCTGTATTTCCATAGTGAGGAGGAATGTACGAGTTTTATAAATCAGCTACAAGAAAATGGATTTCCACTTAATGAATGCAAAATGGATGAAGAAAGCCTGCTTAATCAGGCTGTTACTAAAAAACAGAGAAGCCAGATACTGGAAACCTTTTTCAGACATTCTTTTGCTCAAGTAATGTATAAATGTAATCTAATTAGTACTGACAGCTATCATGCATGGTGTGCTGTGCTTTTATTAGCATATTGTGAGTTCTGAATCATTTAGACAAATAACTGTAAAGATACAAAATAACCTTTATTTTATATCAAAAACAGATATACATTTATTTACAGTAATCACACAGGAATAGTACAGTTAAACAAAAGGCAGAGCCTACTACTCTACCCTGTCTTAAAGTGACTATAATCACCCATTCCTCTGAGCCTGGCCATCTGCCTGCAGGATCAGTTATTAACTCAAAGTCCTCCTCCCTTACGCAGGCCCATAAAAAAGCAGAATCTGTGGAGGCTTCGTTCTTCAAAAGGGCATGATCCTGGTCCAGTCTAACAGGAGTAGTGACTCTTAATCAGCATATCTGAAGTAAAATATAAAACTCAAACAAGATATCTAGTCGCCTTTTAAACCTGGTATTTTTCCCTGGTGGTGTAGCCTTGGTGGGACTTAACTATTCCCAACTGGATAGGGTACCTACCTGTAGCCATATGAATTTATGGCTAAAAAAAATACATGAATATAGGCCAGTGGTACAGGACACACACAAGGGTTAATATATAAATTATCTGAATGTTTAATAATAGGTTTATACTATAATCATTATAGAGAAATGAATGTAAATAATATAAATGTATGTAATTACATTTCCGTATTGTGAACATATAGGTCTGGGGTATTAGCCAGTGCAGCGGCACGAGGTAGTTTAGAAAGTGCCAGAAATGGCATGAGCTCTGACCAGTGGCAGTTAGGTGCGGTAGGGATGCTCGTGCTGCGGGGGATATAGGGATGCTGGCGCAGCACAGAGTCCTGTCTGCAGTTCCCCCAACAGTGCTCCTGCTGGGAGTCTCTCTGGCGCTACTTTAGGAGTGAGCGCTATTAGCGGCAGCGGCAGGGAGCTCCAGCACTGAAGCCAGAGTGGGCACTACCTTTGTGTTTGCCAGAGACAGAGCTGTGTGTTCTGGCTTGGCTCCAGCGGTAAGCAGCAACAGGAAGCCGCATCATCGGAAGGGGCATCCCCTGATCTGAGGTCACGCAGGAGGCGGAGAGAAGGAGAGGCGGACCCTGATGTGTGAGCAGGGGCTGGAGATACGCTGACAGCCTGAGAGCTACGGAGTGTAGCCAGCGCTTCAGCAGTTGATACAGTGTAACCCTTTCAGTCCCTGACAGCTATCCAGAGTGGTTGTGAGTACTATAAAAGCCCACACCACACTTACAAGCATCATTAGTTAAGCAGACTGGCATCATTTATTAGTATACAGCAGGGGATATATCAGATAGATTCCCTTTCTTGTCAGCAAGGCACTATGAATTAAGGGATATAATACTGCTATATGCACCTGTATAGCCAACGCAGGAGAAAAGTATCAAATAGAAGAAGGATACAATTGTAGCAAGACTTTACACGTCTATAGTACAGTGTGAATTCTGATCTCAAGTTTGGAATCCAGAGTAGGAGTATTGCAGTAGATAAAGCACTGGCTACTACACTCTAGAGACTTATATGTATATCTTTATGTAAGTTACAGAGTCAGAGGATTTTCGTACATATATATAAGCCCTAAAAGGATGCATAAACTTGCATAAATCTGGGGCTCATCCTATAACTTATTATTTTGCCTAGGATAATCCTGGATTCTACTCTTTAGGACTAAGACATTTTAGTTGAAGAGACAGGACTCTTGATATAGACTCATCTTCATTTATTCTCTTCACAGAATTGACTATTATATATTTTAACTGTGAATGTTATTTACAGAAATCCATCAGTATAGTTTCATTACAGTATAGCAGATTTATTGCATGGGGAGGGAATATTCATGGGAATTGTATTGTGATATTACCTGTATATTTATGTGTATACTTTGTGAGGCCTGATATATGATGACAATATATGTATAAAAACAATAACCGTGTATAGAACTACTTACCTTAAGGTATCTGATGGACGTCTTTCATCGGGAAGCTGTGAAAGAAGAAAGGAGACAGGTGTTGATTTAAGTGCAATGTATAAATGTCCATTTATAAGTACTGTGTAAATATTTGAATCCAAACAAAACATTTCATTATACAAATTATATATTTGGGCAACCCTAGGCTAGCCCTTATAAAATATCCTAGGTGGAGGCACACAATATAAGGATAAAATATATACATATATAGCTACCATCCTTAGAATTGGTGGGGCTACATACCTATTGATGGGAGGACTCTGAACCTTTGCCATTGAGTGTCTTTATTTGGATAATTGTTGTTCCTCAGCTTATTAACTCTGCTGGTTCAACATGGCTGACCATTAGCAGAGGGAGTCCCACAAATGTTTAGCCAGTAGCCAGCACAAATTCGGATGACTGGGTATCCTCATAAATCTTGGTGAAGGTGTCTCTTTGGGGAGGATGTAAGAGAATCTAGTGATACTTACAGAACCTCTTGCCCAAATTTTAGAACATAAAATCTCACAGGTCAAAATGTATATGCAGTGAATACAAGAATACAGTGCATGCAATTCAGCGCTGTGAGAGAGATTTTGCCAGGCAGGTTTATCCTTTATTTTCAATATGCACATATCAAATAACCCTGTTCTCAGTATACAGAGGTATTTTAGATGTATACAGTAGGTCTCAATTTAAGAAGCAGATGGTTCTGTGTGCTTTTTTTTCATCATATCTACAGTAATTTATTGAACCATAATTAGACACAGTAAATATGAAGTAAAAAGGGTTATAATGATTTATATGAACAATAATAATAATATTTCTAACAAAAACAATTAGACCATGAAACTAAAACAGACGCAGAGCAATGAAGTAGAGATTTGTAAAATCAAAATATAGCTCTGCATGCCAAATGTTCTATTTTATACTGTACCTATATAAAAAGTACATATATCTAATCTCAAGCGCTACCCTTAATTAAAAGGTATCTCCTTATTGTGATGGTATGACACCATAAACACATAAAAGGGTAACATGCATAAATTTAATAACACTAAAATAATGTTAAAAAGATGAGTTATAATTCACTTTTTAACATTATTTTAGTTTTATTAAATTTATGCATGTTACCCTTGGGAAACAGTCGGGAAGCTGATGAACTGTCTAATCCTGTCAAGGGGTTAAATAACAGGCGTTGATATCCCGCCTGTCATTTTAGTTACGCCGGGAGCCCGACACCCGGGCGCAGACAGCTGCGGGGGGGGAGGGTTAGGATTAGGGTTCCCGGGGGGGGACTTAGGGTTAGGCACCCACCAGGGAGGATAGGTTTAGGCTAGGGGAAAGGGGGGTTGGGGTTAGGCACCCCTGGGGGGAGATTAGGGTTAAGCACCCCCCGGGGGACTTAGGTTTAGGCGGCAGGGAAGGGGGGGTTAGGTTTAGGCACGTAGAGGGGGGATTAGGGTTAGGCATTTGGGGAGGAGGTTAGGGTTAGGCACCCCTAAGGGAGAGTTAGGGTTAGGGGGTAGAATTTGGTTAGTAAATACTTACCTTTGACGATTTTGATTTCCTCCTCTGCCGGGATGCCACTGTCAGGATTTGAACCGCCGACCATGCGGCCGGCGGTAAATCGTATCTATTCCGTTACCCTTTTATGTGTTTATGGTGTCATACTGTCACAATAAGGAGATACCTTTTAATTAAGGGTAGCGCTTGAGATAGATATATGTACTTTTTATATTGATTTGTTTTTAGGTGTGGGTACACCTTTTTTCTGATCTTTAGCTGCTCTCCCTTACTACGTCTGCAGCGCTTCTAGGACACCCTCATACATACATTCTTCACGTTAAACTGTAGCTAGTTCTTTTTCTAATCATCCCTTGCTGGCTTCAAGTTAAACTACAGTATACAGTATGCACTGTATGCCCATTGGAATTCATTTGCTTATATTGATCAGGGCAGAGGGAAGGTAGAAGATACTTTTAGCCTTATATACTTGAAGACATTCAAAGTGTGTGCAATATGCTATATTCATTAGGCTATTATATCCTTAGTAAGTTCATAGCAATCAAAGTGTGAACTAAACATATACTGTAGATCCTATTGAAATCATGTGTTTGATATATTTCTAAAAAAATAAAATGAACTGGTAAACAAAGCACAATTATTTATTATTTATCTGGTTCTAATTGCCATTTATTACGGCAATAAAATTTCTACATTACACAGATTAAACACATGCAGGGACAGAGACTCCGAAAGGAGCCCATCCCTGACATGTGTTAGAAGTGAACTAAAAACACAGATAGTAAAACAGTCTGTTTTCTTGATTAACTCAATCATACATTATCATAGTAATCATAGCAGTAACTTTAAGAGAGCTTCTTCGTCAGAGCATATACTGTAATCAGTTTTTATCTGTAGTTGTGACTGAGTTTAGTAAATTATTTTTATGTTTGGTTGTTTCAAACTTTGAAATCTTGTCTATGTAAATCTTGTGACATGCAATATATACATGTTTGTGAACACTGCAGGTTCTTCAAATTGATCAGTCAGGCATTGAAGGTTTCACATCAGGAAGCTCCGCAAAGGTGAGAGAGGCTCTTAAGTGTGAGCTGAGCAGGACAGAGTTTGCAGAGTCTCTTGGACTTAAACCTCATTCCATGTTTGTGGAGTCGATGTTCTCCCTTGCAGATGAAGATGGAAATGGGTATCTGTCTTTCAGGGAGTTCCTAAACATATTATTGACCTTAATGAAAGGTTAGTCTCTGTGACTGACAATTACGTATACTTGCTATACATTAGAGATGACTGATCAAACCGGCTATAAACTGAAACACTAGTTTATGTGATTCCTGTATAAGAAATTGTTAACTAATTTTGTTGTGATATAATGTTTGTAATAGTAACCCAGCTACAAATATGGTACAAATATACTATGTTTTTCTGCAGGAAAAATGGTATGTGATTATATGGCAATGTGTCTAAATGGAACTGTCATTGTGGCCTGGGGAAGAATGAACTCATGGTTAGTTGAAGACAAAATGGAGCCCCAGGCAGAAATGATTATTACAAATGTAACATATGCAGTGCTATATCTGCTGCCAAGACTAATACAGAGCCATACAGGTTGATTCATATTCCGAAATATGGAATATTCCGAAACACTGAATTTTGTTTAGCATGACTGAGATAGTGAAACCTTTGCTTTTTGATGGTTCAATGTATGCAAACTTTGTTTAAGGCACAACATTATTAAATATATTGTATACATTTACCATCAGGCTCTGTGTATAAGGTGTATATGAACTATAAATGAATTTCATGCATGTACACAAACTTTGTTTGAGCCACAGAATTTAGCAGCATAGCCCTCGCTGATGTTGTTGCCTGTCGGACCTGCATGCAGGTCCGACGGGCAATGTCGCTGATGATGCGTGGGATCACGCATTGTCAGTGACATTGAGGGTACACAGTAGACGATGTGCCCGATATGTCATCCGATCCAGCCAGATCGGACGTCATATAGTCTATTGTGTACCCGGCATAAAACTAATATAGACACCCATACCTGGTATAAACTGTAACAATATTTGGTGCCAATTCTAATATAAAGAGCATATCTAGTGCCAATTGTAAAATATACAAAGCTAGATCGTAATATAGTGAGAAATTTTAAAGTCTCACTAAAGATTAGAATAGGAGGAGTCAGGAGAGCCATAACTAGACTTTTTGGTGCCCTGGGCCAGAAAGCGCATTGGCGAACCCCCCCCCTATTTTATAAATAGGGTCATAAGACGCAAGTCTGAATATGGATGTGGCCTCATGGGTAAGAGCCAGGACAAATTTGATTTGTCCTGTACGATGATAAGGACAAATCACAATAAAAAAAGGAGTACTGATTGTGGTACCACAGTTATCCAGGTGTCACTGCCAAATACAATGTAAATCCAATGGTTGCAGTGATGATACACAATAATTCTGCAGTATAACTCACCTGCAGCAGGATTTGTCCATCAGAACAACTATACACAAGCCTGGAGCCGGCAGTGTAGATCACAGGATGAAGCAATAGAAAGAATGCTACTTGTAGTGTACATGCGGCAAATATCAGCAGCGGGGAGATCAGTGTATGTACCCTGCACCTGCAGCTGAACTCACCGGCAAGGGTACTCGAGGTGTGCTGGTACCACCAGGGTCGGGAATCGGTGGCTGTGTTCAGGGCTGCCATCAGAACTTGTGAGGCAGATAGCTGTGTGTGGTAAATAAAAGAGGCTGTGACTGAAGGTACTTGGGGAGGAGGCCAGATAGAGGGAGAGTCACCAGGGAGGAGATAGTGGTGGGCAGGAGATGCCGGGGGAAAAAGAAGAGGAAGCTACGAGTGACAGTGAATACAACAAAAAAAAATGATTGGCCTGAACGGCGCCCCCTGCCTTGTGGTGCCCTTTGGCACATGTCGCACCACCCTAGTTACTGCCCTGAGTGAGAGCATTACGCAACAAACTCCACAATAATTTGTAGTTATTGTACAGACAGAAGCACATTGCCAAACTAAAGTTATTTCATTTAACTGTAATTGCCCAAAATAGAAGAAAGACTGGTGGGGTAAGAAGGGAAACATGTTATGTAAGACTTACAGGCTTGTACTACACGTCAGTAACATGTTCCATACTAATCATGTACTATCACTAGATTGGCTCAGTATGACTCATGAAGGTGCCAGAGCCAGTGTCACCTATAATATACTGCTATTTGTGGGTACAAGTATCTGCTTTTATCATCATTTGTAAACATCAGATCTTAGAGAGGACATGAATGTGTGTCTATTTAGCTCTTAATCTCTTCACCCACTTTTGTTTCTCATTCCCAAAATATTGAATCAAGAAAATTATATTAAAAATTAAGTTCACTATCTCCATGGCAAATGGTTATAAAAAGTAAAATGTTAAAAATAAAATAAAGAATGTCCATCTGTACCCATATGGGGACTGCTGCACTGCTTCCTCGGAAAATTCATTTTGGCCCAGTACATTGTCATACAGTAGTTAATGAGAGGTTCAGGGACTGAGTTACTGCTTGTTTCTGATGAAAAATAGCACTATATATATATATATATATATATATATAACTGGCAATACGAACAAGCAGCGGCACTCAGAGACTTTGTAGAAAGTCTAAATGGTGTATTGTTAAAAATACATAACCTCACTCCAACGTTTCGAGACACACACGTCCCTTTGTCAAGGTGTAACCTTGACAAAGGGACGTGTGTGTCCCGAAACGTTGGAGTGATGTTATGTATTTTTAACTTTCTACAAAGTAAAAGTGCCCTTCTTTTCTACAAAGTCTGAGTGCTGCTGCTTGTTCATATTGCCACTGCATATTGTTGATGTCCAGAGGGCACCAGAGCACGTTGTCTTTGAGGGTGGAGTCTGGTCCGACCACGGATGATAAATATATATATCTACATATAATCTCTCTTATACTTTGCTTTATAATGTATTATTATATTTTCAATTTTCTGTCAATTTCCATTTACTCATTACAGGCTCACCTGAGGAGAAGTCAAAGTTAATGTTCAATATGTATGATATTGACGGGAATGGTTTTCTTTCGAAGGATGAGTTTTTTACAATGCTAAAGTAAGCATATTGTTTCATTTATTACAATTACCATGAGTAGCATTACCACACGTAAAACACTGGTAGAATTGCAATATCTACAGGTTTGCATATACAGGTAGGTTTAAAATCATTCTAGGTGGAGCTGCTATTCATACCTGAAAGGTGTGTGACTGTATGGACCAATCAAAGCCATACACACAGACAGTGCTTCTTTCAGATGTAAGCAAACAGTGCACTCCCACAGATCACTTCAAATTGTCTTTAATTCATAGGTCAGACAATTTGTACCAGCAGAAATATTTAATAAATAACTTGTTTCAAATATGGCTATAGCAAATAATATCCCAAATTAAAAACAATGTACATGACATGAATTTGTCTTTCAGTTATATATTAGCTGCAGGCAGTCTTAGTAGGTTTTAACTTGTCTAACATTTTGTTTTTTAAATATAATGCAACAAAAGGTAAGGGATAGCAGGTAACAAGATCCTAATTTAGTTTTCATGCTTTTCAAAATACTATTTTTATGAGACAGGTCACTGCCTTTTTAACAATTTTCTGTCCAAGAAATGTTAAAAAAAATTACATAAAAACCTTTGTTGCATGAGGCTGTGTATACATTCAAAAATAAACTATTTTTTTTCCAGGATTACTAGAATATCTATCTATATATATATATATATATATATATATAAATATATATATATATATATATATACAATAATTATGTGTATGTTGCAGTGGGCTTAAAGGAGTGCTTAAACTTAATTGAAGTAGGTTATTTTTTTCTGTCAGAATAATAACTGCATCTTATTGTCAACTGAGAAATATATATTTTTAAATAGCATAAAACAGATTTTAGCTGTGTGTACAATGCCTAATGGTTGAAAAGAAGATTTTGCTAATCTGCGACTCCAGGCTTAGTGACTTGTTTTGCAAAGAGCAGCACAATTATTGCAACAACAAAAAAAAAATTACTAATAGTAATATTGCCTGCAAGCCAAGATTACTGGGCCTATTTAGTAAACATAAAACCCTTTTTGCCCCAGCATTTCAACTGTCAAAAAGATGTTTTTTTCTCTTCTCCTTATGTATAGAAGAGAAAACTGCAGTGAAGTCGACGATTTTACTGACTCTCCTCTTCTATTCTCTTCATAAAGCCCCCCATAGGTTTCAATGGGAAGTGATCAGTTAAATTATAGAGAAGATAAACTTTTCTCTTTTCTAAACTTTTCCCCAAAATGTTTATATGAAGTTATGGTTGGAAAAAGCTGAAAAACACACAATCATTTGTGCAGGCAGATAAAAAAAATATATAAAAATAAATAGAATATTAAAAAAAATAATTTTTAGTGTTCCTTGATCAACATTAGTTTATCAAGCAGACATGATGACCTCATTTTGATGACTCTCAGTGGTGCGTGGCAAACCTAATGTCCACACGCCTCGCTTGCTATTATTGCACACGCCGTCCACAATGGCATGACCAAGAACAGAAGAAGGTAAGTATTACAAATGGGACAGGAAAAGAGTGGGGAACGGTATGGAAGAGAAAGGGGAGGAGACCGGGCTGGGAAGGGTTGGCTGGGAGTGGACAATATGGGGGCATCTGGAGAGTGGGAGAGACAGAGGTGACTGAGGTTGACCTCTGCTGGGTCTATACTGGATCAGTAAAGAAAATGTATTTTCTTTAAAAGACTTCACAGTCAGACAAACATATTTAAAACTTATTTGTTAAAAATATATACCTTTTTAAATACAAAAAGCATGTGTATATAGCACTCCCCTATAGTGTGGGTGTCAGCTCAAACAGAAGGGATACAACAGTGGTGATCTGTTAATAGAAATGTGTAAAAATTGGATCTGTTTAAAAGTGCCTATTTGCTAAACAAAGTGCTGTGCATAATAAATAAATACTGATGATAAGCTGATTCAGGTAGGTCAGGTATTTGTGTGGTATTTAAACCAGAAAGTGCATAGTGCAAATATGAAAAGATTCTTGGTAATTAATATAAACCAATAGTAACCCCTAATAAAGTGCAAATAGTGTAAGAATTAAAACTGTACTCTGACTAAAAAAAATATACATAAAAAATATATAGTTTATTTTAAAGCAAATTAAAAAGACAGGATGAATAAATAATGGTGTACAACTAAAAATCACGCACTGTGTACCATAATTTCATGTCTTTTACAGACCCATATATTAGAGGTTTTCAAATAAATAAACACAAATATAAAAGACATCACAATTAGTATGTTAAAAAAGGCTTCTGCGGCTTATCTGATATAATGGTAGTAAGTTCATGAAAGGTAAGAGGAGCATCTATATATATATATATATATATATATATATATACTGTATATACAGTTTTGCAAGACCGGCACTCAAACAACATATGCAGCTTGCCCGGGTGCCTTTCCAAGGACAGGTATAAACAATGTGGGATGACGGACGGCACTCCAGGACTTAGCAGGAGAAGAAAGACAAACTCTCAGTTGTAAGACTTACAACTGAGAGTTTGTCTTTCTTCTTCTGCTAAGTCCTGGAGTGCCGTCCGTCATCCCACATTATTTATATATATATATATATATAATTATATCTAGGAGATCCTAATTATAGTTGCTAAGTCCTGGAGTGTCATCTGTCATCCCACATTATATATATATATATATATATATATATACTGTATATACAGTTTTGCAAGACCGGCACTCAAACAACATATGCAGCTTGCCCGGGTGCCTTTCCAAGGACAGGTATAAACAATGTGGGATGACGGACGGCACTCCAGGACTTAGCAGGAGAAGAAAGACAAACTCTCAGTTGTAAGACTTACAACTGAGAGTTTGTCTTTCTTCTTCTGCTAAGTCCTGGAGTGCCATCCGTCATCCCACATTATATATATATATATATATATATATATATATATAATTATATCTAGGAGATCCTAATTATAGTTGCTAAGTCCTGGAGTGTCATCTGTCATCCCACATTATATATATATATATATATATATATATATATAGAATTATATCTAGGAGATCCTAGTTATAGTTATAGACCCGGTAGTGCAGCAGTTGGTGCATACACATTGGAGATCATCTTCACATCTAAGTAGCAAAGCTGGTCTCTGGGAACTTCGCCAGGACAGAACTTTAGTGTACAAGGTCTGTCCCGGCAACTTTTGATTAAATCGTACAAAAATAGTATGCAGATATGCCGCGATAACAAGCATTATATTTCCAGCTATTGTCACTAAATAGAGCCCTTAATGTAGTGATTCGAATGACATGAGGAGGTAAGAGTTCTGACTCCTGTTTTCAAACTGAATAGATAAATGTTAGTTGAATTCTACAGCACTCAACAGATAGGTTAGAAACCACTTTAAAATATTCTTATTTTTGTACCAGATAGCAAAAGACAAGATAATAATAAAATGCTAAAAAAAATGAAGTTATCTGGACTTTTCCCTATATATAGTAAAAAGCTTACTAGCCTACTTTTGCATGCTGTGATTTGAGAGATTACATTGAGGGGCAATCCAGATGAATGGAACAGGTGTAGCAACAGAAATGGCATCATCATGTCCCCATTCCCATGGTGTAACTCGATTCACAGCATTACGCTGTGCAGGCAGGGACATACTGATGTAATTTGCAGCTAATTCACACCACCACTTTGCCATTTTCATGGTAGAAGTGTGCGGGATCCAGAAGGGCTATCTACTGTGCCAGGAGAATTCCTCCACATTTGTGAGTCTCCTGGAAAACTCCAAAAGAGTAGACAAGTATAGTATAAATAACCTAATCATTTATAAGATTTAATCATATGTAAGTGTGAGCATGGGAAGAGATTCATTTACAGGTGAAGATGAAAGTTATGTTTTAATAAGTTTATAAATAGAATATGGAAATGATCCTTCTTAGCATGTAATGAAAACTTGTCCACTGACAAGTCTGAGCCCACTTACATGTTGAAGTGATTGAAGAACAGCTGAAGATGTAAAACAAAATGACATTAAGTAGATCTGTGTCTCATAGGTATTTTTATTTTAGGTCATTCATTGAAATCTCTAACAACTGCCTCTCTAAAGATCAAGCAGAGCAAGTGATAGAAGTTATGTTCAAGGAGGCAGGATTCCAAAATAAGATGGAGCTGACTTGGGAAGATTTCCATTATCTCCTCAGAGACCACGACAAAGAACTACGTTTTACAAAGCTACGTTTTAAGGGTATGAAAAACATACACATGATAATTTGCTTAACTTAATATATGTCCACTTAGTTATACTGTATGTTCATTTAAAATTTGAGTTGACATTGACAGTGCTATAGGTACTTATGCGCTTTGCTAGCATGGAACTGATGTAAACAATGCAAGCACAATAATGCTGTACATTTTTAGACTATGAAACAATATTTAAATAAGGTTTTTAAGTAATTGAAAAGTTTAATAATTTTTTTTTTCATTTAAATTGCGATACTGCAGTGTATTAAGTTTGCCATTTGAGTTCAAAATCAGTGCACATGTTCAATACAAATGTATCAATTTCATTTCAAACACATTAAAGCTGGTTCATACATATGTCAAAAAGGCTAGAACTGATTTGCACATGGTCAAGAAAAAAACAAGACACAAATTCTCCCGGCACTCTGCAATGGTCCAGCAAAAGAGACATACATCCTACGTAATAATAAAATGCACAGGACTTAGTTACACACATTTGCAAACATATGGTAAGCCACCCACCACGTCAAGGCGTCTCTGCTCAGATGGTCCTACACTACATAATAATAGCACCACTTCTAGTAATATATTCATGTGTTTTTAAATTAAGAGCCAACTCAGCTGGACCCCAAGATCCTCCAATATGGCACTACAAGGATCAGCATTCCCTCCAGCTACTGATTCCATACATGCCTCTCAAGTGCACAGAATCCAAATTGATTATTATTATTATTATTATTATTATTATTATTATTATATTTCTATGATGCCACACATGGTCCACAGTGCTTTACAGAGGGTAAAACAATAATTGTTTTACCCTCTGTAAGGACAAAACAGTAAATTACAATGTAGTAGACATGAAACAAATAGCAGTACACATCTGATGCAAAGGGGCGATGGAAATATTCAGTGTAAGCCGAAATCTGTAGCTATTAGCTAGGGGCTCAGATAATAGTTCTAGGTCATCTGAAGAAACTAATACTATGGAGGACTGGCTGGTGTGCAAGAGAAGTAAGTATTGAGAACAGGATGGAGGAGGGCCCTGCTCATAGAGCTTACAGTCTAAATCAATTTATTGGCTCATCGCGTACAAGCGACTGTATGCATGGTCAAACCTGTTTGATTTTCAAAATTAACAAAAAATCAATTAATTAACTAAAAGTAATCCTACTGAATTTTTGAATTTTATATCAATATTACAAAGAAGCGATAGGAAAACAGTTTGAGCATCTGCACTGGTAAGTTCTGTTCCTCTCGCAATCATCACTATAGTATCACAGTAATACATGTGTGGAAAATTAAAAATAAAAAACACAACAATGCAAAAATAAGGGGCTTGACTTCACCAGACAGACAGTTTCTTCAAACTTCTCCATCATTGTAAATGAACCATATGTTGTGCACTATATCAATATAGATACAAATAAATGTGGGATTTTTTCAAAGTTTTTGTTATGAATGGTGAGAGGAGTGATGTTCAACTGTATAATTCCAACAAAATAGTTAGATATTTTAATACCTTCCTGTCTTTATTCATAAATTTACACTCTATAGTATGTTTGGTCCAACCCAATTAAGCTTGGTTGGGCATTATCTACAGTGTGTATATTACAATATCAGTGCTGTAGTCAAAAAATTAAGGTTTTGCTTTTATGATGTTGAAACATATTTATCGTACAGGTATGGATGGCTCAGAGGTCTTCAATCAGATGTGCAGGAGAGTGTCTTGTGTTGAAAAGCAAAGAGAAAAAGAGTAGGTATAATTGTCATCATTACAATCATAGGGGCTATTTCTGAGTCTCATGCTGCTGAGATGCCTAAAGTATCTTTTGCCACAGTCACATCTGCAACGTTATGCTAATGCGAGTATAAGCATTTTCCCTGGTGTACAGCCATGTGCCTGACTGCGCAAGGGCTGGGACACCCACTATCAGAAGCACTAGTCCCATGTTAGGGGCAGATTCTCCATCAGAGTATGGCCCCCAATGTACATGATTAAGTGCTTGGGCGCACAACCACTCCTGCAACATGCCCACAACACTCCCATAACACACCCATCCAATGGAATATCTTTGTGCATCTTTTCAGCCACCTCCAAGTCACCACCCAAGAATGCCCAATACACTCCAGAGTCAGTGCAGCTCAATTATTCCTGTGACTCTGTACGCAGACACCATGAGCCATGCAAATTTTAGCGATTTAGATGCATGCACATTTACGGTGTGTGACTCATAGTCCGCATAGTGTGTAAATAAAGTTGAATTTCCAGGAAGTGTTTCCATTTCATGATATATTTATCAGACTTTAAATCATAATCCACTTTGCCAAAAATGTATTTTCACCATTCATTTCAATGAATACAAATGTAGGGGCAGAACAAGGCTTAACTAGCCCACACCTCCATACCGCATAGAAGCAGCACCCCCTTCAGTGGCGACTGCTCATCCACTGTACAAATGTTTTACTATATACAGTACTGTATGAGATTTGGGTATGAATGTCTTCATACATTCTTATCCTCATTAACCATACAACATCTAGCTAATGGCAAAATAAAAGGGAAGTATCAGCTCCCAACATGACCAGTGCTATCACAGTTGACCATACATATGCTTGGTCATTACATTGTGCAATAAAATGTAATTGTGTCCATGCAGACATGGCTACTTTGCCCCAATACCTGTACAATAGACAAATGAAGTTGCCACCCTATCACCGGGTGTATTCTTCAGATCAATAAACTTTTATTCACATACTGTATACTTTAGATACTAACAAGTCTATTGTTTTTCCACAAGTTCTAGCAACATGTTAAAAGAACAGAATTTATACACAGAGGCCAAAAAAGAAAAATATAAGAGAAGCAAATTTCATCAGAAAATACAGGAATTCAAGCGTTTTATTGAGAATTACCGACGTCATATTGTCTGTGTGGTGATATTCTATGGAATTTCTGCTTGGCTGTTCTTTGAGAGAGCTTACCGTAAGTACTATAGTAAGAAAGGTATTATATATAGATATTTAGCAGGAAATAAGCATTGGACATAAGATAGTAAGAAAACCTTTGCCCCTCTTCCTGAGCATCCCCACTATTCCTCATGTCCCATATATTGTCCCATTTTGTCTTCCTAATTCTATCAGCCACTTTTTGCCCCTCTGAGTTTCTAAAGCTGTAGCCTACAGGACAAAGATCAGTAGGACCGGTGCCATGTTTCCAAAGAAATCACTGGAAACAGCGCTTGCCACCTCCAGTTAAGATACTGAAATGAGTCAGGGTCCCTTGTGCACCGTACAATCTGGACCCATTATAGATAGCATAATCCAAATCTCTCTTTCCATGGCACTACATAAGAGATTTTCATTTCTGTATACAGGATACAGTGGATTAGTGCTGAAAGTATCAGAGCTGTGATTTCACAAGTAACATTTAGGGCCATATTCAATTAGATGCGAAAAGTCAGTTGCCGAACTTTTCGCTAACATCGGAGGTTTTGGGTGCGAAAAAGTATTGCGCTCGTCTATGTAGCGAAAAGCTGATTTTGGCGTCCGCATGGGCATAACTGCGCAGGATATGTTAATGGTATAAACATGTCACTTGCCTTTTTTTTTATTTGGTTGTAATGTTAGTCGTGTGTGAAGGGTGACAAGCCTTTGAAGATGAACAAGCAAAGGTTTAACCAAAGGTTATAGGAAATTCTGCTTCCCTGCTAGCTATAAGTGTGTCAACTTGTATATCCCACATAAGAAGGATGTCCAGGGAAATTACCTGACTGTTGGCCAGATCCTTGCTAACACCCTGTGTCCTGTTTAGGGAGATCAAAGAATTGTTGTTTATACCAACAGAGAGTCAGGCTCTAGAGGTGAATGTTAATCATTTAATCCGTGTGCACGTTTATCAACCTAAGCCAACTTCTCAAACTTCAGAAATGGCTGAAAGGTAATCAAGAACCCCTGCTCAAATGACCGGGAAACCCCGAACCTTTAGCCAGCTTGCCAACCCTCTCTGAGCGGACAAGGGTTAAATTCACCTCAGGGAGGGGGGTCGGGTGTGCCTGAAAGGCAGGCATAAATATGTGATTCAACTATAGTTTGTTGTTCATTCTGGTAGAGGCTATCGACAAGGTACAGATGATCTGAAGTTCGTCATTGGGATTACCTCATCCCCGGACCACTTAAGTCAATGGTGGGGTTCATTTCTCCAAATTTGTTATTTTCTATTATTTCTTGGAAATCGTGAGTAATTTATGTGAACCCTTTTATTGTAACATTATTATATCTTGTAACTTTTTGTAACTAAGCTTTGAAGATTTTCTTGAATTAAAACATTAATTCTAATTCTGGAACTGTGTTTTTATGACACAAGGCCTCATTTATCCCATGTTACCTATTTTTACTAAGTGTGCATAATCATATGGCAGGTAAGAGCAAAGGCTTATCCTGCATTTAGGGCTAAAGTTCCCCTTTGCTGGTGGCAACTATCAGGTTTATTTAAACACATGTGCTGAGTTAACTTGTAAAAGTCACAGGCGGCAATTCTCAGATTGGCATATCTGGAGGGATCAACTGGCAGTCCGTGACAGTCCCCGCATATCCCCATATTCAATTCCAAATCGTCAAAAACGGGACCCGGCAAAAACAAAGTAAGCGAAAAGTGCTGTAATTTTTGGGGAAATCAGCCTGACACCCTCTTAAAGATGCTGTGACATGGGGGTTCACTAGGGGTATCCCCAAATAGCCCTGCTGAAGGTATTTTGGGTCTTTAAATGGTCTGAATGGGTACTGTTTTGCGTCTTTAAATAAGTGATGAAGAATAGCATTTAGCAAGTTTTTTGGGAAAACTATTAGTCCCAGCAAATTTGGGGTACCTCAAAATGGGTGGAAGCATATTTTCAAGTGGCTAAAGAACTTTTAAAAATCGTGAAATATCCACCTGCAGCAACGACCCACAATCAAAAATACACCTGGGGGATACTTGGGGACCCCCCTGAGTCTAGTTCGCTAGTTTTAACATTTGTCCCCCATTTTTTTTGTTGCCCCCAGAGGTTTTTTTTTTTTTTTTTTGACACAGTTAAGCTTTGGAGGACTGTCCAAGGGGTCCTGGGGGGTTCCCGCAATGTTGCACCCCAAAACTCCAATTCTGCACTAGTTCTCGACACCTATTCATAGGTGAAAACTTTTCGCAGATTTTTCCCAATGATTTTTCGCTCCTGCGAAAAATCAACGGTATTGAATACGCGGATAATTGCAGAATGGCAAAATTACGTTATCAGCGAGAAAAACCCGGCGACAACGGCTTTTCGCCGGCAATTGAATATGGCCCTTAATGTTACAGAGAAGTTGAAAATCAAGAGGAGATGCCCTTTAGAATTGCATTAACATTAAGACCAAAATATTGCCACTGATTTAATCATTCCCACAAACAATTCACTTATAATATCATTAAAAGAAAGTATTTTGAACAACATGTACTATACAAGTTTTTAAATGAAAAATAACATTTAGTACAAGCAGTGTATGAATTTGATATTCTCCAAACTTTGCTTATGTACTGTATACCTAAGTTGGGTTTTTCTGGATTTTGTTCTAATAGAGTAAAAATTATTACAAGCTTTGAGAATAATTCAATTCATGGCTTCTAAGCAATTTTAGACAAGATGTAAGTGTAACTTGCCACACTCAAGAGTTGTGGGCATTCAGTTCTCCCAAACCATGCATTTTGGTTTATCCATTAGAACAATGGTTCTCAACTTCTGCCTCAACTACCCCAACAGGTCATGTATGGTAGATGTCTGTAATCATGCACAGGTGAGTTAATCTATCTTGCTGGGTCAGTATCTATGTCACCTGCTTCCACAGACAGAAATCTTCAATACGTGACCTGTTGGAGGTACTAGAGGATTGGAGTTGAGAACTACTGCATTAAAGTAAATATTGTCCTGTGTGCAATACAGGATATGATACTCTCCAGCAAGTGTACTATTAATAAGGGATTCAGGGGCAGTCACAGGATTCCCACTCCTTCCTCTAACATTTTTATAATCATTTGTACTGTATATGAATAATTAAAAAAATCTATATATTAGAGATGTGCAGTTCAGTTTTGCTGAAAACCAAACACATCTGAACTTTGGGGTACCATGAAGAAATGAGTCCTGGCTTGAGTCTTCCCACAAGTCAGATCTTGAATCTGAAAAACTTAACTCGTGTGATGTAAGTCCCTCCCTCATGATTTCAGGTGCAAGCAGTGGGTCAAATAGACTGGAAATGACTAGAAATTATTACTACAGATGTTAATAATACTACAAGAACAAAAATAGGTCTAAGTTAAATAATTTTAGCTGCTTTTATACATTTTTTAAAGAAATGCAAAGCCAAAATCGAAACCGAACCATAACATTTGAGGATGATTTTGCCAAAATTAAAACCAAAACATGGGGATCCACACATATCTTTACTATATGTGCACAAAGCAAACATTGTGAAACTAATTCTCTTGTGTTCACAAATTTTCCTAATTAAGATTTTAAAGAAATGCTTGTTGATGAAGGATGTCAGCATATACTTATGATGGTTTTAACTAGAGCATTAGCAGTTTCATTACAAATAGGTGATCAGAGAAGTCCTAAATCCACTGCACTCAACACTCCTAGATTTGGGGTGCACTCGCCATTCCCAGGCCTGGAGTGCTAAGTGGCATGTGACCACATTGTATAAATAAATATAAACACAAAACTCAGCAGTCGCCAACATAAAATCTCTCACCATAGTACATAAGTAATGATCTTTTGGTTCATGGATTGATCAATGCATTGAAGCTTGCAGCCCACATCACGGGACCTCATTTCTCTGCAGGTCCTACACTAACTTGCGATTGCTGAATAATGAGAAAATAATAGAGTGCAATCAACTTGGACTTTATAATCAGACTTTGGGCCTGATTCAGACCCACTCGCGAGCGGCTGTCCGCTCGCAAGTGGGTCGATGTTATGCACTGAGCATGCGCACGACGGAGGGAGCTCCGTCGTGCGCATGCGCCAGACGCGGCGAGCGAAGGAAAGTCCTTCGCTCGTTGTGTCCGATCAAAGGGGGCGTGCTGTCAATGTTGATTGACAGCACGCCCCCTTTGGTGGGCGTGCCGGGGGCGTGCCTCCCTGACGGGGGCGTTCCCACGGGAACGCCTCCCGTCAGAAGCCGGCCCACTGACATCACTAGTGATGTCAGTGGGAGTGATTTTGGCTCTGATAGAGCCAAAATCACTCCGGAGCTTGCGGTTGAAAACCTCAACCGCAGGCTCCGGCTCGCAATTTCGATGGTCGCGATGGTCTCGACCATCGCGGCCATCAAAAAGCACGCTCGTATAGCCTGTGGGTGGTGACCCACAGCTATACGAGCGTCCAGGAGGACGCTCCATGAAAATGGAGCCCGGCCCTCATTCAGAGCGTGCGCTCTGCTCAGAGCGTACGGCTCTGAATGAGGGCCTTTATTCTTTAAAAGTGGTATAACAATAACGTTTCGACCATAACCAGGCCTTCCTCACGGCAAAGCCCACATCAAATAAGGAGTAACAAACCAGATCCCTGTCCCCTGTCACTCCAGCCTCCTGTCTTTATAGCCATCTGCTCCCTGTCACTCCATCCTCCTGTTCCATCACTCTAGCCTCCTGCCCCCTCTCACTTCAGCCTACTGTCTTTCCACAGAGGCTGAACCAGACTCGTGGCCACTGTGTCACCTCCTGCCCCTTGGTTCTCTCCTGTCACATGCCCCCTGTCTCTCCAGCCTCTTGTCTTTCCAGCCTCTTGCCCTATTACTTCAGCCTTCTGCCCCATCACGCCAGCCTCCTGCCCCATCACTAACCACCTGTCTTCCCAGCCTCCTGTCACTCCAACCTTTTGCTCCCTGTGATCATTGCAAACTTCTGCCCTATCACTCCATCCTCCTTCCCTGTCACTCCAGCCTCTTGCCTCATCACTCCAGCCTCTTGCCCCATCACTCCATCCTCTTGCCCCACAATGCCAGCCTCCTTCCCCCTGTAACTTCAGCTTCCTGTCATTCCAATCTCCTGTCCCATCAAGTCAGCCTCCTTCCCCCTGTAACTTCAGCCCCCTTCCTGTCACTCCAACCTCCTGCCCCATCTTTTTAGCCTCCTGTTGCATTACTCTTTCCTCCTCCCCATCACACCATCCTCCTCTCTTCTGTCAGTCCATCCTCCTCCCTTCCATCTGTCCATCCATCTACCCCATCACTCCAGCCTCCTGCGCCCTGCCCCTGTCATTCCATCCTCCTGCCCCCCTGCCATTCCATCCTCCTGCTCCGTGTAACTTCATCTTCCAGCCCCCGTCATTCCAACCTCCTGCCCCCTGTCACTCCAATCTCCTGCCCCATCACTTCAGCTCCCTGCCCCATCACTCCATCCTCCTGTCCTCTGTCACTCGGTCCTCCTGCCCACTATATCCTGATTTTTTTAAGTGTGTGTTAGTATCTGTAAAAAATATGGCATATCTCCCTTTTGAATAAATATTTTAAAACATGCTATTGAAAGTTATGTTTTAACTAAAATGATTTACACATAATTGAGTGCAATACCAGAGTACTTTGTCATTCTTCTAATATTCTACAGTTGATCAGCTCTCCACTAGATTGCACATTGGTAGGGAAAACCTCTGCAGATCTGATGAACTCCTTTAAATAAATGTATATGGAGCTTTTGTGATAAATATAGGCAATGCTGAAAACACAAAATGCTTTAACAGTAGTAGAGCTTTGTTTTATTAAACAATCAAAAATTATGTGATGTTTATAGCTCTTTTTGAGCAAGGTGTTGGGACACGGAGGCAGGAGGTATAGATGATATGTGGCCGTGGAGGGTGAAGACTTCAGCTCGATGTTTGGAGGTGCAGGTAAGTTACTCACTAACTTTCCCTAATCCTACCTGTCTCCTGGCAGTAGTCACGTCCTCTGTATTGCGGCGTTCTTCTCTCTCCCGCCAGTGCTTTTTCAGAGTACCGAAAGTGCTGTAGCGTGGTACTTCCAGTTTTGGCGGGTGTCTCGGGTCCCAGTAACCAATGTGTTTCGTGCTGGCAGGCACTTTGTCAAGGATACTCTTTCCTGTTTATGGTCCATATTTATAGGCAATGTTCAAACAAAACTTTATTCAGATTTGATTCAAACGGAAGTCCTTTGCCGGATGTTACGACACCTTGCTCAAAAAGAGCTATAAACATCACATAATTTTTGTTTGTTTAATAAAACAAAGCTCTACTACTTTTAAAGCATTTTTATGTGTTTTCAGCATTGCTTATATTTATCACAAGTGCTCCATATACATTTATTTAATACCCCCTATTCCAATGGAGCAGCTATAATATACTTAGCGCGGAACACATATCTTTTTACTGGTGAACTCCTTGTCTGGCCTCACAAGTCAATAGCTTAGCATTTTTGGGGACAGATCAGAGGTTCCAGGTCAGAATAAAAGCAATAAGAATCATAAAACAGATAGGAATGAAACTACCTGAGTTAATAGCAGAGCCAGGAATGATCAGGAACAAGCCATCCTAAGCAGTCAGATTAGCAAGTAGACTTCAGTAAAGAGTCTTAAACATACCTGTTGCTCATACTTTAAATTCTTTTTAAACCTGGCAACTTCTGATATCAGCAGACATTACCCTGACATGTGTCTGCTTAGAAGTAGTTCTAGAAGGTGTAGACTTCTACCTACTCAGTACATGTGACCTGGAGTAAGAACTGTTCCATAATCAACACTGCTGACCATACATGTTACACATGACAAATAAATAAAATCAGCCATGCGAACAACAGCAAAATGAACAATAATATTAGTTTTATTAAAGTAACTATAATGAATGGACAATTGGGCTCAAGTGCCTCACAGCACTGAGGTCCTTGGTTCGAATCGCACCATGGCCCTAACTGTGTGGAGTTTGTATACTCTCCCTGGGCCTGTGTGGGTTTCTTCTGGGTACTTTGGCTTCCTCCCCACACTCCAAAAATATACTGATACATTCATTGGCTCCCAACAAGAAGTTATTTTATCTGTGTGTACTATAGGTAATATAAATAATACAGATTGTAAGCTTCACTGGACCAGGGACTGAACTGATCGTCCAAATATTCTCAGTAAAGCACTGCAGAATGTGTGACCGCTATATACATATCTGATAATAATAATAATAATAATAATAATAATAATAATAATAATATTGTTAATAATAATGATAATGATAATAATAAGTTGGAACATATCAAAATCTTCAAGGTAAAATATGGTGTAAATGATCCAAATGCAAAGGTTACTTATTCATTCAGCTGTGACACTAACACAGAGGTACATAGACATTCACTAATTTATTACTGGACTTATTTACATTTATGCAGAAGATCAACATCTCGATACACATAGTACAAGGGTACTTTAGTGTATTACTAGGCACTAAGGACCTGATTCAGACATGGATGCTAAGAAGCGTTCGCTTATAGCTGGCTGATGGTCACATTCTGCGCATGTGTATGTATTGCAGTGCACGTGCGCGAACCAGTGCGAAAGATCGGGAAGCGGTTGCTCGCTGCGCATAGACTGCCCAGCACAGTGAGTGAAGGGAGAATCCATTTGTGGGTGGTGACAGGGGCAGGCCACTAGAAATGGGGGCGTAGAGGTGCAAATGCAGGCATGCCTGAGCGTCTTAACGCCATTTCAGAGGCGTGCATAATTAACAGGCAGCATCATAGTACACGTCACCTGGTTGTATTTCACACTGAAGTGCTCACAGTGCTTGCGGTAGGGTATAGTCAACCTTAAGCACTGCGTTCGCTTCCGATGGTACCCGATGTACCGATGGTTGCATACACTTCCTGGAGATGACGTGCGCAAGTGTGCATCATAAGACAGGCTGGTGGGTGTCTACATACACAAAGATCGCATGCCAGGACATAGTGGGCTTGCTTATGCCTTGCCGTGCGATCGTCTGCCATGTGAGCGTAATATATTCTGAGTCAAAATACATAAATACAGTTAATTAGGTGCAAATAAATGATAATGACAAAACCATGTAACTGATAATGCACATTAATGCTAGAGATGTGCAGTTCAGTTTTTCTTGAATACCCAACACACCAGAACTTTGGTGTTCTGAGTCAAACGAAGTCCCGGTTTGGATCACTTTCGAGGTACCGAGTAGATCGGAGTCCCGGTTTGTGCCTGCTGTAAGTTCGGAACTCAGATTTAAAAAACAAATCTTGGGTATTGAATCGCACATGTAAATAGGTCCAAATTTTAAAGAAATCCAATTTTAAAGAAATCAAAAATTTTAATCCGAACCAAAACACTGAAGGGTGGTCTAACCAAAACACATGAGTCTGAGCAAATCTCTAAATTATACTCAGCTTCAGCTTTCAGTGTTCAATATGTACTTTTAAGGTTCATTATCTAAATAGATTTGGGAGGACCCCATTTGTCAATGACAACACATAGAATTTCAGTATAGAGCTAGCCATGCTGCTGCATGCTTCACAACCCAACTGTAAAAAGTAATAGCTTAGTCTATTTACCCTCTTTGCAAAACCAGTTCTAACCTGTTCCCTTGGAGTCACTGAAATGAGTACCTGGTATGCACACATACAGCAAAATAAATATGAGAATAAGAACAGCGGCAATTTCTCACAGCTAGCCCTCCTCTTTCTTCAAACTATTACATCTCCGAAGCAATACACAGATGCATTCTGTGATCTAATTAGAATGTGTTCAGAAACATTACAGTTATAGAGCCAGAAAATTAGTCTCACATAATTTGAACATTAACTCTGGATGCCCGCTGTGAACTGATAGTGATTGGTATGCTGATATGACTGTACCCCCATATTCTGAGTCTTGTACATCTTTGTGAATGCTTTGCCCCCATTGCTCCATTAGCAGGAGCAGTTGTCATTGCTATCATCAGCACTTTCAACACACTTGCCTACAGTACTCTCCCGGCTCCCAAATATCTTGTGGTGCTTCTGGTTGCCCCAAAAAGGGGGCAGGTCTCCTGGCCTGCAATACCATCCATCTCTGAATCAGGCACTAGGTTCTTAAACTCTCCACAATATGGGACATTCCCTTGTAGAAACTGTGGATATTGCAACAATATTATAAAAGGTGCCTTTGCTTCACATCCATTATATTGTAAGCTGAGGATTCCATTGGGATTTTATGCCACATATGATACATAATATACCCTTTGAAATGCCTTTGTGGGTTTACATATATAAACGAATCTTCAAGAGCAATTAATATGAGACATAAAGCACATAAATTAACTATTAGAGCTTCTAGTTTAGATGACAATGGGAAAAAATTTGAAAACCCTGTAGGTAGATATTTCCATAAGAGTACACAAATTGGACCTGACACAGAGTTACATGCAGACTTGGCCATGGTTTTTTTTTGCAACATCTTTTATGTTAATGCTGCGTCTGATTTTTATAATTGTGAGACACCCACTTGCAGCATTTTGCAGTGGTGCAAATCCATCTCTGTGCATCTTTAGACACACCATCGGTGCGCCATCGCATGCATAATTGAAACTTGCATCAGTCCTATGTCAAGGGCAGCTTTTCCATCTGAACATGGCCTCCTGTGTGAACGATTGTGCGTCTTTAGAAGCACCCACATCTGCTTAGCCACCCCCATTACCTCCCATGAACGCCCACTAAAAGCCAGACTACCTGCATCCAAATTCATTCTGTGTCTCCATGCGTTAACAATTGGGACACAAGCGTAGTTTGACAATGATGCATGTGCATTACTTAAAACTTCGGCCAACTGTGGTCATAGGGCCTGATTCAGACCCACTCGTGAGCGGCTGTCCGCTCGCAAGTGGGTCGATGGTCTGCACTGAGCATGCGCACGACGGAGGGAGCTCCGTCGTGCGCATGCGCCAGACACGACGAGCGAAGGACTTTCCTTCGCTCGTTGTGTCCGATCAAAGGGGGCGTGCTGTCAATGTTGATTGACAGCACGCCCCCTTTGGTGGGCGTGCCAGGGGCGTGCCTCCCTGACGGGGGCGTTCCCACGGGAACGCCTCCCGTCAGAAGCCGGCCCACTGACATCACTAGTGATGTCAGTGGGAGTGATTTTGGCTCTGATAGAGCCAAAATCACTCCGGAGCTTGCGGTTGAAAACCTCAACCGCAGGCTCCGGCTCGCAATTTCGATGGTCGCGATGGTCACGACCATCGCGGCCATCAAAATGCACGCTCGTATAGCCTGTGGGTGGTGACCCACAGCTATACGAGCGTCCAGGAGGACGCTCCATGAAAATTGAGCCCGGCCCTCATTCAGAGCGTGCGCTCTGCTCAGAGCGTACGGCTCTGAATGAGGGCCATAATCGGCATAGCATGTGACTCTGAATTAGGCATAAGATATCCGAGCTACAGTATGCGGGCGGTTGCTAAAGTCAGGTTGCCATCTCTTGGATGTAAATTGAAGGCACTTTTGCTTGGAAGAGAAGCATTTTGGGTAGATCTAGAGTACTCGGTATTTAACAACATGAAATTATGAGTTTCATTTAAAATGTTTTCTACAATGAATAGCTACTTGTGAATTTGTATAATAGGGTATGATATATATATACACTCCTCCAATCTCACGGTGGCACTCATGGGACTTTATGTATCAATAAAAAAAACTGCAAATACGCAGAACAATATTCCAATGTTTCAATTCTTATTAGAATTTTCGTCAGGGAAATAACAAGAAGTAAATGTACAACTTACCCTTAAATAGATCCACCTCGAGTGCAGCACAGCACACCGTCCCTGCCCGCTGACGTCATCAGGGAACTCCGGACAAGCAGCTCCCGACTCCACTGACTGCATCACTGGCTGAGCGGGGAGGTCGCTATGGCAACAGATGCCGTGTAAAATATGTGTATACCCATCACCAAACAATATTACATAAAAACAAACAGTTGCTGTATAGAACAAAACGGCAACATTCAAGTAATACAGCTCCAGTAATTGTGTCCTTCAAAACATTAAATTAGCCAGACTAGATATCAATGCTATCCTCTGCATTATCTATAAGAAACAAGTAAAGGACAAATTTTCATTTAGACCATGAGGTTGTACAGTGTTCAGTTTGAAAATCCAACGAGCTTCTAGCTGCAAAAAGGCTTGGTCCCTATCTCCTCCTCTTAGATTGGGGAAAACAAAATCAATAATTTTGTATTTAAGGGCAGACAAGTTCTGTTTATACTTTTTGAAATGGCGTGCCACCGACTGGTCAATCTCCATGCCCTCAATTGCTTGGTGGATTGCCGACTGGTGGAGCGCTATTCTTTCTTTTAATTTGTGAGAGGTTTTACCTACATAAAAGGTGCCCGCAAGGACATCGTAGTATAAAACATAACTGCTAGTGCAGGTCAAGGTGAAATTGATTTAAAATTTTCTTCCTGAGTGCGGATGCACAAAGGAATCCCCTGTTTCCATATAGCTGCACGTAGTGCAGCCTAGGCATCTAAAGCAGCCTTTTTTGCATGAAAGAAACTGGGTACTCTCACTACTAGGCTTACCAGAGATGTCCTTACGGACAACCCAGTCTTTTTTTAATAATAGGAGATCCTTGTCAGAGGTAATGAATGGCCAGATTTGTTTAGCTGACTTCATCACAGTTTAGCTGACTTCATCACAATACTACATGGTTGTAGTATTGTAGTCATTCACCCAGATGACCGTTTTGGACATATCTTTGGATTAAGAAACAAAAGTCTCCTTTCTTGGAATTGACAAAACCTTAAGTTTGGTTTTTAGTAGTTCTTTTGGGTTGTAACCTCTTTCCCTAAACTTGTTTATCAGAAGGTCCAGTTGTAACGAAGTTTCATTGATGTACATTTACTTCTTGTTATTTCCCTGATGAAAATGCTAATAAGAATTGAAACGTTGGAATATTGATCTGCGTATTTGCAGTTTTTTGATTGATACATAAAGTCCCAGGAGTGCCACCATAAGATTGGAGTATATTGTGTACGGCAAATACACCAGGGAGGCACCCGGGCACTTAATACATATTACAGAGAGTGCCGGCTGTGTTAGGTTCTATATATATATATATATATATATATATATATATAATGCAGTAGGAAAATAATAGCAGCACTCAGAGTCTCGAATAGGCAGATAAATGAATGTGTTTAATCCATATACAGGAAAAACAGGCCGACATTTCGCGGCATCAGCATCCCTTTGTCAAGGTGAGTAACATGATGCTACTCTCCTTGACCAAGGGGCGCCGATGCCCCGAAATGTCACCCTATTAGGATTTTGAGAGAGCCGAACTATTGTTCATATATAATATATATATATATATATATATATACGACAGGCTCAATCCACGGCACTCAACCATCTGGGGTGCCCTTGGTATGTGACCACACCATCTACATAAAAAATATCATACAAACTCGGCACTCACATGCTTTTCAAACTGCAACTCCTTTGAACATAGGGAATGTTGGTTCCAAAATATTGCAATAATTTGTTAAGCTGGCCACCGCTTCACGGTCATTCCCATCTAGCCAGTCCCTACACTGATTCTCAGAAAAATGAACTTGATCTGCCATCTTGGCCTCAAGCTTGCATATATTTTAAACATGAAACTGGGTCCTGCCTTAAAGAGACAGGACCGCACCCAGGGCTATCAGTTAATGAGCACCTGGAAAAAGAAAAAAGTTTGTCTTACATTTGAAAAACATCCACTCTATACAGCCCACACATAACTTATTACTATTTGGCTGGACCAGTTTGCAATATGTAGCACTTCCCTACTTGTATCAAATTCCTATTTCCCTATAGATTGTAACTTGCTTGCAGAGTCCTCTTACAGGCTACAGATTATCTGGCCTGGGTCAGCCGAGGAAGCAGAGCAATGTCCCTGTCAGCACGCACATTAGTATAGATGGAAGATAAGTAGAGTGGGACATGACCACACCCCCAAGATTGGCCACACCTCCATGTCATAATCAGAGCCCACTGGATGTCTCAGCGGTCCTGTACAACCACCAGTAGAGAGTTAACTATATTAATTTTAATATATTTGATCTTTTAGATCTCTATTTATTAATATGTGTAATCTGTGTATATGATGTAACAAAAATATTTTGATTGGTTCAATTTGAAATATATTTAACCATCACAGTCTTATCAATATGATGTAAATCTCACGTCTGACAAAGAGACTTTGTTCATGAACTCTGTATTCTCTGAGAAGCAATTAATTTGCAAGTGCACAAAGAAACCACCAAACTGGTGGGTGCCGCATTCCAATTTTCTATGATGTAATCTGGGTGTAGATTGTGGCTGACTTGAAAGAGCAGACACCACAGGCAGAAATAAGGGTGGTGAGAGACTCATGAGACATAATACATATGCCGGCGCCATGTCAATTTGAATGGTATTTGGTGATAGTCATGATTAGCTATAAGAGGTGCAACATGTGTGCTTCTGATTGATACTGTAAACTGTATACTGTAAACTAACCCTTTTTGTATAATTATATGAAGTGGGAACACTATTAATACAGGAGATATCCTCTATTTTATAGTGTAGACTATATATTTAGTTATATTAAACTAATCATTAAACAATACCTACTTTATTTATATCCACCCACTGCATCACAGTAACTAAAGCTGCATACACACTGTACGATCTATACCATCAACGACTTGAAAGATATCTTTCAGTGAAGTCATCCTGCCACATCTCTGAACAGGCAAAGTTGACAATATCGTGCAAGTTGGCCTGCATGTAGGGGACGATCATAGATATCGTTATCGTTCATGCGGGAACGCGCACCGTTGGTCGTTCACTGAATAAGAATGAACGATATGAATGATATATAATTGAATGATATCGTTATCGTTCATATCATTCAGGAAATTGTCCCGTGTGTATGCACCATAAGGTCTTTCATATGGACAAATATATCAAATTAAATAGCTTCTTTTTAATTCTTGTACAATAATTGTGTTTTGTGACTTAACTTCTCCAAACTTGCTTACAGATTACGCGTTTGAGTCCCAACACTCAGGCATTGCTGAAGTAAGTCTCCCAGCTATCATTATATCCCGAGGTACAGCTGGAAGTATTTCTTTTATGTTTTCCTACATCCTGCTCACTATGTGCCGCAATCTGATCACCTTTCTGAGGGAGACCTTTCTAAATCAGTACATCCCTTTTGATGCTGCAGTGGAATTTCATCGACTTATTGCAAAATCTGCTCTTATATTAACAGGTCAGTATCACAATGGGATCTGTTTCTGTAATTGAGCAAGTAAAGCTGGACGCATACTATACGATGTGACAAACGATGCATTGGTGGTCCCAATTTCACCAAGTCCCAGGACACACCATATAGAGCGTATACACTATGCAATCTTCCAAACGATGGCACATATATCGTATCCAATTTATCGCTGAACCTGTACACACTATGCAATCATCATGAAGACCAGTGCCAAACTTCATAGGTAGGATTGTCCAAATTATCATGTAGAATAGTACAGTCTTGCGTACACACTACATGATGTGGACCACATCGTTCATCACATCGTCTCATCTGCCATGCAGCATAGCAGATGGGACGACTCGATGAACGATGGCTGGGAACAAAGGATTGGGCTTACTGTATATACTGTACAATGAGTGCATCATATCATTCAAATCCACGTCAGAATGATATATTTGACAATATATCTTATAGTGTGTACCCAGCTTAAAAGTAGTGATAGTCAATTACTGGGGAACCAAATATACTGTATATATATATATATATATATATATATATATATATATATATTAGGGGTGTGCACCGGCCACTTTTCGTGTTTTGTGTTTTGGTTTTGGATCTGGATCTTTCTTCGTGTTTTGGATCTGGATTGGTTTTGCCAAAACCACCCTTCCGTGTTTTGGGTTCTGGGTTTTGTGTTTTGGATCTGTATTTTTTTGAAAAAAAGCATAAAAACAGCTAAAATCACAGAATTTGTAGGTTTTTCTGCTCCTATGCTATTATTAACCTCAATAACCTTAATTTCCACTCATTTCCAGTCTATTCTGAACACCTCACACCTCACAATAGTGTTTTTATGTCCAAAAGGTTGCACCGAGGTAGCTGGATGACTATGCTAAGCGACACGAGTGGGCGGCACAAACACGTGACCCATCTAGGAGTGACACTGCAGTGGCAGGCAGGATGGCAGTTAGAAAAACTAGGCCCCAAACTGTACATAATGCAAAGAAAAAAAGAGGTGCAAGATGGAATTGTCCTTGGGCCCTCCCACCCACCCTTATGTTGTATAAACAGGACATGCACACTTTAACAAATCAATCATTTCAGCGCCAGGGTCTGCCACACAACTGTGGCTGAAATGATTGGTTCGTTTGGGCCCCCACAAAACAAGCTGGCAATTAATGTGTCCCTGCACAAACTGGCTCTACGGAGGCAAGATGTCATCCTCATCCTCCTCATCCACCGATTCCTCACCCTCTTCAGTGTGTACATCCTCATCCTCACAAAGTATTAACTCGTCCCCACTTGAATCCACCACCACAGGTCCCTCTGTACCTTCTGGAGGCTGGTCTCCCTGGAAGAGCTGATAATTCATTTTGATGAACATCATCTTCTCCACATTCTGTGGAAGCAACCTCCTACGCCTTTCGCTGACAAGGTTCCCGGCTGCACTAAACACTCTTTCGGAGTACACACTGGAGGGGGGGCAACTCAGGTAAAATAGAGCCAGTTTGTACAGGGGCCTCCAAATTGCCTCTTTTTCCTGCCAGTACAGGTATGGACTGTCTGACATGCCTACTTGGATGCTGTCACCGATGTAATCCTCCACCATTCTGTCAATGGTGACAGTATCATATGCAGTGACAGTAGACATGTCAGAAATTGTTGCCAGGTCCTTCAGTCCGGACCAGATGTCCAAACTTGGTCCTGCCTGCCCTGCATCACCGCCAGCGGGTTGCTTAGGATACCTAAGTTTTTTCCTGGCAGCCCCAGTTGCGGGAGAAAATGAAGAAGGAGCCGTTGACGTGTCACGTTCCGCTTCAGCTGACAGTGTGTTCACCAGCAGGTCTTTGCACCTCTGCAGGCTTGTGTCAGCCGGAAAGAGAGACACCACATAGGCTTTAAACCTAGGATCGAGCACGGTGGCCAAAATGTAGTGGTCTGATTTCAACAGATTGACCACCCTGGAATCCTGGCAAAGCGAATGAAGGGCTTCATCCACAAGTCCCACATGCCGAGCGGAATCGCTCCGTCTTAGCTCCTCCTTCACTTTCTCCAGCTGCTTCTGCAAAAGCCTGATGAGGGGAATGACCTGACTCAAGCTGGCAGTGTCTGAACTGACTTCACTTGTGGCAAGTTCGAAGGGCTGAAGAACCTTGCACAACACGGAAATCATTCTCCACTGCGCTTGAGTCAGGTGCATACCCCCTCCTTTGCCTATGTCATAGGTGGATGTATAGGCTTGTATGGCCTTTTGCTGCTCCTCCATCCTCTGAAGCATATAGAGGGTTGAGTTCCACCGCGTCACAACCTCTTGCTTCAGGTGATGGCGGGGCAGGTTCAAGAGTGTTTGCTGGCGCTCCAGTCTTCGGCACGCAGTCGCTGAATGGCGAAAGTGGCCAGAAATTTTTCGGGCCACCCAAAGCGTCTCCTGCACGCCCCTGTCGCTTTTCAGAAAATTCTGCACCACCAAGTTTATTGTGTGAGCAAAACATGGGACGTGCTGGAATTTGCCCAGATGTAATGCCCGCACAATATTGGTGGCGTTGTCAGATATCACAAATCCCCAGGAGAGTCTAAGTGGGGTAAGCCACTGGGCGATGATTTCCCTCAGTTTCTCTAAGAGGTTGTCGGCGGTGTGCCTCTTACTGAAACCGGTGATACACAGCGTAGCCTGCCTTGTAACGAGCTGGCGTTTCTGAGATGCTGCTACTGGTGACGCTGCTGCTGTTGCTGCGTAAGGTGATACATCTACCCAGTGGGCTGTCACAGTCATATAGTCCTTAGTCTGCCCTGTTCCACTTGTCCACATGTCCGTGGTTAAGTGGACATTGTGTACAACGGCATTTTTCAGGACACTGAGGACACTTTTTCTGACGTTTCTGTACAGTCTCGGTATCGCCTGCCTAGTGAAGTGGAATCTAGACGGGATTTGGAACCGGGGACACACTACCTCCATCAATTGTCTAAATCCCACTGCACTAATGGCGGATACCGGACGCACGTCTAACACCAACATAGCAGTCAAGGCCTCAGTTATACGTTTTGCTTCAGGATGACTGCTGTCGTACTTCATCCTCCTCGCTAAGGACTGTTGGAGGGTCAATTGTTTAGTAAAAGTAGTGGTGTTCCTACTTCCTCTCTGGGATGATGAACGACTCCCAGCAGCAGCAGCAACAGCAGCAGCGGCAGCAGTAGGCGTAGCAATGCAGGATCCTCCGGAGGAATCCCGGATAGGAGAGTCAGTCATGCCAGTGATATGGCCTGCAGGACTACTTCCGATCCTGACTAAGGAGGAAATTGACGAGGAGGGAGTTGACGGTGTGGTTTGCAGGCGCTTGGATACAACAGGACAACGGGATTTAGGTGTCCCTGGACTGCTTATGGTCTGAGCCAAAGTTTCTGAACTTGACAGTAACTTTTTATGAACGCGCTGCAGGTGCCGTATAAGGGAGGATGTTCCTAGGTGGTTGACGTCCCTACCCCTACTTATTTCACCTTTACATATGGTACATATGGCAAGACAGTTGTTGTCCGGATTTGGATAGAAATATTGCCAGACCAAAGAGGTGGAATGTTTGGTCTTCTGCCCAGGCATGACCGTGATGGGCTTTTTCATCCCACGGACAACAACTGTCTCCCCCGGAGCCTGATTTAAACAAACCACATCACCATCAGAATCCTCCTCGCCAACTTCCTCCTCAGCGCCAGCTACACCAGTATCCTCATCCTGTTGTACTTCAACAGTGACATCTTCAATTTGCATATCAGCAAGTGGACTGTGGGTGCTCCTTTCAGCACTTGCAGGGGGCGTGCAAATGGTGGAAAGAGCCACCTCTTCCCGTCCAGTGCTGGGAAGGTCAGGCATCGCAACCACCACCACACTTGGACTCTCTTTGGGGATTTGTGATATCTTCTTAGAAAGCACAGTTCTTCGCTGTGCTTTTGCCAGCTTAACTCTTTTGATTTTTTTAGTGGGAGGAGTGCTTCCATCGTCATGTGAAGCTGAACCACTAGTCATGAACATACTAGGGATCGACCTTAGCCGTTCCTTGCCACTCCGTGTCGTAAATGGCATATTGGCAAGTTTACGTTTCTCTTCAGCTGATTTAAATGTCTTTTTCAAGGTCATTTTCCTGAACTTTGCCATTTGGGATTGTATGTGCCCTCTACTATGACATTGGGCATCGGCCTTGGCAGACGACGTTGATGGCATGTTATCGTCTATGTCATGACTAGTGGCAGCAGCTTCAGCACTAGGAGGAAGTGGTTCTTGATCTTTCTCTATTTTATTTTTATCGGAGAAAGTTTGGTCCTCCATTTATGTTATATCGATTTGATATATACGTGCGGCTAAACACAGAAAATAAATTTTTTTTTGGTTCGGACTGGAGTGTACTTTGTGGGTTACAGCACCCTTTAACGGTCAAGCCAGCCGGCCCTTTACTTATGACACAGGCGCACTCTTGGCACTACTTTGTTGATGCACGTGCGGCTACTGCGCACACAATTCACAAACACAGAAAATAATTTTTTTTTGGTTTGGACTGGAGTGTACTTTGGGGGTTACAGCACCCTTTAACGGTCAAGCCAGCCGGCCCTTTACTTATGACACAGGCGCACGCTTGGCACTACTTTGTTGATGCACGTGCGGCTACTGCGCACACAATTCACAAACACAGAAAATAATTTTTTTTTGGTTTGGACTGGAGTGTACTTTCGGGGGTTACAGCACCCTTTAACGGTCAAGCCAGCCGGCCCTTTACTTATGACACAGGCGCACGCTTGGCACTACTTTGTTGATGCACGTGCGGCTACTGCGCACACAATTCACAAACACAGAAAATAATTTTTTTTTAGGTTTGGACTGGAGTGTACTTTCGGGGGTTACAGCACCCTTAACGGTCAAGCCAGCCGGCCCTTTACTTATGACACAGGCGCACGCTTGGCACTACTTTGTTGATGCACGTGCGGCTACTGCGCACACAATTCACAAACACAGAAAATAATTTTTTTTTTGGTTTGGACTGGAGTGTACTTTCGGGGGTTACAGCACCCTTAACGGTCAAGCCAGCCGGCCCTTTACTTATGACACAGGCGCACGCTTGGCACTACTTTGTTGATGCACGTGCGGCTACTGCGCACACAATTCACAAACACAGAAAATAATTTTTTTTTTGGTTTGGACTGGAGTGTACTTTCGGGAGTTACAGCACCCTTAACGGTCAAGCCAGCCGGCCCTTTACTTATGACACAGGCGCACGCTTGGCACTACTTTGTTGATGCACGTGCGGCTACTGCGCACACAATTCACAAACACAGAAAATAATTTTTTTTTGGTTTGGACTGGAGTGTACTTTCAGGGGTTACAGCACCCTTTAACGGTCAAGCCAGCCGGCCCTTTACTTATGACACAGGCGCACGCTTGGCACTACTTTGTTGATGCACGTGCGGCTACTGCGCACACAATTCACAAACACAGAAAATAATTTTTTTTTAGGTTTGGACTGGAGTGTACTTTCGGGGGTTACAGCACCCTTAACGGTCAAGCCAGCCGGCCCTTTACTTATGACACAGGCGCACGCTTGGCACTACTTTGTTGATGCACGTGCGGCTACTGCGCACACAATTCACAAACACAGAAAATAATTTTTTTTTTGGTTTGGACTGGAGTGTACTTTCGGGGGTTACAGCACCCTTAACGGTCAAGCCAGCCGGCCCTTTACTTATGACACAGGCGCACGCTTGGCACTACTTTGTTGATGCACGTGCGGCTACTGCGCACACAATTCACAAACACAGAAAATATATTATTTTTTTAGCACTTGGGGGGAGCACCCCTGATGGACAGAGCACCCCCTGGACAACACTACAGCACCCCTTTAGGACTGGGACACTGCACAGGACTTTGGAACTGACTGCACAACACAGTCCAGCCAGCCCCTATGGACTTTGAAGTAGTGGACACAGCCCCTATTAACAACAGCAGCACAGCACAACACAGCCAGCCCCTATGGACTTTGAAGTAGTGGACAACAGCAGCACTACACTACACTACACTACACAGCACTAACTCCCACCCTCCCTCTTCACTGTCCACAGCCGAGTGAGAAAATGGCGCCGACGCGGGTACCTTATATAGGATCCAAAACCCGCGAGACTCGGAAGGCGGGATGATGACGTTTTGCCTCGATGTCAGATCCGAGTCAGGCGGGAAAAGTCGAGCCTGACTCGGATCGGACTCGGATCGGGGGGGCTCGGGGGGGTTCAGATTTCAGAAATCCGAACCCGCTCACCCCTAATATATATATATATATATATATATAGTATGACTCATTGTTTCACGACATAAGGCACTGTATATTGTGTAGGTTCTCCTGTATGTGATCTGTTCATGAAACTGTGACATAATTTTCTTTCAAGCCAATGTTATATAAATCAGCAAGTGTTACATTGTATGGATGAACACAGTCATACTGTATCGGATTTGGTATTATTCATTTTTCTTTGTCTTCCAGTTCTCCACAGTGTGGCTCATGCAGTCAACATCTATATGTTTTCCATCACTCCACTTAGTACCCTGACCTGCATATTTCCCAAAGTTTTCTTAAATGATGGGTAAGTTATGTTAATCAATTCCAACTGATAACTGCATCTTTTAACATAGTCCATACACTAAAACAAATACACCATGAACAAACAATATAGTACACTACAATCTGTCTGAAAATTAAATAAATATATTGGCAATGGAGCTAAGAGAAATGAAAAACCTTGAAGACTAACACAGATGCTTTTTTAAATTTATGAGTATTTTAATTCCACTTATCAAATAATCCATACTGCATTGACTCTCATAGGGGAGCAGGGCAGAGTGATAGCCCTATATACACCCCTCAGATACGGAAACGAACAAAGAAAAGCAAAAAATTATGTTAATTAATCGCGCCAAACTGGCAGCTTAGATGGAGTGCCCCAAAAGGGGAGTATCTGTATTCCCCAAGAAGTAAATAGCACAAAAAATATTTAAGGTACACCACCCTAGCGCCAATAATAGATCATATCGAAAGTGATACTTATCTTAAATGTACCAATTACTTTTCCTTTTATCCTTCCGTCTTGAAGGATTAATATGAAAAGTCAAACCATGTAAAAAGAAGAAAATATAATCTAGTGCAGATGGTCAAACAAAAATAAGCATAATATTAATTAACTGATGTTAATTAAACAAATAGGTGAAGTAATAATCACCCTGCAAAAAATGTATATCACAAAACAATAATTTCATAAAAAATGTAGACTGTTGAAATAGATGATTGAGGCTCCTTAGAACCACCAACAGGTACAATGTCTCAAGTGAAGTTAGCCTCCTACCAGAATCCGGTCAGATAGATGCAAAAAATGACTGAGGAGATGTTTCTAACCCGGGTAACCTCAGCTGCTCGTCCACATCCATCTCACACAAGCCAAGCATTTTTTATGAAACTATTGTTTTGTGATGTACATTAAACGTGTTATACATAAATTTTGGTTTTAATTAGCCTATGAAGACACGTTTTCTATTAGTGTGTTTTGCATGGTGATTATTACTTCACCTATTTGTTTAATTAACATCAGTTAATTAATATTATGCTTATTTTTGTTTGACCATCTGCACTAGATTATATTTTCTTCTTTTTACATGGTTTGACTTTTCATATTAATCCTTCAAGACGGAAGGATAAAAGGAAAAGTAATTGGTACATTTAAGATAAGTATCACTTTCGATATGATCTATTATTGGCGCTAGGGTGGTGTACCTTAAATATTTTTTGTGCTATATACACCCCTCCCTGAGGTGCAAGCAGATTTGACTATTGAGATGGCACCCAGTTGTATTTATTGGGCTGGTCTCATTGCGCCATGTGTGAAAGGAAGAACTCCCAAGGGTCGTTATTAGAGATGTTCTGTTCGGGTTTCCTGAAATACGAACACACATGAGTTTAGTGATTCTGAGTCGAATTGAGTCCCAGTTTGGATTCACTTTGGGAATCCGAGTAGAACTGAGTCCTGGCTCGGGTCTGCTGTCAGTTCAAGACATTGATTCAAAAAATGAACTCGGGTTTTGGATTTCGAGTAAATAGATCCAAATAACATGATTTTAGCCATTTTCGTGTTTTTTTTTATTGATTTTTATGAAATCCAAAACCTAACCAAAACCAAATCCGAACTAAAAACACATGAGGGTGGTTTAGCCTAAACCAAAACATAATAATGAATTAGAACCAAAACAAAAAGGTCAGAACACATCTCTAGTTGCTATGTCCATAGCCTCTGGCCCTACAGTTATTGAACAGTATTGAACAGTTATTATTTATATTATTTAAATTACTGTATGTATTTATTTTATATATTATTTATAATTCATATCACTGTCCAACTTCAGCTGCTTATCCGCTGTAACACAGCAGCTTAGTGAAAGGTATATGTGTCCTGCAGAAATACAATGCTGCCCTCACAAGGTCTTCTGCTCATCATGGAATGCTGAATAACCTACTCCTGCATAAGATATCACAGAGAGTAAAAGCTTCTCATTAGTAAGAGGACACCTGTATCTATTGTATAATCACCATCTCACAACTGTTTTCTTCATCTTGTATGAATAATATACTTAACAATAGGTTTCTTTTACTTGTAATTATAAATGTAATATTTGTCATTGTAGTTCTGAAATCCCACATAAATATTACTGGTGGTTTTTACAGACAATACCTGGTAAGTTCCTACACAATTAGAATTAATAATAAGCCATTTAATTTATTCCCATGCTGACTTATTTTATAAAAAATCCTCAAAGATGATTGATTGTTATGGACACCTTCTCCACTGGTCCACTTTTCTACTCATTTCACTACTTGATACATCTCCCCAATAGTATTACAGATGTTCCATTACTCAACTCCCTTATTCAGGGCCAACTCTACCCCTAGACAAAACTATACATTGCCAAAGGTTGCCATTGGTAAGTGGCATAATGCCACTAATTCAGTATTTGTAATGCCCCTGCAGTGCTGGGACATGGAGAACAAGCCATTAAGATGAAGGAGAAGCAGACAGCATGCTCTTACATGTGAATCTGCTGGCTGTTGCTCCTTCATGTTGGTGTTATGTTGGGAGTGTGGCTGGGGCAAATGTAGGAATCAAGCCAAACCTAGGCACAACATTTTGGTAATCCATTCATCACATCACTGCCCCTCCATGTCAGGGCCAGTCTCTATGCCTCCAGACCACCAACGCCAACCCTATCCTCATCCCCCCATACCACGATGTGCTGTCAATTCCCCCACCCATTCCCCGCAAGTTGCAAAATAAAGATATAAGTTGTAATAAAAAAATTGAAAAGAAGCTCCTGGCTGCATCAAGCCAGCAGCCTAGCAGGGTGCTCATGCAGGGAAACCTGCTGTGCCACCACGCTGCAAGTGCCACTCCTATGCATGTGCCTCAGTAATCATACACAGTAGGCAAGATCGGGATGTGCATGCGCACTAATAGTAATGGTGGCCATCTTGGTAAGGGAATGAAGCGTCGTCCCCAGAGAAGCAATTTGGAGGCTGCACTGTAGCGCTCTCCTAAATTGTGTAATAAAATGCAGTACTGCTTTGTGCACACAAGATGACTTCCATGACAGATATGTCTAACGGAGCTCCAGCTCCAAATCTCCATACTCCATTCTAATCCAGCTAAAATCTACCAAGACTTTGATCATCCCATCTCTCCTCTCTTCTGCTGCCTTTCTCATTGTACAACTTGGTCCTGCATGCAACCCAACTACATGCCCTCACGTTATCCAGCTTTGATGTTGCTGAGTTTACTTATAGGAGGCCTACTGCCATCTCATGAATCAGCTTGCAATATTGGAATTTTGTAATTCTGTTTAATAAAGTGAATGGTTGGGGCTCCAGGGGAGGGACTTTCATCAATGTACTATTATTAGAAGAAGTACAAGGTATGTGATTTGTTTGATGAAAGTAAAATAACTATTTAAGAGATCAGTGTAACTAAACTGAATAGTATCAGGAGTGGGGTTCATTTTCTGCAATCGACTTAATCAACAAAACCCAGTTCGTGCCCCCAATGTAATATAAAAAGTAGTGCTATATGTAACAAAAACAGTAGTGACGCCCAGATGTCCCATCACCCTTGTGATTTAAGACACAAATAAGGTTACATTGAGTATTCTCAGAGGAAAAATTGAAAACTTGGATATTTAAAAGGGTTGATACTAAAGGTTGGACTTTGGTATACAGTGGTATACAGTTCACACAGCACACACCAGACTTTTCTGTTTCTACCCACAAGAAGCCACACTTTGCAGATGTGGTTCTTGAGAGCAGAGAGGAGGACAATACCTTGATGTACAGTAGACAGATAAATGACATCCAACTTGGATAGAATTTGCTTCATTAGGATTAATATAGGTGAATAAATCTAATACTGGGGTATATTTACTAAAGTGCAGGTTTTTAGAAGTGGAGATGTTGCCCATAGCAACCAAGCAGACTCTAGATATTATCTTCTAGAAGGTGATAGATAAATGTTAAGTAGAATATGATTGGTTGCTATGGGTAACATCTCCACTTCTAAAAACCCGCACGTTAGTAAATATACCCCTATCTGTCTTTGGGTCAGAAGATATTTTAATGGTTTCTGCAGATCATTTGAACCCTCTATTATTGTCATATGTGCTAGCATTATATGTACAGTAGACATGAAATAACCATTTTTTTTTACAATACTACAAAAACTTTTTTTATTTGATACATTTACTAATCTGAACAGATATGTATAATTTTCTTTAATCTATTGAATCAAGTGACAGTTATTGTTTATAAGCCAATCATAAGTAAGATACAAGAATTGTATTTGATTAGTTCTGACCTATGTGATTTTGTTTTGTTGGCAGGGATTACCGGTATTATCCTCTTGGCAATCCTCGCTTTGATATATGTTTTCTCTTCCCACCGTTTCCGGCGAATCAGCTTCCGTGGGTTTTGGTTGACTCATCATTTGTATATATTGATGTATCTTTTGGTAAGCCAAATATTGCAAATAATAATATATATTTCCAAAGGTATCAAGAGTTTACATTTATTCATACCATCAAACTATTATTATGTATCACCTGCTGCATCATGGAATATTTATGTGCTGGACTTTATTAACAGTAAGAGACAGATCTATATATTCTGAATATAGACTTTTTACCACTTTCTGAACCAGTAACTTGGGACTCAGTGAGTTATTAACTCATCTATTGTACCAATGAATGTGTTGCACTAAACACTGGTGTACATTCATTTTATATGGTGATACACCACTACATATTGTGGTATAGTCTGCAAACCCCACACACCAGCACCTGAAACACCGGGTCTGAGAGGACTAGAAGGAGAAATATCACACTATCCAGGTAAGTACATTTTCACTTACCTAAACTGCATCAATAGTGTACTTATAAGTTCCTGATACTGTGCATAATATTACATGTGAGGTGGAGAAGAATGGTGAAGAGGGCTGAGACTTAGTAAGAACACCCATCCAACAGACCTTGGGAACCACAGACAAAAGTTACATCAGTTTGTTCTGGGATTATATGAACACCTTACCTACAGACATCTGAGGACATTTAAGGACTAATTATCTACTACAGATGATTTCTGGAATTCATGTGTATAGATTGTGGATATACTGTATATGGGACTTTAACACCTTTACACACTGATAAATTAATGAAGTTAAATCACCAAATAACTTTAAGTGCCCCAGAGAGCACCACATAATATTTATTGGTAATGTACTATGGGCCTGAATCAGCTGCAGACACACTAGCTATTATAGCTGGTAACATGGTAGCAGCTGCAATAGCTCTAATATGGTGGAGCTTAACACACCCTGTTACTGCACTCTGTTAAACAAATCCACCACCGGGGCGTCCTTCTCCACTGCTGATTGAGTCCGTTCACGTGACCCAGAAGCGCCTGAGAGAGAGGAATCCGGAAGCCGACAAGCAGCAGCAACACGCCGCTGACCAGACAATGAAGGCAGAAGGAGAAAGAGGGAGCATAGCTATGCTGATAGTAGCAGATGAGTCTTCCAAGTGGAGTGGGTTCCCTGCGGAAGGTCTCACAAACCAAAGCCAGTGTCATCCTCTCCCCAGGCAGAGTATATACAACTGGTGGTCCATAGTCCTAGGGTAATGTCTGCGGCAAGACAGAGCTCTAGTCCGGGCATCAGTTGCAGTTTCCAGTCTGGAATCTTTGCGTCTGACCCCAACGGCCCAATCTCTACCTACCTGCCCTGAAGACACCCCGGGCAACGATAAGTATCATCCAGCAAATCTCGACACAAGGTCAATGACTTTGCATCAGGGGACGCCATGCTGCACCCCGAACATTCATTGATTGACAATCCTTCTATAAGGACATTAATATTAATCTCCGGAGCATCTATCGTTTATACACTAAGGGGTAAATTTATTAAAGTGAGAGTTTTTAGAATTGGAGATGTTGCCCATTGCAACCAATCAGATTCTAGTTATCTTCTAGAAGGTGCGAGTTACATGTTAAGTAGAATCTGATTGGTTGCTATGGGCAACATCTCCACTTCTAATAACTCTCACCTTAGTAAATTTACCTCTAAGACTAGTGTCCTTGAACCACTATTCATCTGTATTATTGGTATATGTACTGTATATGATATGCATTGACACCATCATTCTGTTATATTAAGCTATCATATTTCCATTGCTTATGAATAAGTTATCTGTGTGACATCAATTTATATGGTGACACCACTTTGTTTTCACATTTTTCACCAGTAAATTATCTATAATTCAAGTTAAACACTTGTGTACATTCTTTGGTGAATATACCATTGGACATTTGAGAAGTTCATTGACGTCACACAGTTACCATACCACAAGGGTTTGTATGGAGTTTTGCACTTACTTTACTGTAGGATTAGGTCTTACATCACCCTCACACATATTTAGGGGTTGAGTGCAGGATGAATAATTTCCGATAGTGTTACTAGAGAAGGAAAGACGACCTCGAGTTACCGGGTGCGCACCCCGAACAAGCCAGATAGCCCTTCTGGTGATCAGCGGTCTTATCGTTAGCCTAATAAGATAATGCAGCAGGAGAAGCAATGCCTCGTGCATACATTACTGATCCCAGTCACGTTCTAGAACACAACATTGGATCACCTACAATGCCATCGCTTGGCTAAGTGACACTTGGGGTCATGCAAGCCAGCCGCCACAGATGCTGAAAAGAGGCCAGGAAATCTTCATCAGCCGTTGGAGATCTTGGCCTCATAACTCCCAAACAATGGCGTCGAGCATGGCCATTGCCGCCGACTCCCCCTCCCTGCTCTGAAATGGCAGCAGACTGTCAATCACTGACAGTCTGCTGCCAAACTGCGAGTGATATCGTAGACCCGTACTGCTCACGCTGTGGGCCCGATGCAGATTCCCAAACATTGGTCATCTGCATTAAAGACTGAGCTGCATCTGCAGACGAATCAGGCCCATGTATGATGTGACAACCCAAATCCAAAGGAATAAACCAATGAATGTATTCTTTTAGGGCCTGGTACTGCTGCAGTACTATAACCAATCAATATTCAAAATAAATTAAGCTAAATCGGCCTCTTCGTATATATGACTAGGATACCACAAAGCTGGTCCCACTGGTAAAATGGAACTAATATTTCTTACTTTCTTTTCATTTTTGTCTATTTTTGTTTTGCTACTTCAGTAGCAAAATGAAAAAAAAAATGTTGCCAAATGTAATTTTTATTTTTCTATTTGGACTATGTATGATCATAAATAAGCAACCTATTTTTTTAATCTTTTCTCTGTTGTGAATATATATGAACAATATATATATTTAAAAGATCAGTATTGTTATCTTCTATGGCTGTTTTTCCTATTGTATCATTTACTGTACATTTTATATTTCTTGCTGGGTATGTACTGGAAAAACATTTTAGGATTAGATTTGTTACTTTCGTTCCATCTCTGCTCACATGATTTCTTTTATTGAACATTTTCCTAATTCCTTGCATTTTCATTATTAATTTTTGTTTTAATAATCTTTATGCTTTCTTTATTACTCTCCATAGTATCTTACTTTATCACAGTAGTTGGTGTTTATTTCTACAAGTCTGTTGGCATATAGTAGGTACTAGAAGCAATATATATTTAAAATCTATTGAGGCTGATTCTAAATAGCCAGCCCCTTTTTTCTGAACAAGCGTCCGCAAATAGCGTCCGGCTCTGAATCAGGCCCTCAGACCCGGACGCTATTTGCGGACGGTTCTTCCAAAAAAGGGGCCGGCTATTTAAATTGAGCGCTCGCTCTTTGCGGATTGTTGACGCCTCTATGTCTGAGCGAGTGAACAAAAAATGCGCTCGCTATTTTGTAAAGATGCCCCTTTGCCGTTCGCAACACATGTCATCTCTGGTATTTATTAAATTAATCGGGAACATCGAAAGGCATCAGAACTGCTCGCAGTGGTTGTGGTAGGATTTTCCTGCCGCAATCACTGCGAGCAGTTCAGGCTAAAAGACAACCAAGTGACGTGGTCGATGATGCTCCTTTACTAATTATGCACTCCCATTAAACGCCCTTTTTACCGTTAGGCATGCCTGCGTTCGGATCTCCACTCCCCCGTTTTCAAGCACCTTCCCCTGTTACCACCCACAAACGGTACATTCTGTCAATCAAATTAGCAACCCCTCGCTGTTTTGCGAGTGAACGATTTCCGACCGCAATGACTGGTTTGTGCATGCGCATTACAACCCATACACATGCGCAGTTGTGCGAACATCGCTCAGAGCGAACGAGCGGCCGCTTACGAGCGCCTCTGAATCAGGCCCAGAGCAAGTAACTTTACACTTGGACAAACTATGTTGCAATGAAAGGGATGCAAATATATATACTGTATGGGCTGCTGTTGCATGTAGCCCAGAAATACCGGACAGCTTTATTTTTACACTCCAATTTAGATTTGAGTTTGGACACACACCTATTAAATCTGAATCTCTCTGTAACATCTGCAGAGCAGTATGGTTTTACCAAGGTGCACAGTTATACCCCTTTACACCAGAGCTAAAACCTGGGTTATTGCAGGGTTAACCCGGGTAGCTCCTTGGTGTAAAAAGGGACAGGGTTGGATTCCCGGGTCGAGTGACACAGCAATCCAACCCAGGTAACTTGCAGGGTTTAACACGGGAATGACCCGTGAAACCCAGCAGTGTAAACGGCGCGATCCGGGTCACGATGACCTGGAGCACGCTGCATGTCGGCTGATGACGTCATCTCCAAGCGTCCACTTGCACGCCGGAAGAGCCGGGTCACTGCAGAACTGGCTCGGGTGCGAGCAGTGCTGACTTGGGCATATCCTGGGTCGGCGCTGGCTAAATTCCGGGTCTGATCCGGTTTGGAACCTTGTTCCAACCTCCGAGTCAGACCCAGAATTTAGGTATAAAAGCAGTATTATTTGTTCTTTTTGCTTTGCTCCCACATCAGAATCAGGCCCATTATTTCCCCATTTGGTTTCTATGCTGTCTTTGTATACAAAATTCACTGCTTCTCTGAGCTCGTAACATTTTGTTCTTCTAAAATGCATTGCTTTTGTATTTCCTGATGGCTTATACACACTTAAAAAACTCTAGTTAACAAACTGATGTCTAACACATTTGCATTTGACATGCACTTTGCATTGGAACTTGCATTTTAAAATGCAATTTAAAAGTAAGTGAATGAATAGAAAGTTTTATTGAAACTCAGGTCAAATGTTACCAAGTAGTGAACACAGGGCCTGATTCAGACCCGAACACTATGCTGCGCTCGCATTGAGCGATTTTTCACAATCTACACATGCGTATGATTCACAATGTGCGTGCGCGAACCAGTCACTGCGATGGGAAAGTGCTCGCCCATAGCCCGCAGTCGGGCCGCTATTTTGAGTGACAGATAGTGCCGTTTGTGGGTGGTAACAGGGGAAGGTGCTCGTAAATGGGGGTGTGGATGTGCGAACGCAGGCGTGCCCGACAGTCAGAACGGAGTTTAATGGGTGTGCATAATTAGCAAAGTAGCGTCATTACACACGTGACTGGGTTGTATTTTAGCCTGAACTGCTCGCAATGTTGAGGTGGGAAAAGGCTACTGCAAGCACTGTGAGCAGCTCCGATGGCTCTCGATGTTCCCGATTCATCCTACAACTGCCGGAGATGACGTGTTTTGTGAGTGGCAAAGGGGCGTCTTTATACAGGTGCGAGCGCATAGTGCAGCCGCTCGCTATTACTTAGTGGGCGGCTTTACGCGACGCAGTGCGAGCGCAAGATTTTAATAGCCGGCCCCTTTTAGCCAGCGAGCGGCCGCAATTAGCGTCCGGGTCTGAATCAGGCCCACTGTTACTACATTGTATTGCACCCATACTGTATGGGCATACATACAGAAATACCAACAGCAATGACACAGGGATGGGAGCCGGCAATTTTGGCTTGGAGGGCAAAGACAAATAAGAAGCCATAAGGACACTGTCAACATTTTCATAGATACCCTCCCATTGGCAGATATTACAGAAAATAGCCTGAATCCTTAATAGGTATAGTAAATATAGTCATATAGAACCCACAATGCAGGCCACAGTAAATGTCTCTATATTGAATTTTCCACATATATAAGCAATTTCTCTATATACATGTAACCATCCCGGCAAATAATGTTCTAATATATAAATCAGTCCTTAAACATAGACGCATGGTTCATCAAATGGAATCCAACTTAAATTCTGTATATTAATTACAGCAATAATGATATAACACATATATACTTCAAGTGTTTACAAAGGGACTACCATATACCAATGTTTCTGTCTATCACATCTATCAATATAGTAACTTACAAATCATTCCCCTTTCTATATAGCCATAAATAAATGTTAATAATCTAAAATTCCTTGCCTTTTGTGCATCACTTTACATAACACCATAATTAGTAATTAACTAGCCATTAAACACATAAAATACATAATTACTAAAGCTACGTAATCCTAAACAACAGCACACCATAGCAGTTCTATAAAGCAGTAATTTAATAACAGTAGCACAGGCCTCCACTTAAACATAAATTAATATATTTAGCAATCCTTGTACTGGAGTCCATTGATAATCCATGTGTTCAGGTGGGGGAAGGGATGAGACAGTGTGTAGTTCCATTGTTGTGTCCCCATGTAAGAGACACATTAAGGTCCTGTTTCTAATTTTGGAATTGAGTAAGACAGCGCTAGAACCTGTGCACCTTGGCAAAACCATGTGGCACTTCATGTGGGGCAGATTTAAAAAGTGCAGAGATACAGTAGAGGGCCAAATTCAGTTAGCCCTGTTTAACGTGTTAACGGACGTTAATACATGTTAACAGGCGTTAACAACACATAGAATTTGTGATAAGTTCATGGACCTATGCGTTAACACCCATTGACATACTACTTATTAGGGCTTTCTTATTGTGCCTGATCAGACCCGAAAATAAATCCTCACTAAGTGCAGCCTATGGGCTGCCTTTTGGGCTAATTGAATAATCCAGGTGATCAATTAGCAGGCTGTAAATTACAGCGGCTAATTGAATTCCCCCTTTAGATTTGAGAAGGGTGCATCATAGCTCAAATCTAAATTGCAGTGTAAAATCAAAGCTGTCCAGCATTTGTGGGCTGCATACAGAAGCAGTCAGTATTTACCCTGCATGCATACAAGAAAAAAGATGTATTTCCACCCCTTGCATTGCAACATGGTTTGTCCAGGTACACAGTTACTTGTTCTTTCTTACTTTATTCCCAAATCAGAATCAGACCATAAATGCCTTGTGTAGTCTGATATGTCACTTTGGTTCTGGGTGGGACTCAGCCAAAGGAAACCGCACTGAATCATCTTCTTATGGCAATGAGAGTGCTCTTTTGTCAAGTGATGGGTATACACTACATGATGTGCACCCGGACGCTATGGCGTATACATCATAACGATGTAATGAAAGACGGAACAATCCCTTGTTCCATCTTTCGTTACCTTGCAAGGCATCGCATGCAATATTGTCCGGTTGGCTGTTCCGCAGGGTCAACCGGAAGATATTGCGAACAGCCGTGGGAATGCGTAGATTAGCAGTACACACTGAGCATTCCGGACTATATGACGCTCCATTTCGTCCAGAAACAACATATTGGGCCAACTTTCAAGCTAAAACAAGTTTGACTCATTTTCTTATAGCTTTAGTTTCAGCCATAGCATTGGTAAGACAGCTGTAGGTGTCTACTCAAAATGATTGATTCTAATGTAACCTGCTTGTTTTCTTTGATACAAATGTAAATTATTGAAATTAAGATAACATACTCACTTTCTTCATCATACATGAATCCAAAAAAAAATATCGCTTTCATTTTTAGACTATTCTCCATGGAAGCTTTGGACTTTTGCAACATCCCAAATTTCATGTCTATCTCTCAGTTCCTGCTATGCTTTTTATTGGAGACAGTTTAATAAGTCTGAGCAGGAAGAAGAGAGAAATCAGTGTAATAAAAGCAGAACTCCTTCCATCAGGTAAGTTAAGCAACATTTTATTATAATAAGAAAAATGCTGTGAGCAAATCAATTCTACTAATTCAGAAATTCAGTGCAAATTTGTTAGTGTAGAATATGAATGTGAACAGGCCAATCAGCAAGGATCAACAGTTTCTATAGACTTATAAAAGGAACTTACAGCCCAACTTGTTAGCAAGTTAAGCTACTGTAAGTACACATTTTTACTTGAGCTGCAAATGTTCTTACAATTACATTTAAGATTGCAAGTCCAGATAAATATGCTGATTATTATTAGATAAATCCATGTTTCTTCCAAAACCATCTGCTGAAAAGATTGTGACTGGAATAGCATCAGTAGCAGTATTGGACAGAATGATTGGTAATGCATGCACACTGGAAGGTTTGTCACACATTATACCATCTCATCTATTGTAGGATTCCCATAAAACCATATCAGCAGATGACAATAGTTGTCTTGAGATTAAGGGATATACAGTCAGGTCCATATATATTGGGACATTGACAGAATTTTCAGATTTTGGCCTCTATTCACCACCACAATGGTTTTGAAATGAAACAAACAAGATGTGCTTTAACTGCAGACTTTCAGATTTAATTTGAGGGTAATTACATCCAAATCGGGTGAACGGTGTAGGAATTACAACAGTTTCAATATGTGCTTCCCACTTTTTAAGGGGCCAAAAGTAATGGGACTATCAACTCAAAAGCTATTTCATGGACTGGTGTGGGCTATTCCCTCATTATTTCATTATCAGTTGCTGTCAACTCTCAATATGAGATCCAAAGAGCTGTCACTATCAGTGAAGCAAGCCATCATTAGGCTGAAAAATGAAAACAAACCCATCAGAGAGATTGCAAGAACATTAGGTGTGGCCAAATCAACTGTTTGGAACATTCTTAAAAAGAAAGAACGCACCGGAGAGCTCAGCAACACCAAAAGACCCGGAAGACCATGGAAAACAACTGTGGTAGATGACAAAATAATTATTTCCCTGGTGAAGAAAAACCCCTTCACAACAGTTGGCCAAATCAAGAACACTCTCCAGGAGGTAGATGTATATGTGTCAAAGTCAACAATCAAGAGAAGACTTCACAAGAGTGAATATAGAGGGTTCACCACAAGATGCAAACCATTGGTGAGCCACAAAAACAGGAAGACCAGATTAGAGTTTGCCAAACAACATCTAAAAAAGCCATTACAGTTCTGGAATAACATCCTATTGACAGATGGGACAAAGATCAACTTGTACCAGAGTGATGGGAAGAGAAGAGAAGGAAAGGAACTGCTCATGATCCAAAACATACCACCTCATCAGTGAAGCATAGTGGTGGTAGTGTCATGGCGTGGGCATGTATGGCTGCCAATGGAACTGGTTCCCTTGTATTTATTGATGATGTGACTGCTGACAAAAGCAGCAGAATGAATTCTGAAGTGTTTCGGGCAATATTATATGCTCATATTCAGTCAAATGCTTCAGAACTCATTGGACAGTGCTTCACAGTGCAGATGGACAATGACCAGAAGCATACTGCAAAAGCAACCAAAGAGTTTTTTAAGGCTAAAAAGTGGAATGTTATGCAATGGCCAAGTCAATCCCCTGACCTGAATCCGATTGAGCATGCATTTCACTTGATGAAGACAAAACTGAAGGGAAAATGCCCCAAGAACAAGCAGGAACTGAAGACATTTGCAGTAGAGGCCTGGCAGAGCATCACCATGGATGAAACCCAGCGTCTGGTGATGTCTATGCGTCAAATCACAAGAGAAAAGAAATTCCTTAAGTGGGGCACTCGCGGATCAGAATTTATTGCATCTGCATAAAGAAAATATATGACATATATTTTCTTTATGCAGATGCAATAAATTCTGATCCGCGAGTGCCCCACTTAAGGAATTTCTTTTCTCTTGTGATAGTCATATATTTTCTTTATGCAGATGCAATAAATTCTGATCCGCGAGTGCCCCACTTAAGGAATTTCTTTTCTCTTGTGATTTGTGTCTATTAGATTTATTCCAGGGTGCACCTCCCTTGAGTGATTTAGATATTATAGGAAATTGGGAAGGATCGGGAAGAATATATAATCTCATGTCCGATATCTCTGTGCGGGTTACTTTTGCTCCTTTATCTTTGAATCATTTCTGATGTCTATGCGTTCCAGACTTCAGGCTGTATTTGCCTGCAAAGAATTTGCAACAAAGTATTAAAAAGTGAAAATTAGATTTAGGATTGTTTAGTTTGTCCCATTACTTTTGGCCCCTTAAAAAGTGGGAGGCACATATAGAAACCGTTGTAATTCCTACACCGTTCATCTGATTTGGATGTAATTACCCTCAAATTAAATCTGAAAGTCTGCAGTTAAAGCACATCTTGTTTGTTTCATTTCAAAGCCATTGTGGTGAATAGAGGACAAAATATGAAAATTCTGTCAATGTCCCAATATTTATGGACCTGACTGTATTTACTAAATTGTGGATTTATAGAAGTTGACATGTTGCTTATAGCAACCAATCTGCTAGATAACTGATATGTAGAATCTGATTGGTTGCTATGGGCAACACCTCCACTTCTATAAACCCACACTTAAGTAACTATACCCCTAAGCAGGTTCTTGGGTATGTACACACTATTACAATAGCTCACCAAGAGGTTGTAGGGTCTATTTATCACAAAGTGAACCAGTGCAGAAGTTGCCCATAGCAACCAATCAGCTTTCAAGTAGCATTTCTCAAGTACAGTCTATAAGATAATAGGTAGGAGCTGATTGGTTGCTATGGGCAACTTCTCCACTTGTTTATTTCTCCACACTTTTCACTGCTCGATAAATAGACCCCTGTGAATCTTATTATCTGTGAGAGTATTGCATATGCGTGTACCCAGCTTTACAGCCTTCTTTCCTATGGAACAATCCCGGTCTGACCTTTGACTATTATATAATCTTTGACTAATCTACGCATTCCCACAGTTGTTCGCAATATCTTCCTATTATATAACCTTTCTGTTCTGTACTTGGCACATTTACAGTACATCTAATTAGTTAGTATTTCAATGAGTCCAACAAATTTGTTTAGCCCAGATATTCACATCCCCTTCTTTTATAGCATTCAATACTTTTGTAAATTAAATCCTGTTATTTATCTACCCATATAGGCTTTCAAATGCTTGGACACTTCCTTGATTGTTGCCTCAACTGGTGTTTTTTTTACAATGGACTGATTAGCTCGAGCAGCCAACAGATTCTCCCTCCACTTGCTATTAATGTTATTAGCTATCTAAGCAATACATTGTTATCTCAACGTATTATATTTTATTCCTATTGACTGGCACAAAAAAAATCCTATTATAAAAATACAGGTGTCTATGTACTTAGCCTTGGAGAGAGATAAAATGGATGGAGATAAAGTACAAACCAATCAGCTCCTAACTGTCATGTTACAGGCTGTGTTCGAAAAAATTACAGGAGCTGTTAGGAACTTTATCTCTGTCCACTTAATCTCCTTTTAAGGCTTAGGCCCGTATTCAATTGGAGTGAAAAGCCGATTTTGCGTGTTTTTGGTGAAAACTTTTCGCCAATGACGTCATTTTCGCCTGTTTTGATTTTACTCCGTATTCAATTTGGAATGTAATAGGCGAAAAAGTTTCGCCTATGAATAGCAGGCGGAAAAAAGTGCAGAATTGGGGTTTTGGGGTGCAACGTTGCGGGAACCTCCGTGCAACCTTCAGACAGTCCCCCAAAGGTAAACTGTGTCAAAATGTAAAAGAAAAACACTTAAGGACACCCCAAAAAATCACTTTGAATTTGGGGGCGAAAGAAAAATGTTAACAAGTAGTGAACTTGACTCTTTAGGGGGGTCCACAAGTATGCCCCAGGTGTTTTTTTCATTGCAGGTGCTTGCGGAAGGTAGATTTTTAACGATTTTTTTCAACTTCACTTTAGCGACTTTAAAATATGCTCATCCCCATTTTCAAGTGCCCCAAATTTGCTAGGATAAGTTATTTTCAGCAAAAAATACTCCTGAATACTATTCTGCACCACTTATACAAAAACGCTATTTAGCAGCTATTGAGTCAGTTTAAAAACACCAAATACCTTCAGCAAGCCAAATCGGTGGGTACCATAGTGAACCCCCATGTCAGAGCATCTTTTGGGGGGTCTCAGGCTGATTTCCCCAAAACTGACAGGACTTTCCGCTTGTTTGAGTTTCGCCGGGTCCCGTTTTCGCCTACTTTCAAATTGAATATGGCGATACGCGGGCTGAGCTCAAATTGAATACGGGCCTTAGTGACAAACCCAGAAGAAATTGAGGGGTCTATTTACTATTACCAGTCAGGCTGCCCTACTCCCTTATTGTACAATCAGTTACTTTACTTAGAATAGCAATTTGCATGAAGAAAAGAAAAATATCCTCCAAATGTGTGAAACTTTGCTTCAGCTAAAGAAAAAGATTTTCAGACTTTTACAGACTCTGAGGACTCTGGGCTAGATTCACAATTATCAAATATCAATTATGTGGTCAAACCCCAGAAAATTCAGTTTTCTTGGTTTTGATCACATTTCTAATATGCACCAAGCTTTGGAAAGAAAACCTTTCCGCATCTTGGACCCGGTGGTGGCGTTGTCCATTAGGAGCCTATGAGCTTCTTTTCGCAGAGTATCTAATTATAGTTGTTAGTTGCCCAACAACTATTATCCTTGCGCTTGATATTTGTTTTATTCTACCTCAATTGCTGCTGTTCCAATTTGCCAGTAACCATCTGGCCTATTTAAAACCACACACTCTTATAATATCCAAAGTTGGACTGTGCTGTTGATGTACAGTAAGTATGTATCTCTAATTAAATTTATGGTATCACTTGACTGAAAGTAAAATGTTTGACCAACGGTTCTCTCAATAAAACACATTAACAAAACACAACATACTTCACACATATACTTGTATCACAATAAAATAGTTAAATAGTTGCATCCAAGGGAGCCTTTATATCAGGAGTGGGGAACCTCCGGCCCGCGGGCCATATACGGCCCACAAGGCTAAATCATCCGGCCCGGGCGGCTGTCAGCGGCAGCAGCAGAATCAGCGTAGTGTAGCGGCTGTCAGCGGCGGCAGGTGGCGAAGCGGGAGAGCAGGGATGCCAGGATTGTCATCGGCGGCAGGTAGCCAATGACAGCCCTGACACACCCCTTCCCCCCGCTGCGCTATCAGCGGCGGGAGGTAGCGCAGCGGTGGAGGGTGTCAGGGCTGTGATCGGGCGGATTAGTGCAGGGGCTCTCTCCCTATCAGCGGTGGCAGGTAGCACAGGGGGGGGGGCCATCAGGGTGTCAGAGCTGTCATTGAGTGCCATGCAGGGCTCTCTCCCCATCAGCGGCAGCAGGTAGCACAGGGGGGGATCAGGGTGTCAGGGCTGTCATTGAGTGCCATGCAGGGCTCTCTCCCCATCAGCGGCGACAGGCAGGCAGCGCACAAGGGGGGGGGAATCAGGGCTGTCATATGGCTTCCATTGAGCCGGTTAGTGCAGGGGTGTGCAGGGTCTCATCCTAACAGCGCGGGCAAGCAGGCAGTGGTGGCACAGCAGGGGGTGTGTACAGTCAGTGCTGTCATCAGGCTGGTTAGGACTGAGAGGACCCCAGGGCTGCCTTATCAATCTGCCTGTCACACATCCATAGGGACGGAATCGGTATGAAATACAGTTCGATTCCTGGCAGCACCTGGCCAACAAAAGCAGAGTTCCCGTCAGCGGAAGCCCGACAGCGCTGGAAAACCTGATTGTCGCTAAGGTAAGTTTAAACTAACCTAACCTAACCCCCTAACCCTCCTTAGGGGTGCCTAACCCTAACCTCCTCCCCAAGTGCCTAACCCTAATCCCCCCTCTAAGTGCCTAACCCTAACTCCCCCCTTCCCCGCTACCTAAACCTAAGTCCCCCGGGTGGGTGCCTAACCCTAACCCTCCCGCGGGCGTGCCTAACCCTAAGTCCCCCCCGGGTGCCCTAAACCTAACCCTCCCCCCCGCGGCTGTCTGCTCGCAGCGCCCAGCATCCCGTTGATTGGGATGCCGGGCGCCTGTCTCCCGGCATCGGGGAAATGACAGGCGCCTAGATATAGACGCCCGGCATTTCACCCTCGCCGGGATATGACAGTCGGGAAGCCGGCTGTCGGTATTAAGGCAGCCGGTTTCCCGATTGTATACCATAGGGACTGCCCCTCCAGACTCTGCCTGGCAACATTCCAAAGAGAAGCAGTTACTTACAGCCATCGCATTAAGGGTGAGTTAACAACGTTTTTAACCAAATATAGGAGGCAAATTTTGAGTTAATAATATTGTATGGCCCCCGAATGATTTCCTAACAATCAAAATGGCCCTTGGCAAAAAAAATGTTCCCCACCCCTGCTTTATATAGTAGTAAAAAGGCAACAATCTTAACAGTTCAAAGAGATTTAGGGGCATATGTATAAAGCCAATTAAGTCACTGCAACAAGGACTTTACCTATGGATACTTACAATATGCAGATGGGAAAGAGCACCTAAGCATCCACTATTTAATGTGCGAGTGAGCAGATTAGAGATTGTGGGGCATATGTATCAAAGCTTGATGTGAGATAAAATTGTGAGATATATATCACCAACCAATCAGCTTATAACTTACATTTTGCAGGCTGTGTTTAAGAAATTATCGTTTGGATCTTATTGGTTGGTGATATATATTTCACAATTTTAGCTCACATCAAACTTTGATACATATGCTCCTGTATCTCTTTGAACTGTTAAGATTGTTGCCTTTTTTACCACTATATAAAGGCTCCCTTGGACGCAACTATTTAAGAAACCATAGGGTCACAAGCGGCAGAAATACAAGCTATATTTGCTATTTGTATTTTATTGTAATACATGTATGTGTGTGAAGTATGTTGTGTGGTGTTAATGTGTTACTTGTTTTATATTCAATATTACATTTTTTATTGAGAGAACCGTTGGTCAAACATTTTATTTTCAGTCAAGCGATACCATAAATTTAATTAGAGATACATACTTACTGTACATCAACAGCGCAGTCCAACTTTGGATATTAGAGTGTGTTCTTTTCGCAGAGTGCTGTGAGAGGGATCCTATCGGATCCCTTCCCCACGGTGCGCGCATCATATGACGCATGCGTAGAGGCACTTCTGGGTCATAAACCCGGAAATCCTTCTATCGCAAAGGAAAGCTCTTATTGCTTACATGCGATGAGTTGAGAGATGCATCGCATGCAAAATGCCATGCCTGATGCATCACACTTGATATGTCTTGTTCATGGTCCTAACAGTGGTGAAAACAAAGTTCTGTACATCTGAAATTAGAATTAAGAGACTGTCTAGTGCGAGTGATAATGAAGCAAAGATAAGTAGAGCTGATGCTCATCAAACTTAATTAGAATTACAAAAAATGTAGTGGATAGTTTTGGAATTAGTCATTCAACAAGTACTGATGCCATTCCGAAAGCACATAAATATAAGTGTAAAGAAAATAGCCTGAGTATGCATTTCTGTTTAATCTCCACACTCCATTAACCACACAGTAGGGCCAAAATGTTCTGAAAATGTTATACAGTATATCAAACATCACTCAGGTGTTTTTCTTGGAAGCTCTAACAAATATTGTACATTAAATAATGTTTAGGTATTTTACATTCTTTTCAATCGTTGTTGATCATTGATGATCAGAGTTGTTAATGTTTCCTTTGATGCCTTAGTCATTACTGATAAGTATCTGTATTAGTCTACATTCACAGAAATATTGGTTTAGCCCACAAAGTGACTGCTGTGACTAGTGATGGGTGTCCAATTAAGGATGTAGTTAATTGCAAGTTGATAGTGATGCCTGATATTCTGCAATATGAGACTGGAGTTTGTTGCTGAAAACTTCTTATAAATATACTGTATATACTTTTACACTTTGTAGGTGGAATGTTTGCAATGCCACTGTCTTCTGTATGTTATGTACGGCTGACTCAGCATGCAGCTCACCTGGGAGAACCTCTTGGAATGCATACTGGGTCTTTAGTGTAGTCCAGATATCATTTGTGCAACAATTAAAAAAAAGGTGTTTTAAATATGCATTACATGCTACTTTTCTTGTGCAGGTGTCACTTTTCTCCGGTTCCAGCGCCCCAATGATTTTGAATATAAATCTGGACAATGGGTGAGAATTGCCTGCTTGACTCTAGGGACAAACGAATACCATCCATTCACATTAACCAGTGCTCCACACGAGGACACTCTGAGCTTGCACATCAGAGCTGCAGGGCCCTGGACCACTCGCCTGCGAGAGCTGTACTCTCAGCAGAGTATCACTGAACTCAGTGGGTATCCAAAGGTAATACAATACTTTTTTTACTGCATTTCTTATTATATAAATGAAATTATTAATTTAACTTATCCATACATTGCAAATGTTTTGTGAAACAGTCATTGATATCCTTACATTGTGTGGCAGGGGAATACCCAGTTGGCTGGCAGTTTGTGACAATTATACAGTATACATGCAATATAACCATTTGGGAACTAACTAAACAGATTTGGGTCTAAAATTTTACTGGTGTGACAACTTAACCCATTTACCATCACATGTCTAGTACCAATCTTGTACTTCACTGACAAACACCATTTTTCACATTTTCCTCCAGTTTCGGGAATACATTTTTATTTTTTAATCTTCTCCATAGTAATAGCTTTTAGGAACATAATTAAATAACAAACAATTAAGACACATTGATAGGCAGACTGTAATATAATGTATTGATGTCTAATATAGATTTCTGCAACATACAATACTTAACTAATCAATATGTGAAACCAGATTGGGTAAAATCAAACTTCTGCTTAGATATATTTAGATGGACCCTTTGGTGAAGGACACCAAGAATGGAACACATTCAAAGTTTCAGTCCTGGTTGGAGGAGGAATTGGAGTCACCCCCTTTTCCTCTATTCTAAAAGATTTGGTGTTCAAATCATCTGTAAATTCAAAGATAATGTGCCAAAAGGTAAGATGTGGATACATTGTGCTGGCATTCTTCCCATATGTAAGTTTATAACGACAAGAGAGGGGAATCTAGCAAAGCTACAGATGTGCCCAGCTAGTTTGTTGTTCATGGCGCGCCATTCAGGGCTCTGAGTCGCGCCATGGAACGTTATGTGATGGCTGGACTTGTGGCCTACTGTGGTATTCTTCAACTAAGGATACGCTACGGCATGTAACACAGAGCTTAACCGCTGGGTGGCTAGTGCTCCACTGTTGTAATTTGTACTGATTATCATACTGTTAAATTGGACGGATATCACATTCACGCACTGTACAGTATTTGCATGTTCGCACAACCAATATTTTTAATATCACATGCAGTACATACAGTAAGCTCTTAGAACGGGACGCAAATCAGTACACATATTGTACATAACTGTATAGTAGTGTAGTTGCCCGAGTTGATATCATGGTATAACTCATACTGTAGATTAATGAGATGCATGCACAGCTTTTAATGAGATGGGGTGAATTATTCTCTAATGGTTGGGTACTGTGTATATACAGTATGTACAAGTACTGTATAATATCTGGAAAGGAAGACATTTTTTTATTATCAAAAACAGCAGCAGGTGAGTGGAGTCCGCTACAGTATGTGCTATTCTTCATATACTGTACTGTAGCTGGCTTGTGGGCTAGTGGTTAGGTGATTGCTTTGCAACAATGATTGTCCCAGGTTCGAGCCCTGCAAAAGAATATTTTTTTTGGCACTGTCGGCTCTGGAAACTATAGTGAAACTACTGTAGTAGTGGGCTGTTTAAAAGTAAAGCATTACAAACTGATTAATGCAAACTTGCTTCAATGTCTGCGCTGTGGTGGCTGTCAGTTCTGAGTGGTTACAATGGGATCTGTGGTGCATGCCCAGTTGAGCCAAGCCATACGCCATGTAGCGCTATGCCAGGGCGTATGGAAGATCAATGCACTACGCATGCTCAGTTGTCTGTATTACTATGCGGTTGAATTTTCACACTTGCGCCACTCTCTGCACTGTCCCAGACTTGGACACTATAGTAATTTCATGACTTCAGAAACTGGTAGTGTTCTCTGTTTGAAAAAGAGGTCTCTGTATTACAAACTGACTGTGCGTTTAAAGAGCAAACTTGCGTCAATGTCAGCACGGGTGGCGCTGTGGTGGCTGTCAGCCAGCTATGAGGGGTTACAAATGGGATCTCTGGAGCATGCCCAGTGGAGGGGTTGCAATGGGATTTCTGGTGCATGCCCAGTGGAGGGGTTACAAAGACAATGGAATCTGTGGCGCATGCCCAGTGGAGCCAAGCCATACGCCATGTATCGCTATGCCATGGCGTATGGAAGATCATCACTGCGCATGTCCAGTTGTCTGTATTACTATGCGGTTGAATTTTCACACTTGCGTCACTCTCTGCGCTGTCCCAGACTTGTACACAATAGTAATTTCATGACTTCAGAAACTGCTAGTGGGCTCTGGTTGTGAGAGGTCTCTGGTTTACAAACTGACTGTCCGTTTAAAGCTCAAACTTGCATCAATGTTGATGCTGTCCCAGACTTGGACACTTTAGTGTTTTCATGATTTCAGTAACTGGTAGTGGGCTCTGTTTGAGAGATGGGTCTCTGTATTACAAACTGATTGTGCATTTAAAAGTGCAAACTTGCGTCAATATCGATGCTGTCCCAGACTTGTACACAATAGTGAGTTCATGAGTTCAGTAACTGGTAGTGGGCTCTGTTTGAGAGAGAGAGGTCTCTGTATTACAAACTGACTATGCATTTACAAATTTGCATCAATGTCGATGCTGTCCCAGACTAGTACACTATAGTGATTTCATGACTTCAGTAACTGGTAGTGGGTTCTGTTTGAGAGAGAGCTCTCTGCATTACAAAGTGACTGTGCATTTAAAATGCAAACTTGCATCAATGTCTGCATGGTTGGCTCTGTGATGGCTGTCAGCTAGCTCCGAGGGGTTACAAATTGGATCTCTGGCACATGCCCAGTGGAGGGGTTGCAATGGGATTTCTGGTGCATGCCCAGTGGAGACAAGCCATACAGTATGCCATGTAGTGCTACAGTATGCCAGAAATGGTGTATGGAAGATCACAGCACTGCGCATGCCCAGTGGGTAAGGAGTCACGCACAGTGCATCAAGTCCCTTCCCCCAAAGCAAGCAAGAGCCTGTCATTACCATAATATAGGACACTGTTAGCCATTTACTGTAAGCAGTCAGCTGTGCCCTTGTGTCCTGAAAGGCTATGAATGGTGACCATTGCCAAGGACACCATCCCCTTTCTGCTAGGACAACTAGTGTGACGCTATGAATGTGTCTGTACTGTATATTAAAAACTGACTGTGCGGTTGGATTTGCACTCTTGCGCCACTCTCTGTGCTGTCTCAGACTTGGACACTATAGTGATTTCATGACTTCAGAAACTGGTAGTGAGTGGGCTCTGTTTGAGAGAGAGGTCTCTGTATTACAAACTGATAGTGCATTTAAGGCGCAAACTTGCATCAATGGCGGCATTGTCCCAGACTAGAACACTATATTGATTTCTCATGACCCGTAACTAGTAGTGGGCTCTGTTTGAGAGAGAGGTCTCTGCAGTACAAACTGAATTGCGTTTAAAGCGCAAACTTGCGTCAATGTCTGCATGGTTGGCGCTGTGGTTGCTGTCAGCCAGCTCCGAGGGGTTACAAATTGGATCTCTGGTGCATGCCCAGTGGAGGGGTTGCAATGGGATTTCTGGCGCATGCCCAGTGGGCCAGGAGTCACACACGGTGCATCAGGTCCCTTCCCCCAAAGCAAACAAGAGACTTTCATTAGCATAATAAAGGATGCTCTGTTAGCCATTTACTGTAAGCAGTCAGCTCTGCCCTTGTGTCCAAATCATTTGCAAAAATGTCTAAAACAACCAGCGATGCGCGTGCCTGCTGGTCGTTTAGACATCTACAGTATCATCGTGCAAACAAGCTGGTCAACCTGACAATAACGTCAGGTTGAGCAATGTTTGCAGATGATTGATGAGCATGCACTGAATGACTGCTTGTTCAGTGCAGGCTCATCACAGGCTGACAAACGACTGCACGATTGCAATGTTGTAATCGTGCACTTTTCAGCTCGTCTAGTGGATGGGCAGCATAAGAAAACTGTAGGAATGTATATACTGTACAGTGTGTTTGACCGTACAGTACAGTACTTACAGTACAATAATTTTTGTTTACTTTTTCTAGTTGGCATCATGCAGTGACCATTGGTAAATCAATTTGGTTTTCATTTTATCTAAAAACATGTATTAAAAATGTTTGATTAACTGTATGTTAGGTTAAGTAAAAATTGTCATTAATTTATAAAACTGTTGTTTGTGTGTAATTCAGTCTTTAAGTGCGTCTGAGACCCAACACGTGCATCTGTTATTGCAAGGTACAGTTGGGGTTGTTGTGAATAATGTAGTGAGTTCGACGCAGTACCCCAACAGTACTGAACAGGAATTAATATTACTGTAAATCAGTACATGACGTACAGTAAGAAAAATCGTGCATGGTTTGACTATTTTTTATATTAGATCATACACAATAGCAGAAGATGCTTGCAGCACGGATCAGGGAGATCCATGCTCCAAGTATTGGTGAAAAAAACAGATTACAGATGCATGCACGGATCAGTGCATACCGTGTTGCAAGCGGCTACAGTATGATAACAAAAAGTCAATAAGACACAGATGCAGGGGCGTATCATCCTATTGGCCAGGATTGCCCTCACCAGGGTGCAGACTGATGGGGGTTGCTACCCACAGTCAGTTATATCCCTGTTGCTCATCCCAGTGATTTCCCGGCTACCCGCCCGGCACTTACAGTAGTATACACATACAGTACTGTACACACTGAGTTTGACACAATCACTACAGAGTGACAGACTCAGGTCCCCATTTACTAACGAGTTTTATCACCAAAATAAGTGATAAAATTTCACTGTGTATGATAAATGGTGCTCCAGCCAATCAGCTCCCAACTGTAATTTTTCTAACAGTTGACAGTTGGGAGCTGATTGGTTGGAGCACCATTTATCATACAGTACACAGTGAAATTTATCACTCATTTTGGCAATAAAAATTGTTAGTAAGGGATCTATTTACTAAGCAGTGTTAGGAGACAGAGTGAAAAGTGATAAGGTGCCAGCCAATCGGCTCATACAGTAACTGTCATCTCACAGGCTGTGTTTGAAAAATTACAGTTGGAAGCTGTTTGGCTGGCACCTTATCACTTTTCACTCTGTCTCCTAACACTTCTTAGTAAATAGACCCCAAACTGAGGCCCTCAGTCTGGATTTGGCTTCACTTGGTGACCGTGTGACCCCTTAGTGAAGTGTGACACATGCCTAATGGCAGTATCTACTGTAGATACCCTTCACAGCAGGGGCAGAGAGTGGTCAGGGCACATGCTGCACTGCTGACTCAATCGGTTGGGACTTGCAGGGGTAGGGACTGAGAAGGCTGGAGGAGTGTACTGCCATGTGAGGACTTGGGCTGGGGAAGTTGGGATTCGTCTGTGATGGGGGCCTGGCTGTGGAAGGTGATGGGGGGGCCTGGCTGTGGAAGGTGATGGGGGGGCCTGGCTGAGGAAGGTGATGGGGAACCTCTCTTGTAAGCCGTGGCCGATTACTAAACCACTAACCCACAGTCGAACCTGTTGTATACAACTAGCAGTGCATACAGTAAGTGTACAGTAGTGCTGATTCAGATCGGCTCCACTAGGCATGCGCAGTACTATGAGACTCAACAGCATAGCGCAACTAGCAAGGCACTACATGGCGCATGGAGCAACAAACTACAGTAGCTGGGCACATCTAGGATATATAATGTATTGAGTTTAGTAAGGGTTGGAAAACAATACTGAACTAGTGAAAAATTTAAAAAAATATATAATTAAGGTCTAGAACAGGCAGGACAGGCAGGTAGAGAGACGGAACACCTAACCGCTTCTCCATAAGCCTGTCATAGCAAGACATCCCACTTTTGCTGCGTTTGACTCCCGAAGCACTCGGCATGCGCAGTGCTGTGATCTTCCATACGCCATGGCTGGCATACTGTAGCACTACATGGCATACGGTTTGGCTTGGCTCCACTGTGCATGCACCAGAAATCCCATTGCAACCCCTCCACTGGGCATGCACCAGAGATCCAATTTGTAACCCCTTGGAGCTGGCTGACAGCCACCACAGCGCCAACCGTGCAGACATTGATGCAAGTTTGCAATTTAAATGCACAGTCACTTTGTAATGCAGAGAGCTCTCTCTCAAACAGAGCCCACCACCAGTTACTGGTCATGAGAAATCACTATACCGTAGTTTCCTAGTCTGGGATAGCGCTGACACAGATGCAAGTTTGTGCTCTAAAGTATGTACTGTAATACAGACATCCCACTATTGCTGTGTTTGACTCCCAATGCACTGGGCATGTGCAGTGCTGTGATCTTCCATATGCCATGGCTGGCATGCTATAGTGCTACATGGTGTACTGTATGGCTTGGCTCCACAGGGCATTCACCCGAGATCCAATTTGTAACCCCTCGGAGCTGACAGACATTGAACCATGCAGACATTGACGGAAGTTTGCGCTTTAAACGCACAGTCAGTTTGTAATGGCGAGACCTCTCTCTCAAACAGAGCCCACTACCAGTTACTGGTCATGAGAAATCACTATAGTGCACTAGTATGGGACAGCGCTGACAGTGATGCAAGTTTGCGCTCTAAAGTATGTACTGTAACACAGACATCCCACTTTCACTGCGTTTGACTCCCACACTGGACATGGGCAGTAGAAATAGACTCGAAACGCCATACTGTAGCACGACTAGTTTTGTGCTACAGTACGCGGGTACTGTATTGGAGTGCCATACACCCCTTTCTTGAGTACACAGTGGCATAAAGTAGTATAGAAATGCCACGTGGTGGGAAGTTGTGGATAATGTATTGAATACTGAATAAGTGAAAATTTTAAAAAACAAACAAAAAAATAACTATATTGTCAAGGTCTCGAGCCCACGGGACATGAAGATGGGAGAAGCAGTGAGACTAGGCCACATGCCTCATCCCATTACTACAGTAGTTCCTAAAGTAATGAAATCACTACAATGTCTAAGTCTGGGACAGTGCCGACAGTACTTACATTGGCGCAAGTTTGCAATTTCAACCGCACAGTCAGTGTGTAATACAGAGCTTAATGATTTCAAACTTTATTAGACATTCTTCAACAGCTTTATTATACATTCCTGATTCCATGTGGAAAACGATGTACTACTGTATAGTGTACCGAATCAACGCTTCTGTCAGCCAATCATCGGGCGGTGGTACAGAATATGAATTTGAAATCAGACACATGCGCTGTGTAGTTAGGAAAAGTGACACCTGGTGGCCAAAAAGTTGTATTACACATTATGACTTTTTTCCAGCGCTACGCTACATTACGAAACTTTCTGTGTGGCGCGACTCATGGCATGGTGTGTGGCGCACCTTGCATGGCATGCTACATAACGAATGGAGCAACAAGTTTAAGATAATCAATTTAGTAATCATAAGATAAAATAAATTATTTATATACAGTATATTCTGTAGTCTACCCCTGCCTTCCTTGACAGATCTCATTGGCTGCCTGACTACCAGGCATAGGGGGAGATGTATCAAACCTTCAAAAGAGAAAAAGTGGAGACGTTGAACAAAGCAACTAATCACTAGCAATCACTTGTCTAGCAGCTTCTGTAAAATGTCAGAAGCTGATTGGTTGCTATGGGCAAGTTCTTTACTTTTTCTCTTTAGAAGGTTTGATATATCTTCCCCAGAGCCTCTCTTCTCCTGCAGTCAGGGCTGTTAGGATGCCCAGGACTGTTCCCTGAGTCCTGTCAGCACCTGGAGCTGGGGCCCCCTAACCTACGATTCCCCCACCTGTGTCCTCCACCTGCAGCCTCAACACCTGTGGTCCTGTTTCCAGATGGTGGTAGAGTGAACAAAGATCAGAGAGATGGGGCAAAGATGAGGCAGAGATGGGCAGAGGGAATAGAGATCAGAAGGGGGGCAGAGATTAAAAAAAGAGACTGGAAAAGGAGAGATAGAAAAGAGGGCGACAGATGAGGGGTGGCGGGGACAAAGAGAAGAAGGTTAGCACCATGAGCTATCAGATCCCTTGCAGTGTAAAAATATTGCACCAATGCTTCCTACAGTATTTTGCACAATGTTTATGTTTTTATATACTACAAATGTCTCTTGTTTGGCTTGTTAGTTGTCCTATCACTTTTTAAAGACTATTTGTTCCATCAGGTGTACTTTATCTGGGTTACTCGTACACAGAGGCAATTTGAATGGCTGGCAGACATCATAAGAGAAGTAGAGGAAAATGATAAAAATAATTTGGTGTCTGTTCACATCTACATAACTCAGTTTGCTGAAAAGTTTGACCTTCGCACAACTATGCTGGTAAGTAATGCTTTTCATGTACAACATTATCTTCTTTTTACAAAATACAGATGGAGCAGAGTTTTTTTCAATGAAATGTAAGCAATGGCATAAAATATTTTTTTGCGACTCACACAAATTAAGGAAGTTTTAAAAACATTTGCAAGGAAGCAGCAATTTCTACTCTAGAGTTTGAAATAAGGACTTTACTTCCAAGATCAGTTTTGTGATACACTGAGGGGTCTTTTTAGGAGACAGAGTGAAAAGTGATAAGGTGGCTGGCACCTTATCACTTTTCACTCTGTCTCCTAATACTGCTTAGTAAATAGACCCCTGAAGCTTGATTATATTGCTGATATCATCATACAATTGTAACTATCCATCATCATATGATGTTGTGCCATACTGATATGTAGAAGATAGATCTACCTAATTAAACAAGGCACTTTCTTCATTCTGGTTGCTCAACATGCACGATTTGCATGTTGTTGGAGTTGTTGTGTAAGACAATGATTATTGCTGTTTATAAAGTGAAATATATTATGGTTTGATAACTCTCCGAAATATAGTTTCATGCACTTAATGCATTTTTAGAACTCTGGCCCTTATAATTGTAAAAGTTTTTTGTTTTTTAATATCTCCATGACAACTGAAGTAGCAGAATTGATGAGGGTGTGTATCAAGCAATGCCCCACTCTCCCCCAAGTTCAAAATAACTGGATCCTATTGGAACTCCGGACGTGTTGATACAAATAGTAATGAACTCTTTCTATGGGGCGATTCAATTCTGCACGATGCCCAGTCACAATGTGCACATTATCATAAATTACAGTGGCCCTATTTTGCCAATTTTCCTGCACACTTCAATAGAGTGTAAGGAAAAATCGGTGATGTTGGTGGTTGTGATGTGTCGTTCCTTAGCACAAATGCCAGCTCTCTTGCATAATTCAATTGCTCCTGTGATTATTATTTTATTTTATTTATGGCACTAAATAGGTTCTGTAATGCGTACATAGGAGATAGCATACAACAAAATAACATTGGTATATTAAACAGATATATTTTCTAAAAATATATATTTAAAATAATCCCATAATTACAACCAGTGTTACATATTCATGTAGTAGAGACAGAAGGAGAAATGGCACTGTTCTCAAGAGCTTACATTCTAGGTGATTGCATTTGAATTCACCAGAGTGTCAGCATATTATTTTTATTAGTATCCTTTAGTTATATGGAACCACAATGGATCTGCAGCACTTTACACAGTACATAAACATTAAACAGATTAAACAAAACAAGAAAAAAGTGATTTACAGTACTACCCATTGTAGAACATGTACGAGGGTGGTTCAATAAATAAGGTAAAGACACCTCTTACATGTGTGATGTTCTCTATTTCATTCTACAGTGATTTCCTGCCAGGCCAGAGCACGTAGACCACTGCTTCCCCAAACAGCCATTAGACTGCACCTCATATCAGTTATACTGTCCCAACGTCAGCTGTAAGAGGGTGGGGCTGATGGAAACATGGTCAAATATTGAGGTGCATAGTGATTTCTGCATTTAAAGGGCACATCAGCAGCTGAAATTCATCACCAACTTGTCGAGGTGTTTGGTGATAATGTCATGTCTTGGGGACAAGTTTGGTGCACTGCCTTTGATAACGGCAGGACAGACATTCAAGATGAGCAGCGATCTAGCCAGCTAAGCAGGTCCACCACAGATGACAATTTGCGTCGCATTAAAGGTCTGGTTCAGGAGTACAGACGTATTTTAGTTAGTGATATTGCTGACAAACTGAACATCTCAGTGGGTCCTGTGCACAACATCGTTCATGAGCAACTGGGGTACAGGAAAAGTGTTAATTCTGGGTACCACAGCAACTCACAGAAGTTCATAAAAACAATAGAATGCTATAGTCTCTCGTGCACTTGACATGGTACCATGAGGAGGGATTGCAGTTCCTGCAGCATTTTGTTACAGGTGGTGCATCATGTGACACCGGAGATGAAGCAAACATCCATGACATGGAAATGCACATCGTCCCCACCTTCTAAGAAATTCAAAACATCTCCTTCAGCAGAGAAGGTCATGGTGACCGTGTTTTGGGACCACAAGAGTGTGCTTCTTGTTGATTTCCTCACCAACGGAGGTACTGTGAATTCTGATCGCTATTGTGACACATTGAGCAGTTTACAGAGGGCAATTAGTCAAAAACGACCTGGGTTTCTGCAAACAGGCATCATATTGTTGCACGATAACACCAGGCCACACTCCGCCAACCACACATGTGAGTTGTTATGGTGCTACAATTGGAAGGTACTGGACCATCCTTCCTAAAGCCCTGACCTGGCAGGACTATTGAAAAATTTGCAACTGATGGAGAAGCACAGCAAGCCATCATGTCCTGGCTTCAGGTGCTTGACACTGATTTCTTATATGCCTTGGTGTAAGTGAAAAAATAATCTGTTCCAAAGCCATACTATTGATTATATGAGTAAATGCAATTAATACATTTATGCAATGAGTGGTCTTGTTACTTTATTTATTGTACCACCCTTGTGCAAGGTTTTTAAACATTGCTGCTGCAGTAGTCATAATAACCAAATGATCAGGAGGGCAGTCAAACCCAAAGGTTTAGTGCTGTTAATAGTAGAGGGAAGGAGATGATGGTATAAGTGAGGGAAGGAAAAGCATACGAGGAAACAGGGTCCTGCTTGTGAGAGCTTAAAATCTAAATGGGAGTAGGAGACACAACGGGGTGAACCAGAGGGGAGAGACAGTGAGCATGGTGTATAGGGCAGTAGGATGAGAGCAAGAAAGTTTTGCTAAAGAATTTGGTATTTAGAGCCTGTGTGATATTTTGCAGAGAGATTGAAAGTCTGATAGGGAAAGGGTTCCAGTGGTAGGTAGCAGCACAGGAAAAATCTTGGATGTGGGAGTAAGTAATCAGTTGGCAAGAGAGACATCATTCATTTGTGGAGCAAAGTGGGCAGACAGGAGTGTGAAGGGAGATGAGGTCAGAGATGTAAATAGGAGAGGATTGAGTGAGGCCTTTGTAAGTGCATGTGAGGAATTTGAAATAGGTTATGAAGGGGAAGGGGAGCCAATGAAGAGCTTGTAGGAGAGGGGAGGCAGATGTAATGTGTTTGGAGAGGAAGATGAGCCAGGAGCCGGGCAGCAGCATTGAGGACTTATTGGAGTGTAGAATGTTGGGAGCCATGCAGGCCAGATAAAAATAGGTTACAGGAGTCCAGTCTAGAAATGACCATTGAGTGGTTGAGTGTCTTAGTTGCCTTCAGTGTAAGAGAGCCTGATCCTGGAGATACTTCAGTGATAGAAATGGCAGGACTGCGAAAGGTACTGAATGTGAGGTTTGAAGCACAGTGAGGAGCCTAGTTTAACTCCAAGACAACACACTTTTAGTCCAGAGGTGATGGTGGTACTGTCAATAGCTAGAAGATGGGAAGATTATCAGCTCTGTCGTAGACATGTTAAGTGTAAGAAAGTGCTGTGTATCCAGGAGGAAATAGCACAGAGATACTGTAGCTGTATGAGTGAGGAAAGAAGAGAAAAAGTCAGGGGAGGAGTGGTAGATCTGTAGTAGCAGGTAGTAGCAGTGGGGGAGAAGTGGAATCATGGGTGGAGATAGAGAAATGATGGTTAGAGTTAGCCAGTAGAGGCCAGTATCATGCAGTACAAGGGAGAGAAGGATTTGAAGGAGGAGAGGTTGGACCACAGTGTCAAAAGCAGCAGAGAGGTCAAGGAGTATAAGCAGAGAGTAGTAGCCCTTGGATTTGGCAGTAAGAAGGTCACTGCGAACAGCACCAAAGCACCAGTGTAGGAGTTCTCTGGAACTATGGCATAAGAAGAAAAACCACAAAAGTTCAGGAGCTTATTATAGTTTTATAAAGAATGTGTATAACAAGTGTAAAATTATGTATTTATCAATAGTATATGTAGCCAATTAATATGTAAACTAATATATACTGTTTGCAGCTTTACATTTGGAGTATTTCTTCCATTTAGCAATCATAGTGGGCTACTCTAGTTACTTTGAGCTCACTGTGTAGAAGCACTATTATTCCATATACAAATAATATTCAACAACCACAGAAGCATAAGTTATTATTATTATTATTATTATTATTATTATTATTATTATTATTATTATTATTATTATTATTATTATCATCATCCTTAATATATTTGGTACAACAAGGGTTCCACAGCACCTAATAAAGTACATAAATAACAAAAGAACAGTGACTTACAGTACAGGGCAATGCAGGACAAGTACATTGCTGCAACAATGGTCATAACACTGAAATAAATAGTACGGTGACAGAAGTCAAGAGAAAGTTCCATTAAACAAAAAGAGGATAGGGGTTGTTAGAGATGGGCGCACATGCACAAAATCAATACATTAAAGTTTGACTTTTATTAGCTATTATACTAAAAATTCAATTCACTAGGAATGGTACAGTGAAAAATAGAGGTGAAAAATAAATTAATTAAATTATAGATTAGTGTATAAAGATAGAAAGATGTGAACAAATAATGTATAAAAAAGCAGGGTCCACCATTTCAATTTCCCATTATTATGAAAGCAATGTAGTATGTTGAACCAGAGCAAAATTATATGTACCGTAATATGTAAATTTAATATATCTAATAACCTGCATATAAATGCTCCTATCTAATAACCTGCATATAAATGTTGGTCATAGAGCTAAATTAGTAAAGGAATTCACTAATATTGGTAGTAACAATATCACATCTACTTGAATGGCTTGCGAATACTTCAGCAATAATGTCCTACTTTAATGTAAGGCATAACTGCTGGTTCAATCCTTTAAAGGTCAGACAATCACATAACGATACTTATTATCTTTTGCTATCTCATGTGTCACAATTTATTCACTTAATATAATTCACATTGATTTGTGAGCATAGAATAGCGTCACACTAATACTGCTGTATAATATTAGTTTTATTCTGACTGATCGATTCATATGAAGCTCACAGATCACTTTTGATGTGCTACCAATGAATAATGGCCCTCATTCAGACCCGCTCGCAAGCGGGTCGATGGTGGGGCACTGCGCACGCGCCATGCGTGCCGTGTGCGTGGGCAAGCCCCGGAGCGAGTGAGAAATTCACTCGCTCCTGGGCTCGCTACAAACGGGGCGGCTGTCGATGTTGATCGACAGCTCACCCCGTTTTGTAGGCGGGGAGAGGGGGTGGCTGGACAAAAGGAGGCATTCCTGAAGGAACGCCTGACGTTTGTGGGCGGCCCTACTGACATCACCCGTGATGTCAGTAGTGAGCTTCCTGCTCTGTTAGAGCAGGAAGCTCACTGGGGCTTGCGGCAGACTAGACCTTACCACAAGGGTCTCATCACAAGCCCGATGGTCGCGACCATCACCTGGCCACTCGCAAAAGCTGTGGATGGTCACCCACGGCTTAGCGAGTGGCCAGGAGGCTGGCTAAAAAAAAAAAGCGGCCGGCCTCATTCAGAGCGAGCGCTCGCTTTTTGTGAGCGGCTCTGAATGAGGTCCAATGTTACTGCAATGTTAACATCATCCCTATTCAAGTAGCATTATTACCACACCATATATTTATAGTGTTATCACTTCTGAACTAGTACAAGTATGATAAAGTCACTAATAGGCTGTGTTGCCAATGAATAGTGTTGTTTCAATATTAACATCCTCCCCAATCAAGTAGCATTATTACCACAGCTCAGATAATCACAGATTGCATAAATTATCTATATGTTATTCTGGTAGATTTAATTATTATTGTTGTTAACATTGCTGTAACATTATTCATTAGCAGCACAGCTTTAAGTGATTTGTGAGCTTCATGTGAATTTATCAGTCAGAATAAAGAGGAGACAAAGAAGGAGCGGTCAGAGAGGTAGGAAAACAGCCAGGAGAGGGCAGTATCACGTATACAAAGGGAGTAAAGGAGTTGCAAGAGGAGAGGGTGGTACACAGTGTCAAAAGCAGTAGAGAGGTTGAGCAGAATAAGCAAAGAGTAATGGTCCTTGGACTTGGCAGCAAGGAAGTCATTGCTGACTTTCATCAGGGCATTTTCACGGAAGCCAAACTGAAATGGGTAAAGCAGGGAGTGGGAGAAAATATATATGGTAAGGTAGTTGTAAACAACACACTCAAGGAGTTTGGAAGCAAAAGGGAGGAGATAGAAGAGTCGGTAGTTGAAGAGAGTGTGGGAAGCAAGGTCATGCTTGAATGCAGAGTGGACAGTGCCGGTGAGAGGGAAAGATTGTGGAGGTTGGCAACGTGGGAACAGGCAGAAGGATAGAGGTAGTGGAGGAGGCAAGAGGGAATAGGGTCAAGGGAGAGGTGGAGGGGGGTGAAGATCAGATGAAGGCCATAACTTCATCTCCAGATACAGGGGAAAAAGAAGTCAGAGTTGGTCAGATGGATGGGGAGGGATAGTCTGACAAAGGAGGGGAGGGGGGTGATGAGGTTCTGGTGGAATACGATGCCCTGATATATGGAGTCAATTTTAGATGTAAAGTAGGTAGCAAAGTCAAAAGTGAGGAGGGGAATTGAGGAAGGGGTGGGCAGAGTAGGGAGTTGAAGGTGGCATAGTGATGCCAGACATTTGACGACTGGGAGGTGAGGAATTTGAAATAAGACTGTTTAGAGAGGGAAAGGGCAGCACTGTAGGATGAGAGCATACATTTGAAGTGAAGGAAGCTTGCCTTAGAGTGGGATTTCCTCCACTGTTGTTTAGAGGTTTCATGAACACTTTTGCAGGTATCTGGTGCATTTAGCATGCCAGGGTTGAGGTGAGCATCTGCAAGGGTGAGTAGTGATTGCTGGAGCAACAGCGTTAAGAGTAGAAGTAAGGGAGGAATTGTATAGTATATTGTATAGTGGCTTATTCAGGGCAGGAGGGAGAAAGGATAGGGGAGAGAAGTGAGTCAAGCAGGGAGAATAAGGAAGTGGTGTCAATAGCATCAATGTTACATTTAGTTATAACAGCCATATTAGGCAGAGGCAGAAAAGGTGAGAGGAATAAGTAAGGCTGCCTATAACAATAGATATTAATAATTTTTAATATGTGTGGTATGTCGATGTCATGTTTTGTATTGATATGTTTATTAAATGTGTTTTTTTAATGTTTAAATTGGTATGGACATATGTATTCGTACATTGTGACAACCATAAAATATTTTTAGTGCAGTTCTATACCCTTTTTGTACTGTTTGTTAATAATAAAAGGAAATATGAAAGTCCTTTTCATAGCATAGATTTCTGTGAACATTTAAGTATCTGTGCTACATATCAGAAAAATGTTTGATATTTTCATGTTGTCCGTAAAAGAATAATAAACATGAAGTGAAATTATAGGACCCCTAATGAACATGTTCATCCCAATCAGAATCTGGAAATAAAATAGTCTTACTTTTATCATAGAAAAATGGCACTAATTCTTGTCTATCAAGAATAAGGGGACAATCTTTATATAACTTAATGTTGGTTTTATGTAGTAAAGTAACTTAAATTACATATAATGTAGTCATTTAGTAAGCAGAATTAATAAATCATAGGACAAAAATAAGTGCAGTGCTCCTGAAATAATGTCTGTCTTTATATGTCTAGTAGAACTCTATTTTGCAGATAATATGCATCCAGTATGTGTTTACCTATAATGTAGAGAACAGTATATTTACATTTTTACCTTCCATTGTCAAGTTACAGTCACTGGTATTAACCATACTATAGCTGACTACCTCTATTTCTTATTCTTAAGGACAGTTGTTCAACATCATTTGTGGGCTGAACTAATAGTCTGAAGAAAGGCGTTGAAGCCTTTATATAACTAGGTACAAAAAAATGGATGTCCATTATGCTTTGTTAAGAATGTTTGTCTTTTTCAATTTTAGTATATATGCGAGCGACACTTTCAGAAAGTTCTAAATCGCAGTTTATTTACCGGTTTACGATCTATCACCCATTTCGGAAGACCACAATTTGAGCCATTTTTCATCTCTCTACAGGAAGTTCACCCAGAGGTGAGACTTTTTAGTGTTTAAAAGGGATAAAATTGAAATGTATCATTACAATCATCACCAGTCCCATTAACACAATTTACTGGTTAAAGCTAACACATTATTATTAAAGTGATATTAAAAATGAAAGCTAATGAACTCTCAGCGTGTTTATTGTTTTATTTTAATAACCAGTAATGTAATAAAATATAATACGATTTAACAGAATTACTGTTGAAAAGCTTTTCTTTATTACAGCTGATTAAAGAGAATTAAAAAGCTTTTTTTTTTTAAATAATTAACTGTTACCAATCTTTTTATGTTATTTCTGAAAAAGTGCAAGGTTATACAAAGGTTTGATAGATGGAGCAATTGTAAATAATGAACAAGAATCTTCTTAATGATGGCAATATTGGCCATGCTCTTTTGAATAATATGATTTTCTGCCAAGCAAAAAGCACCATTGTGCTCTCAGTGATCATATTACGAAGATAACTGGAGAATTCATAAACACCAAACCAACCCTGCATGCATCATAGTGTGGCAGGGAAACAGTCTTGGCATTTACTTTCATGGTATGCTGTACTGATGAGTATATCTTTGCTGTAGAAAGCAAGGGATTTCACGGTCAGAAAATCACAATTTTAAATGGCCAATCTGACATTTCTGCAAAACAAATCAGATTGTTTTTCACAATTATAACCAAAGTTATTAACTACTAGCTGGGATACCTGGTATTGCCCAGGTTGGAGACTGGACCCTGAAGTACATCTGCAGCCTTTATATGTTTACATTGTCCTCACCTATAACCCCATTCCATTGATCCTGCAAAGGACCTCACTGTTTGCTAACATGCTTGCGAACAGTGGCGTAACTACTGTGGGTCCAAAGGGTACGGCTGCTATGGTACCCAAGCTGCCTCAGAGGCTTGCCAGTACCCCTGTGCTCAGTCACGCACACAAGGTGGGCCGGTCCAGTCAGGGCCACTGAGGGGTGCTTGGGTGTCCAGCACACATGGAAAGACAAGAGGCTACTGGAGGGACATGGGAAGGTGAGTTGCTGGGAGGCATAATGTGTAAGGGGCATTACTGTGTGGCATAATGTGTAAGGGGCACTACTATTGTGTGGAATAATGTGTTATATGGGGCACTACTGTGTGGTATAATGTGTAAGGGGCATTGCTGTGTAGTGTAAGGGGCATTACTGTGCGGCATAATGTATAAGGGGAGCCATTACTGCGTGAGATAATGTGTAAGGGGTACTACTATGTGGCATAACCTGAATGGGCTCTGTGTGGGATAACATGAATGGGTTCTCTGTGGGTGCAAATGTATGTGCTTTTTAACCTCTGAGGGGGGGGGCTTTTAAGATCTTGCTGTGTGGCCCACAAAGTTCTAGTTACGCCCTGGCATGCAAACAGAGGGCTGACTAATATATATGGTTACTTTTAAAAAGGACTAACTCTAGATTTAATATGAACTTGCATGAGTCATAAAGTTTGACAGTTGCTCAGACTATGACTTTAAAATGATATTGTAGCTTTCCCACAAGTTTTTGGCAGACTGCCTATTTCCACTTGAGCCAGCCCTAGAACCTGTGTAATTCAAGAGTGTCCCCATTTTTTGGGATTGTGTGACAGTGTGGCCCTGATGAAGTTCAAACCTAGGCAAAAACCTAATCCTGGTCAACCTTCTCCACCATGCCAAATTTGGTGGAGCTAAGTTCAAAAGTCTGGCCGTGTATAAAGGACAATCAGACAGACAGACATGCTTTCTTGCTTATTATATAGATTATCAGGGTCTGAATCATATTAAACTAGTTTATGACTGTCTACGGTGATCTAAACATGGGGAGAGAAATGGCTTCAGCGTGTGGCACCATTAGACACAGGTTGCTGTCTTGATCACTTGAACATAGAACCCAATTTGACATCTCTAGTATTCCTTCAGATGTGGGAGGTTCCTTCATAAGTGTAGGATTGATCACCCTAGCACCAATAATATTATATTTAGTATTATGTAGATCTTGCTTATATGTATTTAATGTTATATCTGAGAGTGTAGGAGTACACAGAAAACCCACCAGTCCCCTCTACCCAAACTTAAACCGAGTACACACTAGACCAGTGATTCCCGACCTCGGTCCTCAAGGCACACTAACAGTTCTGGTTTTAGTGATATCCATGCTTAAGCACATGTGGTTAAATCAAAATAACTACGGTACTAATTAAGTCACCTGTGCTCAACTATGGCTATCCTTAAATCCTGGACTGTTAGTGTGCCTTGAGACTGTGGTTGGGAACCACTGCACTAGACGATATGTTATCCGATCTGGCGGATCGGACGACATATCATCCACATCAGTCAATGTGTACTGGCTTTGTCACTGATGATGTATGCTCCCACGCATCATCAGCGACATCTGCATGCAGGTCCGATGGGCGATATCATCAGCAGACGCCATGCTGCCGAATGCAGCTTGGCCCCTGCCATCGCTCCTGACATCGGCAAGTGTATATGCACTTGCCGATGCCTGTACTCCCGCCGTGTCCCATCGCGAACAAGATCACGCTGGGTACACATTGTTTAGTGTGCACCCAGCTTTACTCTAACATGGTTCCTGGGCGAGCATTTGTTGTTGTTAATTGATGTTATTTTTTACTTTACCATATCTATGTCTTTGGTTATTGATATTGCATATATGACTTTCTTTGGCTCTTTACCCTGCAAGCCTTGTAGGACTAAGTTAAGTGCTCTGACTTTTTCTTTAGAAAACTGTTTTCTAAGACATTGTGACAAAGAAAGAAAGTTGGTTTCCTCAAATAATTATCCAGGAAAGAGTGGAGATAGGATATTTGAAGGTTGCTAACTAGCAACCTGTCAGTTATGGTCCTCCTGGTATGTTGTCATTATGAGGGGATGGTGGTCAATAATAAAACACTTGCTTTATAAGCAATATACTGTATTCACATTAAAATTAAAATATGACAACATCATAAAATCTCCAAACATTTTAATTTGTAATTAGGCCACCTCAAAATATAATTTTTGAAACTGCACAATCTAGAGGAGTTAAACAAATTTTAAAATGTTTAAAATGTAATTACAATACATTGCTGAACATTTGGCCTAAAAACTGTACTTTAGAGAGTACAAAAAAATCAATAACTACAAAACACTTATTTTTCTATAGATGAATATGCCACACAAACTGTGAGAAGTAGCAAACTCATGGAATATAAAACTACAGTTTCTACTGAGCTTATACTGTAGATACCATGGTGCATATCCAACTAGCCATAAGATTTTCGTGGCAAAAATTTCTGTGGCCATCGAGACCATATTTTTATGAACATGGGTATGCATACTCCTGAATCCACTAATTGAAAAAAATGGTTGCTGTAATTATTACCGTCAAACCTGTGGGGGAAAAAAAATCAGCCTGTACCCCAAACAAATAGAAAAAAATATTGGGTAACATAATAATAGTATATTACAGTCCCAAATAAAAAAAAATTTAAGATTTAAAAAATTTTAAAAATGGAAAGCAAAGGTGATTTTGGGTTAATTTGAGGCCACTTTGAATTTAAAAAAAATAAATAAAAAAAAAGATAAAAAGCTATTATTTTTAATTTAAATATATACTGTAATTATATTTGGGGTACATAAACTAACAAAAGTTTATTTTTGAGGAAATTTGAGGCCAGGTAATTTTCCCCACCACCAATAATGACATATAATTATTGGGCTAATTAAGCTAAATGGAAACTTCCCAATTACCTAATTAGTCATTGTCCAAGTGGTTCTGAAACAAGTCCAAAAATGTTTAAATTAAAATAGGGATTTTCCCTAACTTTGTACCTGCTCTGGGGCATTGAAATTACCGCTGATGAATTTCTCGCAGCCTATTGAATAGGAAAAACCTTGCGACGGTGACAGCACCACATGGAAAACAAATATCGCTCACAATTGAAGATGCCCAGATATGTATCTAAGTTATACATAAACATGGCAATAAAAATAATTTTACAGTTACAGTAAAAGGGAATTGATCACTTGTTGAAGATAGTATTACAACCAGAAATGTAGGGTTGGGGTGTCCAAAGTTTAAACAAGAAAATATGCCAACTTGGTGTTGGGGGATATGGATTGTTTATATTTTATGAATCTATTATTTTTATTATGCATATTCTAATTTTAAACTTGTTTTTCACGCTTTTGAAAAGTGCACTGTGTCTACTATAAAAGATTACAGAGAAGGATTATACCTTGAAATGCAAAAGGATCTTTGGGTATCCCATTAATTGTACTTCTCTATGTAAAATGTTTAAAAATATTTGTTTGTTCTAACAATAGAAATTAAACACAATTGATTTACATGGAAAAGCACTATTCAGTGACTCAATTATCTCAAAAAGTGATAGGCCCTTGTAGCATTATAGAACAAGGACATACTATACAGTTCAAGCAAAGAGAACAAGTTTTGTTCATAAATATTTTTTGGCTTACTATCCATTTAAAATATCCTTATGTGTCTGCTTCAAGTTTTGGAAGCTATAACAGTTGTCTGAGCGGGATAATCATTTCCTCTTAAATAATGTAATTATCCCTTGGAAGTCAATGGAAATACATTATTGTATTTCTCGTTTATTTTCATTTTGTTTTGTTTTAAGAAATCAAATTATCTTCAGTATGATCTCACTTGAATCCTCTCCTCATGGGAAATTCACTGCGCAGCAGGTCTCTTACAGTTTAGCATATGATTGGCTGTTAGTGACTGCTCCACTGGCACTAATTGGTGCTCGTATTTATTGCTCAGGCATATATTATGTGTTTGTCTACATCTTTATGCACATTTTTATTTATCACACAGAGTTGTTTCTGATGAACTACAGAAGTATTTAAAGTTTTACTGATGCCCAATAGTAAAGTGTATTATGCACATAAAACAAATGGCTATTAAGTAACATTGGCATATGTGTTACCTATGTGTTGTATAGGGAAGGGGGGTTATATCTGCACTGAGAACTATCTATTAGTGATGTAGTATAGTCGTTACCAAAATCAAGTTCAATATATATCTAACACAAGTTAGATCTCAAAAATAACTTCTATTGGTGGTGCTCCCCAGAGCCCAGATATATAACGTGATTATAACAAAAAGAAGAAAGAAGGCTCTCTTTTGGGGGCACTCTTTGTATATAATTATTGATGATAAGAATAAAATTTTACATTTATTAGAGCCATTAAAATAAAGGATTCAAGGTATAAAAGGACAATACAAGACACTACAAAACAAAGATACATATATATATATGTATGTTGCAATCTGTAAATATCGTGTCCTAAGATATAGGTGAATCCAAATTCTTTAGTTGATAAATGAGGATATGGTGTAAATCATGCAGTGGAAACACTGCATCCATACAAATTCCTTCTATTGATTTGATAATTCACCATTAGGACATTTATGCAACATCAAGAAAAAATATCGAGAAGCGAAAATATTAATTGATATCTTAAACCAATATGTTCAGTATATCGTGTCCTGAGGTATAGGTGAATCCAAATTCTTTTACTAATAAATGAGGATATGATGTAAACTATGCAGTGGGAACACTGCATCCATACAAATTCCTTCATACAAAACACTGGCATACCCTACATCTGGACAGAGACCTGTTCAAAAATTCTTGACGACAAGGTCTCTATGAGCTGGAGACGCTCCAAAAACCTACGTGATGGGCTGGTAAGGAGTCATTTCATCAAAAACCCACCAAGACCAGCGAAACTAACAGGAACCTTTCCATGTGGCACTTGCAAAGCATGTCAATTCATATTAAAGACTAACAAAGTGGAAGACAAATTTGGCCAAACATTATATATGAAAAACTTCATGAACTGCAATGCAGTAGGGGTGATCTACTGCATAATGTGCAACTGCAACAAAAAATAAGTTGGTATGACATCTAGAGCATTTAAACATAGAATCCTGGAACACATTGGTTCCATCAGAAATGCATCCTCGGACTTGGAAAAACACAGAAAGCTAACCTCGGTAGCCCGACACTTCCTAAGATACCATCAAGATCCAACCAGGATTTTAAATGCTTTGGCCTAGAGAAAATTAGTCTTGGTATACGTGGAGGAGACATGACACGGGAGTTACTTCAAAAAGAGAGTGCCTGGACTTTCAAATTGGGAGCATTAAACCCTGACGGTCTAAATGAGTATATAAATTATAGTGCCTTTATCTAATCAACTTCCTAACAAATTCTTTAATGGGGTTATCTGTCCACTTATCTCCACATGGACAAATAAATAACATCTTGTATCATTACCCAGTATAATTTTCTTTTAGCACAGAGATCAATTTATTATATCTCCTTGGTTCAACAAAATTTTTATTCATTTTACCTTATGTTATCACCACAATCTAGGAATCTAATAATCATTATTTCCCTTTTTCACTGACATCACCTGGTCACATAATCTTTGACCAGATATTTCACTTTAACACTTCTAATAAGATCTTAAGTTAGGTCTTCACAGTAACTACATTCACGATATGGTCATATTTTAGCAATTCCTCAGAATAAATGATATATCAAATAATATATCTACTTTTAAACACTGTTCTACATTACACACCCACACTGTCTAATTCCTTATTATTCAAGGAACTTCTTACTAGCACCAATATTTCTCTGGATTCAGAGACACCTTACTCTCTATATGTGACACCTATAGGAAAACAGGAATTATGACTCTGCAATGCTATCGGCAACAGAGCCGTCTTCCTACCAGTACTAATGGAAGTCACATTGTTCTTTCTTCCTTCAACTTACTCCATGTATGACCCCAATGTTCATCAATCACCAATGTCTATCTGGACATATGATGGAAAGTAACTTGGGCAATTGCCACTGCAGTAAGATCTATCTTCAACTTTATTACTCCCATATGGGTACTCTCATTATAGATTTTCAGAGAGGAGTCCTGCAATGATATCAACAGGTTTTCCTCTTGCTGATACAATGTAACAGCAGATACCCAATGTACTCATTCAGACACCCTATTACACAGATGATACGCTCACGTGCCATTCAATACATGATATAATGGCATGCAGTAGCTGTCACCTGTGTTAACCATATGGTGCCACCTTTTTCACGGCACAGTCTAATTTGCCTACCTCTGGGTTTAGGACCTTACATATATGTTCCCCGCATCACTCTCAATATGCCACCAAGACAACACATGGGGATGAAATATGAACCTAATCTATCTATCTATCAATATATGGAATATATTGCTGTCCTTCTTCTTATCCATAGATGGTTAACACTATGTGGTAAATATCTGACCGACATTTAATAGATGCCTTTATATCAGAACTCCTATACTATGACCAATGCTGACCAGAGAAAATATTAAAAGTCGTGCATGTATATTTTTTATTTTAAAAAAAATCTTTTCATCCTCTTTACCTTTATTATATAGACAAGAACAGTGGACTTCTTGCACTATACAACCATTCTATACCTCCTTAGGATGACTTATGTATTGTGACTATCAGCTATTTAGCAATTTAGAAGTCAATCATTTAATTACTAACTTAACAAGTTCATTATTATTAGTATGGATATGTTACCCAATACTCTCCTTTGAATAGGATGGTATATGTGCTACAAAACTCCACCAGCATTGAATAAGCAGGCCTATTCAAGGATAATTGTCATATTTTAACTAATACTGATCAGATAATACATTTGATCCACTCAATGAATCTATATTTTGTGTATCTTTTCACTTAATTAACCTTCATCTTTATTATAAAGATAATAGTGTAACCTTACTTTATTATCAATTATATCATATTCCGCGTTATGCACTGTGGTTATCAGCCAGTGCAACCCTGTGCGGACTAGCACAGCAGGAGTTAACCTCATGCAAACAGGAGACGGATACCTTGTCTCTAATAGAATGATAGACACCAGATGGCTCTGTTGACACATGTGACCAAGACAGGTGATCACATGGGAGACAGAGCCAATGAAAATAGATGTCCCGCGATCACGTGATCGGGACACTGACAGGAAGACATGTACAAAAGGTAAGAGCAGAGCTTCTGCACTGCATGCGATGGTGAACAAGCCTATAGCGGGTGAAACACGCGTCCAGTGACCTAAGATGAATCTGGCCGGACTAGTGCACTAGCCGACCATTCCCCTCCATTCTATCTCATCTCAAGGGTAATTGTATCACTACGCAGACCGCTGTGTCTGCACATCAGAATGTCATAACTCTGCCTGTATATTTAATGTTGTATTTGGACAAACTGCAGACTCCACACATGCTGTGGATAAGATGATTGGTCAACATATTGAAGGAACTACAGAATAAGAACTGATTTAATCTCATACGCTTACAAGCACACTTAAAAATATTATTAAGCTGTTCCTGTATGAACAAACTATTTCAACTTAGCACATGGTATGATTTTCTCCGTCTGGGGTCTTTACAGATTATATCATAAACAGACTCTGGATGTTAGAGCCTTATGTATACTTATGTGCAGAGATACTGATCCCTCTGCATCAACTACTTTATGGCACATAGCATTGCTGAATTTTTGCATAACCCTTGCATAGACAATATTGGAGGTTTACAAACATATTGAACAAATTGGTTTAACATATCAATTTATATTTTCGCTTCTCGCTATATTTTTTTGTTGATGTTGCATATATATCCTAATGGTGAATTACCAAACCAATAGAAGGAATTTGTATGGATGCAGTGTTCCCACTGCATAGTTTACATCATATCCTCATTTATTAGTAAAAGAATTTGGATTCACCAATACCTCAGGACACGATATACTGAACATATTGGTTTAAGATATCAATCAATATTTTCGCTTCTCGATATTTTTTCTTGATGTTGCATAAATGTCCTAATGGTGAATTATCAAATCAATAGAAGGAATTTGTATGGATGCAGTGTTTCCACTGCATGATTTACACCATATCCTCATTTATCAACTAAAGAATTTGGATTCACCTATATCTTAGGACACAATATTTACAGATTGCAACATACATATATATATGTATCTTTGTTTTGTAGTGTCTTGTATTGTCCTTTTATACCTTGAAGCCTTTATTTTAATGGATCTAATAAATGTAAAATTTTATTCTTATCATCAATAATTATATACAAAGAGTGCCCCCAAAAGAGAGCCTTCTTTCTTCTTTTTGTTATAATCACCTATGTGTTGTGTAAACTGAATGCATATACATGCAAATTGTGACTTTTTTATTGAATGCAAATTGAGCTTGCATTTTGGAATGTAATTAATGTAAACTTTGCATCAGCCCCACATTATTTAGAGTTTGTTCACATTCTAGGTATATATTAGACTATCTGTAATGTGCATTGTTGTCTGGCTTTTATTATTTTTTTCTTCCTATCCCCACCCTCTCTCCATACACTTTCTCCCCACCTCTCTTTGTTCCTTCCACACTGTATCTATTTCTGTCTCCAGCCTCTATTTTCTGTACATTTCTGACATTGGTGGAAGTCTAATTCAGTCATGTACACTAATTGTATTGCACCTGAGATTTCGCATGGCTTCGAAAATATGCTAATACCTGCCACAGCTCAGCCAGCATAAAGACGCCCTCTGCTGCTTTCTTATATCTGTCCAATGTCGCTCTTCTGCATAAACATTGGTACCATCGACAAACACATAGGCCAGTCACGCAGCATTTACATCAAGTCTGACCAGTCGCAGATATTGCATGTCTCCTCGCACACAAAGAGCTCTCATGCTGGATCTCAAATTGCAGTGGCTAATTTATGCATGCCTAAGAAACGGCATTCAGATGGACAGACATGCCTGCGTTCTTCCGACCCCCCTCCCCCGTCACCACCTAAACACTGAGAGCTTATCACTCACTTTGTGATTAATTCCTCTGTGCATCCGTGATCGCATTGCAGTTGCTGCGCACGTGCAGTGTGGCTTGTGCCTATGCGCAATGGCAAACAATTGCTCGCTCTGCGGCCATAATCCCCATTGTGTACACTTCTGAGAGAGGCTCAGAGTTCATACAAACTTAATTCATTCTAAAGTGATTACATAATTTTTTTCAGCTGTCTATTTTATTATATAGATGCACTGTCACCCATGGCCTTGTCAATATAAAAGAGCACAATATACAATTTAAAGGCGTATATTCATTATCTCTTTAATCTAAATAATAAATAATGGTATAACTCCAAGTCTTGCCTTGTTAAAATACCTCTGATAAATGATACACTGTATTTCAACTTCTTACGTATATGGGACTATTAATGATTAAAATAGACTGTTGAATGTTTGTTGAGTAAAAAATACATTTAATCATAATCTTTTCCTTTTAAGGTTAAAAAAATTGGCGTTTTCAGCTGTGGGCCTCCAGGAATGACAAAAAATGTGGATAAAGCCTGCCAGATCCTCAACAAAAGGGACCAGACTCAATTTACTCACCATTTTGAAAATTTCTAGACTGAATTACCAAAACAGAATTCTTGTATGAAAAATAACAATGTGCCTTATAGATGATCTGATAGTATGTTTAAAACTGTGCTATGTTGGAAAATAGAATGGGTAATCATCAGAATATTGTATAAGCACATTTTTTAAAGCATATATTGTAATAAGTTTAACTGTTTTTCTTTTGCACAGTTAGCAAATTGTGTACTTCTTGAAATAAAATTCCATTACAGATGGTGTATTTTTGTGCCCTTCTCAAAATTTTACAAAATAATTAAGTTACATAAGTAGTGAATACACTTTCACTGAATTTTTTAATTCACGCTCTGTATTAAACATATCACCAACACAAGGAGATATATTGAGAATATAATTGGTATTTCATATTTAAAAATAAATTAACTGACCCAAATTTACTCACATACAGAAAATGTGTAAAAGGGGTTGGGTACGGGATGCTGATGCTCAGGATCACGGCGGAGAGAAACCTGATGTCGGCATCCTGAAAGGATTAGGATACCAACACCTGTTGGTAAGCATCCTAACCTTACTCCTGACCCTAACCTCCACTCCACATCCTAAACCTAACCTACAGCTCAAGTGCCTAAACTTAACCCTCCTTCCCTAGTGGCTAACCCTCCCCACTAGTGCCTAACCCCCCCTAGTGCTTAACCCTCCCCCCTAGTGCTTAACCCTCCCCCTAGTGCCTAAGCCTAACCTTCCCCCTAGTGCTTAACCCTAACCTTCCCCCTAGTGCCTAACCCCCCCTAGTGCTTAACCCTCCCCCCTAGTGCCTAAGCCTAACCTTCCCCCTAGTGCTTAACCATAACCTTCCCCCTAGTGCTTAACCCTAAACCCCTAACCTGCCCCCTAACGGCACCGGGATTCTGACTGGTGTCGGGATTCTGATGCCAGCATTGTGAGTGCCTGCATACCGACTGTCAGAGCCGTAACTAGACTTTTTGGTGCCCTGTGCCAGAGAGAGCATTGGCGCCCCCCTCCCCCATTTATTTAAATAGGGACACCTGAAAAAGAACCATGGCCTCATGGGGAAGGGCCAAGGAAGAGATAGGGAAGGCCAGGAGATGCTGGGGATAAAAGAAGAGAAAGCTACAAGTGAGAATGATAATAAATAGGAAAATTGACAGGCACAAACAGCACCCCCTGCCCTGCGGTGCCCTGTGCCATGGCACTAGTCATACTACCCTAATTACGGCCCTGCCGGCTGTCAGGATTTCAACTACCTCCTGTGTAAAAATACAATTCATTTAAATTAGCAACACAAAGATCTCTTATAAGAATTAAAATAAAAAGGTTAAATTGTTCAAATCTGAAGATATATTACAATATTCACAAAATTATAAATACCCCAACATAAAACCCTGCTAAATATGAGTGTATAGAAGTGAAATTAAATTAATAATTTAAAGAAGATTTTAGTTATGAGCAAAGACTGTCTAAGCATATTTACACAAGTGAAGGCTGTGGGGATATGATCATGGTGCATTAATATATTAGCACCAAAAGTCTGTGAGAACCTGTTCAGTTCAGCAGTTGTTACAACATTTGAACTTAATTGTAGTAATAATCAGCGAAAAGGAAAAGAAGTTACCATACGCAGTGCACTGCAAGAGATAACTATACAATGTAACTTTTCTAATTAGGCTAAAAATATCGGTGTTGTGACAGGAATAATTCAAATCAGTGAATTCAATTTTAAAAATAAAAATGGAAGTGTATGGAAAAACGAAAGAGTATTAAATGAATGTATGCAGGGCCGGCTCCAGGGGTCGGAGCACCATGTGCTGGCCCTCTTTGCGACATTATTAGTAGGCGTGCCCGCCTCCAAATAACATCAGGCTGGGGGGAGCCTCACTAGCTGGGCTTCCCCCAGCCTCTCTTCTGTGAATGAATGGATGTTGCGCGGTTGTAATCGTGCAGTCATTTGACAGTTTGTGCTGTGCCTACACTGAACGAGCAGTCATTCAGTGTAGGCACATCTGTCATCCCCTAACATGCTCAACCTGACGTTATCGTCAGGTTGTTCAGCATGTTCGGCCGATGATTGATGTCGGAAATGACCAGCGGGAGCGCGCATCGCTGGTCGTTTCTGACTTTAATGTGGCTGAGTCATGAACGATTCATGAACAATTGAACGATAACGATATCGTTATTCAATCGCTCAGAGAAATCGGCTAATGGATGTGTGCCTTAAGAATCGTGTGTGAAATATCATTGCTCTAAAGTAGTAGTAGTTAACAAACAGCAACAATAAATAAATAAATAAACCATGTGTAAAGTAGCAACAACAGATGTGGATTCCACCTACACAAGTGCACATGCCCCAGCACATGCTTATTCTCAGTGCCCAATCTGTACTTCCCTCCTGGGGTCCCTGGGCCACTGATGACTGACACTCTGTGCCCATGGAAAGCCCCGATCAATCAGCCTTTTTGTTAAACAGTTCCCCAAAATCTCCCCAACCATACAAATAGCGTTCCGTACCTGCAGGTTGGATACAATGCAGGTTACAGTGCGCGTTGGATACAGTGTGGGTCGCATACAGTGCAGGATACAGTGAAATACAGTTGTGGTCAGATACAGTGCAGGTTGGATTCACCATTGATGCTTGTACTTTGACAGAGGGTGCTGCAATGCTGGCGGTGTTGGCAGTGCTGGGGTGCTGGTGGTGTCGGCAGTGCAGGGTTGCAGCAGTGTCCTCAGTGCGGCAGTGCTGGTGGTGTCAGCAGTGCAGGAGTGCCGGTAGTGTGCTCAGTTCGGGGGTGCCTTCAGTGTCGGCAATGCAGTAGTGCCAGCGGCGTCCACAGTGCGGGGGTGCTGGTGGTGTTCTCAGTGCTGGAGTGCCGGCAGTGTCGGTATTGCAGGGGGTGGCGGTGGTGTCCTCAGTGCAGAAATGCAGGCGGTGTCAGCAGTGCAGGAGTGCCGGTAGTGTACATAGTGCCAGGATGCCAGCAGTGTCGGCAGTGCAAGAGTGCCGGCAGTGTTCTCAGGGCTCGATTCAGTCCCACTCGCTAGTTGCGTTCGCTCGCTAGATGCGTATGCAAATTCAGCTAACTAACAAAGGCAGGTGATCACAAGGCATTAGCACGCCCATGCATGGCACGCCTCCAAATAATGTCACGCTGGGGGTAAAGCCCAGCCCGTGCGTCATCCATTCATACTCCGGGGGTCCAGCACCGCCGCACAGCCGCGGCGGTGGGGGTCCCCAACCTCCCGATTTCGGCATACGGGTGGAGCAGCGGGACAGTACTGCCCCGCTGAAATCGGGATGTTGGGGAGGGGTGCACCCTCTATGGGTGGCGCCCCTGTGGGACCGCACTGGTCGAACGCCCCTAGAGCCAGCCATGCCTACCGCAAGCATTGCGAGCGGTTCAGTGTAAAAAACAGCCAGGTGACGTGTACCATGATGCTGCATCTTAATTATGCATGCCTCTGAAATGGCCTTAAGATGCTCAGGAATGCATGCGTTCGCACCTCCACTCCCCCGTTTCTAGCGGCCAGCCCCTGTCACCATCCACAAATGGCTTCCCGTGTCAATCAATCACCGGCGGGCTGTCTATGAGCAGCAAATGTACGCTTAGACAGGTTCACGCACACGCAATGCGAGTCGTATGCATGCAGAGAATGCAAACATTGGCTGGCTGCATGCGGACGCATCCTAGCGAGCAGGTATGAATCAGGCCCTCAGTGCGGGTCGGATACAGCGCGGGATAAAGTGTGGGTTGGATACAGTGTGGGTCAGATACAGTTTGTATACAGTGCAGTTTGGATACTGGGCCTGATTCAGAGCCGGATGCTCTGACAGAGCGCTTGCTCTGAATCAGTGCCCTCCCTCTCTTTTTTTAGAGCGGCCTCCTGGCCGCTCACATAGCTGTGGGTGACCACCCACAGCTATAGCGAGCAGCCAAAACGATGGTCGCGATGGTCAAGACCATCGCGACCATTGGACTTGCGACGAGACCCTTGTGGTAGGGTCTCGTTGCCGCAAGCCCTGGAGTGCTTTTGGCTTGATGTCAGTGGGGCCGGTCCCAGACGGTAGGCGTTCCCATGGTGTCAGCAGTGCAGGGTGGCAGCAGTGTCCTCAGTATTGGAGTGCCGGTAGTGTGCTCAGTGTGGGAGTGCCAGCAGCGTCCTAAGTGTGGAGGTGATGGCTATGTTCTCAGTGCTGAAATGCCAGCAGTGTCATTATAGCAGGGGTGGCGGTGGTGTCCTCAGTGCGTGAATGCTGGCAGTGTCGGCAGTGCAGGAGTGCCGGTATTGTTCATAGTCCCGGGATGCCAGCAGTGTTGGCAGTGCAAGAGTGCCGACAGTGTTCTCAGTGCAGGGGTGCCGGCGGTGTCAATACCGACAGCTGTATCCCGACAAGGGACTTAAGATAGGGGTCGAAATACTGATGCCTATCTTAATCCTGATGCCGGGTTAGGTTTTTTGGGGGAGGTTAGGGTTAGGCACCCCTAGGGGGGAGGGTTAGGCACCACTGAGGGGGTAGGTTTAGGTACAAAGGGGGGAGGGTTAGGTTTAGGCACTAACGGGGAGGGTTAGGGTGCAGGGTGGGGAGAGTTAGGGTGAGGGGGGGAAGGGTAAGTATACCATCGGGATGCCGCTGTCGGTATTCTGACAGGAGGCATCTCGACAGCTGGCATTACATACCCATTTCACGTCTGCCATACTGCTGCTAGGTGCCAATTACATGCCTCCAAACAGCTATCTATATATGTGTGTATATAAAATATATATATATATATATGTATATATATATATATATACAATGTATATATATATATATATATATATACATACAGTTTGTATATGTGTGTGTGTATATATATGTATATTATACATATATATACACACACACATATACAAACTGTATGTATATATATATATATATATATATATATATATATATATATATATATTAGGGGTGAGCGGGTTCGGATTTCTTAAATCCGAACCCCCCCGATCCGAGGCCGAACCGAGTCAGGCTCGACTTTTCCCGCCTGACTCGGATCTGAAATCGAGGCAAAACGTCATCATCCCGCCTTCCGGGTCTCGCGGGTTTTGGATCCTATATAAAGTACCCGCGTCGGCGCCATTTTCTCACTCGGCTGTGGACAGTGAAGAGGGAGGGTGGGAGTTAGGGCTGGCTGGGCTGTGTAGTGTAGTGTAGTGTAGTGCAGAGTAGTGTTGTGCTGTGCTGTGCTGTGCTGTGCTGCTGTTGTCCATAGGGGCTGTGTCCACTACTTCAAAGTCCATAGGGGCTGGCTGTGTTGTGCTGTGCTGCTGTTGTCCATAGGGGCTGTGTCCACTACTTCAAAGTCCATAGGGGCTGGCTGGACTGTGTTGTGCAGTCAGTTGTCCATAGGGGCTGTGTCCACTCCAAAGTCCTGTGCAGTGTCCCAGTCCTAAAGGGGTGCTGTAGTGTTGTCCAGGGGGTGCTCTGTCCGTCAGGGGTGCTCCCCCCAAGTGCTAAAAAAAAAAATATTTTTTCTGTGTTTGTGAATTGTGTGCACTGTGGCTGCAGGTGCATCAACAAAGGAGCAGCGCCAAGCGTGCGCCTGTGTCCCATTAGTAAAGGGCCGGCTGGCTTGTCCGTTAAAGGGTGCTGTAACCCCCAAAGTACACTCCAAACAAAAAAAATGTATATTTTCTGTGTTTGTGAATTGTGTGCGCAGTAGCCGCACGTGCATCAACAAAGTAGTGCCAAGCGTGCGCCTGTGTCATAAGTAAAGGGCCGGCTGGCTTGACCGTTAAAGGGTGCTGTAACCCCCAAAGTACACTCCAAACCAAATAAAAAAAATATTTTCTGTTTGTGAATTGTGTGCGCAGTAGCTGCACATGCATCAACAAAGTAGTGCCAAGCGTGCGCCTGTGTCATAAGTAAAGGGCCGGCTGGCTTGACCATTAAATGGTGCTGTAACCCCCAAAGTACACTCCAAACCAAATAAAAAAATATTTTCTGTGTTTGTGAATTGTGTGCACAGTAGCCGCACGTGCATCAACAAAGTAGTGCCAAGCGTGCACCTGTGTCATAAGTAAAGGGCCGGCTGGCTTGACCGTTAAAGGGTGCTGTAACCCCCAAAGTACACTCCAAACAAAATAAAAAAATATTTTCTGTGTTTGTGAATTGTGTGCACTGTGGCTGCACGTGTATCAACAAAGGAGCAGCGCCAAGCGTGCGCCTGTGTCCCATAAGTAAAGAAAATAAATGTAAAACACAATTAAAAACATAAATTGATTGAAACCCATTCATAAACACTCATTTCAATTAAGTAAATTTAAAGCACATCCTAATACAAGAGATAATTAATTGTATTCAATTAAAAAACAATTAAGAAATTGTTCACCAGTTTCCGTTTATTAGCAAAGCTGTTCAAGTCTTTAGGGAAAGAAATGAATATATATCCTAGTGTTGCCAAAAGGTTTTCCTTACAAGGACTAACCAGGTCAAAGTTGACTCAGGTTCCAAAATAAGCCAAGATGGTGTATGGTGATGGTGGTGAGCATAGAAGAGAAATGACCTCAACTAATGAAATATATAGAATTGCAGGGTCTCCTATAACTTTATTGCTTTCAGGTTCGGACCCCTGCATAACTCCAGAACATATGTGGTCATCAGACGGCATAAGTACATGCGGAGATTATCAGAGGTGGATCCTTCGTAGCATTCTAGAGATTTATACATTTCTCCCTTTGCAAATAAAAATGGAGAGACTTCAACATATATCTCCAAAATCTGCTGTGGTAACACTTCTTAACTCCTATTGATAATTACTCTTTATGGGTATTCTGCAAGTTTAACTTAAGGTTTAACTTTATTGTGTACTCTTATGTTCTGCTCAATGTTGAATACAATATTGCATTTGTGAGCAATTAATGTTGGAGTATAAGGGGTAAATTTACTAAGATTTGTGTTGGTTCCAATTTGTTCCATTTTTAAACTCGGATAGGATCAATCAAAAACGGCAATTTTTTTAACAAAAAAAAATTGTGAATTTACCAAGGTCCCGTGTTGGTCCGATGATGTATTTGATCGATCCTGTCCATGTTAAAGCCCCAAGTTTACTGCCCAAGTTTCCCTCCAAAACAAGCAGCCTGCACATATCAGTGAAATATATACAGACTGTTTCTGTGTGTTAGTGAACTGTAACAGGTTAAATTTAGAAAAAGATTATGTAGAGTCCCCCCCAAAAAAGGCATAAGCAGGTCTGGACTGCTCAATTAGTCCTGGTTCCTAAAAATACGGGGGGAAAAACTAGTAGGGTCCCTTTGTATTTTAGGAACCAGTAACTGGCTGCTGGACAGTCCAGGTTTTAAAAATAGGGGGAAAAATTGTGTAGGTGTCCCCCTATATTTAAAACCAGCATAGGACCAAATACCAATTGGGGTGTAATGCCAAAGATAGGGGACCCTATCATCTGGTTTCCCCGGCCAAAGAAAGTCAAGTCCGGGGATTCTGCGAAGACCAGCACAAGGACAGAGGTGAGTATAGCATCTTTTTTCCAGGTACCCCCATTGGATTTCTAAATGGAGAAGGGGAAAGATCAACTGGCAGCAGGTAAGTATGTGTGAGGTAGGTGTATGCTATAAAGTTGCATTTTAGATGGTGTGTGAGTATTGTGGTTATTTACCTATTTTACAGTGGGGGTAGGGTGCCGGCTGCCTGCTGGCACTTGTAGTTCCACAAGTGCCAAAGGGCAGGAATGCCGGCACCTGTAGTTCCACTGTAAAATACAAAAGTTTATCTATTTTTACACTACTATTTCCCTCATACCCACAGCCCAGGGGTGTGGGGAAGAGCCCCGGGCCTCAGACTAAGCGCGATGTGCTCAGGAAAGAGGGGACCCCTTTATTGGGGGCGTCCCCACATTCCCTGAGATTCCAGGCTCGTGCTGACCAGATTGGGGTGGGAATGCTTTGGCTGGGGAGACCCGGTGATAGGGTCCCCTGGCTGTGGCATTACACCCCAGCCAGATTTAAATCTGGTGCTGGTTTTAAATATAGGAGGACCCCTATGCAATTTTTCCCCCTATTTTTAAAACCAGGACTGGCTCAGCAGCCAGGTACTGGTTCCTAAAATACAGCGGGACCCTACACATTTTTTTTCACCGTATTTTTAGGAACCAGGACTGGGTGAGCATTATGTCTTTTGGGCGGGGGGCCTACATCTTTTTTTTATTTATTTAACCATTTATACAGTGTTTCCATGCTGAAACATACACAAGTCACACTGATCCCAGCTCAGGAGGTGGTCTATTTGCAACTTCTATTTACTCCCCGATTTGCCTGTAAAAACGGCCTAATTGAACAAAATGAATAATGGTACGTTTTGCTGAATTGAATAAAAAGTACTTCCGAATTGAGTCGGTGGTGTATTCATTTGTAGTGAAAAAAATGGCCGAATTTACAGGATTAACACAGCCAAATTCACCCCCCAATAAATGAAAAAACACCCGAATTTATCAATAGTAAATTTCCGTGTTGGCAAAAACCAATATTTTCACCTGAGGTTGCAAACTCGGACCAACACGAATCTTAGCAAATTTACCGCTAAGAGTCATAGGCTTCGACTCACTACCAGAACCTACTAGTAGGTTATTTTTACCAAATATTTCTTGACTTTTCACTTATTTTAATAGACTAATATCAAAAGTTATATTTTATTTCCATATACAGTACACTATTTCAAGAGTGCCCCCCAAAAGCTTTTTTTTTTTGTTCTTTTTGAACCATCTGCAAAAGAACATCCCTGGTATTTGCTCTAAATGTTGCCAAGCTCACCAGTGTAATATCTATTATATAATTGGCCAAGGAGCCCCTTCCTCTCTCCCTGGTGGCTGGCAGCAGACTGACGCATCTCACCGCAGAATTAGTAGACTCTGGGCACTAGACTGTGCTCAGAGTTTACTGCGCATGCGCAAGTCGTGGGGGAAATGGCACGGCCACCCTTTTTTTCCGGCGATTTCCTCACTGCACGTGCACAAAATGCCTGGAAAGATGGCCGTGCCAGCCATTTTCTAGCATTTTGTGCAGGGCTGAGACACCCTACACGGGATCTCCATGGGCCTGTGTGTACCGCACACCCTGCTCCCATTATGGATATGCCCCTTTAATGGGCCCAATGTCTGTCTGCCAGGCCAAACCCTTTTTCACCTCTCCTCACAGATCTCACTGTCTGTCTGTAAGGTCACAGCCACCTGTCATCTCCCCCATAGCTCTCACTGGCTGCCTGCCAGGACACAGCCCCCTGCCTCCTCCTCTCATGGATGGTCCATTTTGCCTCAATTCCCACCATTGCAAACCACCCCATTTAAACCTAAGGTTCGCTGCAAGTCACACCCAGTAGGCTGGCTAGTCAGTCACAAGTCTCCCTGTACTGAGTCTCTGGAGTCTCTATGCCTCTCAGAGCTGATTTAGAGAGGTCCACATCTTTGTTATATTGATTATATCAATAATCAAATATAATATTTACAACAATATATTGGTTGAATCTATGATCTACTGTTTGCATTTAACTATAATAAATGGGAGCAAAGAGAGAAAAAAGGGGTAGAGAGAATGGGGCGAGGGGGTGAGGAACAGAGGTAAGAGAGCCAGGGGCAAGAGGCAGAGAGAGAGATGGGGAAACATGGGTAAATAAAGAGAGGTAGAAAAGGAAATAAATTAGGAGAACCATGGCAGGCACTCAACTCCTGTGGGATCCAGGCAGTGAACGGTGATCGGGGCCTGGCTATGCCTGTTCATCCATTCCAGAGGCCCATGCTCTGCTCTTCTGTGTATGAATGGTAATGACACATTCGCATTGGAGCTTTGTTAGGCTTTCAGTTCCTGAGAGCAGAGCCGTAACTAGACTTTTTGGTGCCCTGTGCCAGAGAGCATCGGCGCCCCCCATTTTTTAAATATGGACATAAGAGAGTGCACCTGAAAAAGGGCCATTGACTCATGGGGAAGAGCCAGGGAAGAGATAGGGGAGGCCAGGAGATGCTGGAGATAAAAGAAGAGGAAGCTACAAGTGAGAATGATAAGGTAAATGAACATGCCCAAACAGTGCCGCCCTGCCCTGCAGTGCCCTGGCACTGGTCTCACCACCCTAGTTACAGCCCTGCCTGAGAGGTTTGTATATTCTCCATATGCTTGCGTAGGTTTCCTTCTGGTGCTCCAGTTTCCTCCCACAATCCAAAAATGATATGATGATATGCTGGTAAGTTAACTGGTTACTGACACAAAATTACCCTAGTTTGTGTGTATGTGTGTGTATGTACGTACATATGGTGGGGAATAAAGATTGTAAGCTCTACTGGGGCAGGGACTGATGTGAATGGACAAATTTTATCTGTAAAGCTCTGCAGAATATGTTTGTGGTATATAACCAACTGGTATTAATTAAAAATAGTATAGTGCTAAATGCATTAAAAATATTTAAGCTTAATAACTAATCGAATGGACAGTGCAAAAATGCATCTACAGAACAAGCAGTTGAAATGAAAGTTTTCTAACTGAGCAAAGACAATAGTTAACATTAAAGCAAAAGTAGGGGAAACATTATGAGGCACCAAGAGAGTGTGTGTGTATGGGGGTGCGCATTTGATTCATGAGTACATGTAATATATGATCCGCTCTGTACAGGGAAATGACAATAAAATGCACAAACAATACAAGTTCAAACAGACAGACAGTACAGTGGGGAAAACAATATGAGATTTACAGTATATACAACTGAATGACAGTTAACAATATCCCTTGGGAAGGCAGACAGACAGAATCAAAGTTTCTGAGTGAGTGGAGACGGAATGGAGACAGGGATACTGAAGGGAAAGAATCAAGTGATTTGGTGGTTTTGCCAGTGAGAGCTCAGTCTTCTAGTATGTTATAACTGTTTGCTAATTATCCCATCTGTTTTGCTGTGTATTACTGTTTGGTGTGGTCACACCTGAATAGGTTATAGCAATTTTTTTGTGTTACACCATCCTCTTTTTTATTTTCACCACACAACTCTTTAAAATAATAGCTTTCTTCCATTTGCATCTCCTCTTAGCCTCCTGTTCAAAAATTTAAATATCAATACTTTATAATGACTTTTGTGCAAGTGTTACACTGTGTCAACTGTTGAAGTATTTAATCTTAAATGATAGCAGTGTTTTTAAATGTTCACTAGGTGGCAGCAAAGGATAAATCTGCATCATACAGCATGATGTATAATGGTTTCATAAAGGTAATTTACAAAACCAAAATGTACATCCTGTAAATATAGTATCTTGTTAGAAATGGAGCTAGCCAGTGTGGGACACTTATGGACCCACACGCAAAAATATTTTTTTAGGGAAAGATTATTTCATTAAGCTTGAAGATGTAGACAATACTCTATTTCTGGGATGTTACCTGTTTAGCAATGTGGCACATAGCTTTTTTCTATATATATTTTTCTAATTTGTATTTTACGCATCTGTAGAGATCATGGAATACAAGCATCAGGCCATTCTTTTAATGAGGTTTGCCTTTTGTATTTTTCAGGTACACATTAATACTATTCAACAATATCATATTGTATTCTTTTTATGTCTTTTTGCCTTGTGATTTTTAATTGCATTTTTTTAACTATGTGAGTCTGATCAGCTCTGAATATGTATTTATGGATTGTATGGTACTGATTTTCAGCCTAATAAATTTATTTATTTATTTTAATTAGTTTTCTGGTGTCCCAGCACAGACAATTAGAGCACAGTTTTTTGTTTGCTTATCTGGTCTGCTGCTTTATTGTTTGATCCCCTGGCTTTATCAAGAGCTAGGTATTTTTTTCTTGCCCCATACAGTATACGATAAAGTGATCTTCTAGGCACAGAAAACAAACATACGTAATGAAAGCATTTAAACACATAAAAGTGAAACGTGATATAGATTATTCTAATGTCCCTTCATCTTCATGATTAATGTAAGACATAAATAATGTTAGTGGTATTACGATGTACTGTGTTTTAGCACTGCATGAATATTTTCTATTGAACTATTGGGAAACAGTGCTTACTAAAATGCTGAGGGTGCGAGCAGGGAGTCCCTTAAAATCGGGCAGCCTACCGGGAACACTACTGGATACTATTGTCTGCTGTGCATCTCAGCTGTCATTGGTTGTAGAGCGCATCCCCGCAGGACCCAATTTTTTTTCGAAAGTGGGCCCTCCACTGTAATTCTGGGGTACAGGTTGCGCTAAAGAACATAAGTAGGATCACTAATATATATATATTTATATATAGTTTTACACACACTTATGTGTATATATATATATATATGAAAAACAAGGATGGATGCATGTATTAAAAATATACAAACTACAGCCCCGTCTCACTCACAGTCACTTGGCTCTTCCCTCGGTCACGCACTCCACACAGAGCCCAGGAATCGCCCAGCCCAGCCTTCCTGTGTCTCTTCCAGTCCCCGCCCACCTCCCAGATCCCGGAGCCTGGTGAAGAGTGAGTGACATCATCTCGCGAGGCTCAGTCTCACTGTTCAACAAAAGGCTCAGGAACCATACCATTAGCTCCGCAGCGGCACGGCGGCTGGGGAGTTAGTAGTGACACACAATCCAGTGAGTGTGACACCCCACCTCCCACACTTCCCCTACTCGAACTGCCGCCCGATGCCGCAAAGGTTTAATAAAGGTGTCTCTTTTATTTTAGAAAAAGGTTAAGAAAAAAAAAAAAGCAAACAGCTACTGGTGTGTGCTGCGTCTTGGGCCCCCTGGCATGGCTGGGCCTGGGTAATTAGCACCCGCTCCTCCCCCCCCTCTCGGCGCCTTGGAGATACTCTCCTACTGTACATACCACTACTATTGTCATGTACAGTATGGTTACTTTAGTTACTGTTTTCTTGTCAACTTGAACCAGCCTGGCAATTCTCATCAGCACTTTCTCATTGAAGCTCACTAAGTTTCATTTAAATCCCAGGAGATCAGCATTTTCTGAGATTCTCAAATGACTCCATCTGGCACCAACAACCATTTCATGGTTAATGTCACATAGGTCACGTTTCTTTTCCATTTTGGTGTTTGGTCTGAATAACAACTGTACATCTTGAACATTTTTGCATGCTTGTATGAACAGAGCAGCTGATACATAATTGACTGATTATATATTTGCATTAACGTTCAGGTGTACCTAATACAGTTGAAACTGTATGTAAATCCTATTAGTACCAGTTCTGTCCAGAAGATGGCAATGCACAACCTTGAAGTTATTATTATCTACATTTATTTGTATGGTGCAGCATACTGTACTCTACAGCACATTACAATTGGGAGCAAACATAGTAATAAAACAACACTGTGTAATAATAATGATTTGACCTGCCCAGACCTAGGGATGCAGAATATCTGACATTGTACTGTATGGCCGATTATGTTCACAAACGTGATTTTTCATTTTTATTATATTTTTCTAAGGGCAGACATTATACATATTTGATGACTTTAAAAAATAGTAAGATCATTTCACAGCTTTTGGGATAGCAATAATCAGTCCACAACCACTACTAGTGAGAACTTTTTTTTAAATTACATTTTTATGTTCAATAATGTAACAAAAGATAAACATGTTAAAAGAGGGGCAACGATTTTGCAGACATGTGCATTCCACTCACTCCACAGCTGTGCTAATACACTACATATTCATGGGCAGGATTTATATAACTTATAATTGCTTATGTCTGCAACTCTATTATGTCTACAGTTTGGATTTATATAAATATTATGGAATATAAGTAAATCTGTTTACATTACTTTCATGTAAGAATTATTGTACTTATTGTGATTCCTTTTTGAATTGTACTGCATGAACGTACATGGCTGTGTCCTCCTACATCTATCCTCAATACTCCACGTAGTGCGACACGTCTGCCGTGAGTGAGCCGCGAGGTCCCTTGCAACTCTGCTAGCGTCGGGTGTCTTTGTTTTGCCGTGAATGTATCTACAGATGCACTAGGAGACTATCCTGAATAATTGGATATGCGACACTTGTATATGTGTGTGCGACTGTGTCTGTAAACAGAACTTGGCGTGGAATAAAGCTGCGGCCGCTGCATCACAGCACTTCATATGCTGATTCAGAGACTCAGTCACACCCAGATATTCACGTGTCGCAAATCAAATGAATCAGCACAGACATAAAGGCATTTACGGCAAAATAGATTCCCAGGTGCTAGCGGAGTCTCATGGGACCTGGCACACTGAGAGCGGCTATTTGGTGCAACTGAAGCAAAGAAAGATCAAATCAAAACTGATCAGCATTTGTGGGTAACAAGCAGCAGGCAGCTAGAACAACTCTGGACTCTCCCTGTTCCTCTCAGCTGGGCCTGAACTCCCTCCGTTCCACCTGTACTCCACTGGGAAGTTCCACTGGGAACTTGGAGCCTGATTCAGAGATGTATGCAAACTCGATGGTTAGCGTACATCTCCAATGTTTTCGGGTCTGCACTTGCGCAGGACTTGTTCTGCGAATGTGCAGAACAGGTCCTGCAAACACGCTCGCAGACCCACCCCCCCCCCAAGCTGCAGCATGATTCACACGATTAAGCGGGGGGCGTAGGTGGAGACTGTTCCCGGAAACAGGGGCGTATCATCCCCCTTTCTTCTGGAGGGACAAAGCCAGGGTCTGCTTCAGTGGACGCAGACTCCTGGCTTCTCAAGTGATCAGGTACGGCCAGGCTGCGGGAAGCTTCAGCTCCCACAGCCTGACCAAAGGAGCAACCATCACAACCATCAGTCACAATGGTTGTGATGGTGATCCCAGGCTGTGATATTTGGGATTGCAAATGCAGCAGGGAGGTGTCTGACATCTCCTGCTGCATTTGCATTTTAGAGGGAAGGAATTGCCTAGAAGCTTGTGTGTGGCTCTGCAATTCCTTCCATCTCTGAATCAGGCCCCTGGACTCTTTGTGTTGCTCTAATCTGGGCTTGGATTTGCTCTGTTCTTCTGTCAACTTTTATAAGATCCTTGGAAACTTCCTCTCTGGCAGTGACAGACTCCTTTGGGCTTGACAATTCCCTCTATGTCTGGCAGCTAACTGTAAGAATTTGGATGCTCTTCCTGATCCCTTTGAAAATAAATTTTGTCCCTAAGTTCAAATTTCTCTGTTAAATGTGCTGTAGCTACACTGCAACTCAAGCATCTGCAGCTCCTCAGGGTCCTACTCCCAGATATTGCTGCCCATGCCACCATTACTGCCACACTCCAATGCTTCTTCTCCTTCATCACTCTCTGCCACTAAAAATCTCTCTTGTGAGCCCTGGGTCTGGGATTTACACTAGAAATAGTTATAGTTATCTGTTTGTCACTGTGGAACACTGTAAGTAGTCCATTGACGTCCTGTAAGTTAATTTCTGCAGTGATGGTGCATCGGAGTCTGAGATTTGCATCAGGCCTGTCATCAGAAATTGTTTGTCCCAGTACAAAAGAAAAAGGCCTGGGCACTCCAGCTCCTCCTCTAAGGAAAGTAATATCCTGCTGAAGATTCAAATCATTTGCAACTTTGTTTGGGGCTCTCTCTTGTAGCCTCTGTTGACTCTCTCATGGGTACAGAATACTTAGGTCACAGATTGTGCTGAGCTGGTCAATGTTGTTATATCACATATTTTCTCATCTTACAGTATGTGTGCACTGTGAAATCTGGTATCAGATGTTTTCTTATATTAAAAACTCTAAGTTCTTTATTAAAATAAATGGAAAATGGAATGGTGAGCAATTGAGACAAGGGGTAACGGGGTAATTGGGAGTTAGGTATTAGCAAGTAAACACCTGTTGACATACAGTAGCTGTTGTGAAGTAATGAATAATAAAATATTTTAGTACATTCAAGTTATTGATATTGTAGTTGGTGTATCACTACATCATTTCTCATCGATGGTGGCCAGGAATGTATCACAGTAGCTGGAGACCAAAGGGGAACCCAGATATATAGTCTAAGAGGTAGCAAAAAAGTCAATGCCAAATAGGACAATTGCACATTCCAAGGAATTCACAGATGAGAGAGTTGTCATGCTAAGCCAGATATTGGTACATGAGTATGATATATTATGTTTGGACTGTTTTGTCAAGGGTGTGACTGGCAGCCAAAGTGAATCCTATGTCCTATCACCAATAAGGACCAAACAAATACAGGTAAGAAAAGGAGTAGCCACAATGAAAAAGACAGGAAAGCAAAATATTTGCACAATAGTTTGGCAGATTGTGCAAAGTCTTCTAGACTTATGTACCCTAGAATGCCAGGGATTGGTTGTAGACAGAATGTACGTGGGAGGCTGGGCTCCATGCAAGCTCAAAAATAACAAGTTCATTAAAATAAGTAGAGTCAAAGAGTTTTGCTGTTTGACAGCAGATAGCACTTATTTAATAGTTGAAATAATCCTGCGCACTGAGCTGAGCTTTAATATAATGGCCAGCTGCTAGCAACTGAAGTAGGCACCCCTACCTACACACAGTATATGCAAAATCAATTGGGTATGGTGCAGCGCTCAGCCTGGTTAGTAAGTGAAATTAATGTTAATCTGTTGTTTGTTTTATCTAGAAGTGCTAGTTCACTGTAATGTAAAAGGTAAGTGCAAAATGCGGCTGTAATGCAAGGATAAGCCCCGTTAGATTCAGGTGCCCCAATGGAGCGGAATGACAATATACTAACAAAATGATAAATGCAGCTGTCACTCGCAGTGTCACCTCCAAAAAGAAGGCCACCTGTGGCCGAAACACGTTGAGGGAACCTACCAGAGAATTTCTACCAGTTGGAAGAAGCACTGGAACATCTCTACTATACAGTTCTTACTTTATTATTGATATTAATAACATTCATTTTCAGTCAATTTTAACCACCTCACAACTCACAATATTGCTTCCTACAATATTGGCCTAAGGCTGCAGAGAGTTGTTTGGTTAAACTAAGTGACAGAGCAGCAGCACAAATACATGACAGTTTAAAAGATTATAGCACATCAATGAAACATAGTGGCACAGCAGTGGCAGACAGGACATCAGTTTAATAAACCATACAAACCTAAAGAATGTTTTCATTTAACAAGAACTAATAGCCTAAAAGTAAAAGCTTAGTAAAAATTATAATGTGTTCCCAACACATTACTCCAAACGAAAAATCACAGGTCTCAGGCCAGCAAAGGTGATTGCTGCAGGAGTAAATCTAGTAGAAAACTAGATCACAAGTAAAACTTATGCCAAACTGCAAATCACAAGCCTGAGGTCAATACAGGTAAGTGGAGATGGAGCGCAGGGCTAGTAGTCTTCACACCAATACAGAAAAGTATGCAAAGTTCATAATGAAAAGTGGTACACAATGGAATTGTTCTTGGACCCTCCTATCTACCCTTATGTTGTATATAAAAAAACATGTACAGTTTAACATACAAAGCCCTTCAGCAACAGGGACTGCCACTTACATTATGTAGCTGAAGTGCTTGGTTTGGATTTGTTACCCCAACAAAACAATACATTTTGGTATTTTGGTTAAACCAAAATATCAATGGGCTTAAGGTAAAAGTGTTGATCATATTCAAAGTTGAAGATGTAATCATCCTTATCATCACCCTCATCATGTTGTTAATATCATTATCACACAATATTATAGTAGCTCATCCCCACTTGGCTCCAAAAGGTATTGTTCATACAATTTGTAGTTTATTTTGATGAACATCAGTTTTCCCACACATTTTGGAAGTAGCCTTTGATGCCCACCACTCACAAGGTTCCCAGCTGTGCTAAACATTTGTTACAAGTACACACTGGGGGGAGGATAGCTTAAGTACATCATAGCAAGTTTGTACATGGGGCTAAAAATTCCTTTTTTCCCTCCCAGTTTTCAAAGGGACTGTGTGAGATTATTTTTATTTCATTATCATTAAAGTAATCCTCCACCATTCTATTGACTTTTACTGTGTCATATTGAGTCACACCAGAAGTGTAAATATAGATGGGAATTTCTTTTAAGCCTGACAAGATGTCATAATGTTTCACTCTGGTGAGCTGAATCGACTCATCATCATCAGTGGGTCTCTTGGAATATGAATAGAGCTGACAATTTGCTTTTTGCATCTCTTAAGACCTGTATTAGTTGGAATGAAAGACATTACATAGGACTCAATACTAGGATAAAGCATAATTGCCAAAATGTACTGATCCAATTGCCAGATGTTCTAGAAGTCCAACAATACTTAACAGAATCACTTAATTCCATCTCCTCCTTCATCAAATCTAGCTGCTTTTGCAGTAGATTAATTAAGGGTATGGCTGGCAGTGTCTGAACTCACTTCAGAGGTTACAAACAAATGGTTTCAGTAGCTTGCATAAAACAGAGTATTATCCAGTGTGCTACAGTAAAGTAACATGTCCCTCCCTTTCCCTGTCTCATGGATTGATGTGTATGTATTGATGACTTGGTGTTGTTCCTCCAGTCTATGTAGCATATAAAGGGTGGAATTCCACCATGTTACTACCTCTTGCCACATTTGGTGGCATGACAAATTAAAATGTTCTTGCAGCCTCTGCAATGTTCTACATATTGTTGCTGAATGCCAAAAATGCCCAGAAATTGTACAGGTCACAGACCTCATGTTCTTCACACACCTGTCATATTTTAAAGAAATTCTGAACCACCAAATTTATTGTGTGTGCAAAACATAGTACATATTGAAATTCACCCAGTCATAAAGTTCATATAATGTTAGTTCCATTATTGGAAACAAATTATAAATCCTGTGGAGAGTCTTAGTGGGATATGCCATTTTGATATCACATCCCTGAATTTTTCCAACAGATTGACACTGGTATGCTTTTTAGTGAGGCCTGTGATACAGAGAGTACTGTAGCTTGTCTATGAATGAGCTGATGTTATGTGTTAGATACTACTGCTGAATGCTATACACCCACCCAGTGTGCTGTCACAGTCAAGTAATCTAGTTTGACCAGTACTGCTTCTCCCCATATCTGTAGTTAAGTGGATATTCATTGCAATGGCATCTACTAGGCAAAGAAAAACTTTTTGTTAGAGTCCCAGTACAGGTGAGGAAATGCTGTTCTGTAATAATAGAATCAAGATGGAATTTGGTAGTGGGGACACAGGACTTCAAGTAATTGGCTAAAACAAGATGAATGGATGACAGATATTGGAGTCAGGTCTAATGCTAACATAGGCGTCATGACCGCAGCGATCGGCTGTGCAACAGGATGGTGGCTGTTGAGTCAGTTCATCTTTTACAATTGGATGCAGAAGGACTACCACTGATTGCTAATAAGGAGGTTGATGTTGAAGTTGTTGTTGCTAAAGATTGAATGTGCTGATATCTATCCATGCTGCTGGTAGCTGATTATGGACTGTTTGTTTTATACATGACTTTCCAGATTTTGGTAAAATATCTGAATTAACTCACTGCATATGATGCTTAACGTCCCTACCTTTACTTACTTTGGCATCACAGATGGTACAGATGGCATGACAAATGTCAGGATTTTGGTAAAAATAATTCCACACAGAAGAGGTGACTTTTTAGGTCTTTTGCCCAAGCATGACAATGCACTTCTTATTACTGCTATGAAGTGCTGCCAGTGTCTGAGTATTCTGTAGATCCAGTTTAGGTCACTTGGACTGAACAGAGGTACAGATGTAACTCATACGCATGAGTATAACCAGGAACACTAGTGACAGTGTAAGAACCACATACTTGTGATATGCATGGATACTGAACTGGAACTGGAGTAAATAGACCAGGTCCACTGGATGACTCCTTGCCTAGTGACCTGTGAAGGCCAGCAAGACCTGGGATACACTGCAGAAACAAGGGTGAACTCCAGGACTCAGAACAATATAGTACTGGTAGATAGGAACTCAGATTTCAAGCCAGGAATTGGAATGTTATGTAGTCAGAGTACAAGTTGAGGAAGCTGTAACTCTGGTACTGCTCTGTTGCAAGACCTGGAACCAGGGAGGAACTCAGAGTCGGGATAAGTAATACAGCTTATTGAACACCTCAGTGTACAGACTGTATTCTGCACACTAAACCCTAGCCCTGGAACCAGGACCCTTCTCTGAACCAGCCCAAGACAATAGTACACAGCACAGGGAAACCAATACAAGGTCTGCACAATAGTATAACCCAATAACCTGGACAACCACCAAGCACAGAGTAAAACAGAATAGGTAATTTGCATGCACTGTCCCAGTGGTATGATGGAATAGGGACCGCAGTTGCATTTGCCGGCTCTGCACTGAGGAGTAGTAACTTGGTATGCAGCATGGGAGCTGCCTTGCTGATAGGTGATGATACACAGTGGAAGATTAAAGACAGTATACTTGCTGGCTGAGACACAGAGGTTTGAGCAGGTCTGTATTCAGCAGGTAATGGAACACAGTAAATAGTGAGAATCCATGAAGTAGCAGATAGAGTCACAGAGAACAAAATCACAGGATACAAGGCATAAATCTGGAGCGTAGAACGATCTTGGGAAGAAACATGTTGTTCAGGCAATGGGTTGCTCACAGGAACTGGTTTAAATAGGAGGTGGTCAATAACCAATGGTGCAGAGGATCTGGGGAACACTGCTGAGCTTCTCAGGTGCATGTGATAATTGAAATGGAATGTTTCTGCATAGGCCTGGATACAGCAATGAAGGAATGTCTGAGCTTGTCAGAAATGCTAAGACCCAGATTCGTGACACACTGGTGGCTGACTTACTTTGTCACAAACAAACAATATCATCCTTCTGAATTTTATCAACTTGTTCATCATCAACATTTTCATTATTGTCAGATACCTAAATATGCCATTCATCCTGTTGCACATTTACAAGTTCCAAAGTAGCATCCTCAATTGCTATTCTAAGATTACAGTGTCAGAATGAGAAATGTCAAACTCACACATACCACTCATGGACACCCTTAGACTTTCCTCAGGAATCTGTGAAGTTTGTGAACATACAATTTGTTCTTCTGCCTTATTGTTCTTTTTTGTGCACTTATTTGCCTGTTTTATAGGTGAGACATCTAGACCCAGAGTGAGATGGGGGTGGAGCATGCACGGTTACAGAAGATACCTGACTGTGTTTGGCCCTGGCTTTCTCAATAGACATTCTAGTACATGAAACAGCAGTAGCAGGACCACAACTTGCAAATAAAGGCCATGGTCTGAGCCTTTCATTGCAACTGCATGTAGTGTATGTCATGTTGGCAATTTCAATTTTTTTGGCAGTAACCTTTTGCCTTCATAGTAACAGGTGATGTTTTATTAAAGATTTTAAAACATTGTTTAGATTTAGAGTGCCTTTACTTACACCTACTTATTATCCCTTGACCTTTTTTAAAAATAGATATTGAAGAAGTGCTACAGTATGACTGTCAGCACTGGTACTGGGATGATACTGTTCTTCTATAGACTTATTCATGATTTATTTACACCAAGGCAGGAGTAAAATGACTGTACTTGAACTTGTAACTGTCACCACACCAAGTGAACATAAAATGAGATACCTTTACCATGCAGTTTTAATAAATGACTGGAGAATTTATTGCAAACCAGAAAAAATGTCTTGCTTCAGTTTTTATTATTTTGGGATGCAGCTAACATGGTCAAAACACCCAATAAGTACAGTAATAAACACTACCCTTCAAACACACACAAACTTCCTCTGAAATATAAATTATAATGTTTAAACCAGAACAAAAATTCTTCTTTCAGATTTTATTATTTTGCAGCTGATGGAGCCAAAGCACTCAGTAAGTACAGTAATAATATACACTGCCTCTCAATCAAACACAATATTCCCTTGAAATACCTAAATTGAATAAAAACACAACTTTTTTTTTTAATCCAGAAAAGATGTCTTCTTTGGGGTGCAGTTCACTCAGACACTGCACAGCATTTATTGGTTAGCTAAGCTTGTAATCATGGTACTGTCTCTACCCCTAATGCACAAGAAATATAACTTCTAAGGACCTGACTCAGAGATGTCACTATTGCCACTGCAGCCGCAAATTTATAGGCAACAGGTGTAAGAAAACATGCAAATGTTGCAGCCATTTGTACTTGTATTGAGATGCCCACCAGCGGTTTTGCGAATACATACAAAGACACAGAATTTGTTGGAGCTCAGTAGACTGCTGAATAACCCTATGGTCGTGCAGAATGGCCCCCGCAGGAAATATGCTGATTTGACTCGATACTCTGCAATTCAGTTCTGTCGGATTTCTCAGAATCAGAACTGCTCATCTCTAGTTATAATAAGCAAGGAACTGGCAATAATGAGGACTTGTCATATGGGTGTAAGGGGTACATTTACTAAGATGGGAGTTCTAAGTAATGTTGCCCATAGCAACCAATCAGATTCCAGGTATTATCTTCTAGAAGGTGCTAGATAAATGAGCAGTAGAATCTGATTGGCTGCTATGGGCAACATCATTTCTTAATAGAACTCCCATCTTAGTAAATTTACCCCTAAGAGTAGGAATAAGGGGTACAAACAGGATCAGAGAATGAAAATAATGATAATTAAAAAAAATAATTACATAATGTGTATCAATGTTATGCATAAAGCAATGAAATCTGCAAATGAAAAAATGTACAATTATAATATAGATAGAAATAGGTAAAATATAAATAGATATAGAAATGAATAAAAATAGGATTATTAAACTATAGTAGTTTATAGTAGTTGTATAGGAATAGTCTCAAATGCATTTTGTCACTGATTTGTGGCTTTATCAGTGGGTACTTTTGTTTTCTGGCTGTTTGATCTGAGGGCCAAGTGAACAGACCTCTCTCTGATTTTTCCCACACAGATGAGTGGCTAAATTGGAAGGTACACTAATGTTGCCACTTGATACTTGCCCATCAATGAGTCTTTAGTCTTTTTGAGCAATTTTACCCTGGTACGGTTCTAGTTCAGTGTATTGTACTTGAGGTACTTTTCCCACTCTCATGACATTGCATTTGGCAAAAGATATTGTTGGACAGTACCCGATTATTTTCTATACCTGCAGTTGATTATTACTATTCTACCACAGACCTTCCCTTCCCTTCAACTTGTTAGAATGAACAATGTCACTAATGGTTGTGAAGGGCATTTGGAACAGACCCGTAGTTAGGTATGTAGCACGGGACATAAAATGAGGGTAGATTTTTGCTGGGACAGTTACAGATTATTGTTGGTTACTGTACTTGGTACATTCATTATAGTATCAATAACATTTTCCCTTCATAGTTAGAGGCGATGTTTTTTAAAGATTGTCAAACATTGCTTAGATTTGGAGAGCCTTTCCGTACACCTACTTCTTCTTATACTATTTGCATGATAAACTCATTATACTGTAAATGGACAAGTGTTCACACTACCAGCTGAGCGTCTGACTTTGTTCTCACATTATAATATTGCTGCAAATGCTGTCATATGTATTTGGCTGTTAAGGAAGTTTCACTACACTGTCCAGGGATTTCAAGGTCCTGCATTATAATTAATTAACTGTCATTGTTGATTCTACTCATTCTTATTATCAAACTACAGTAATTTCAAAGGCATTCTATGGACCTGAGTCACCTTGCTTATTAACTGAAACACAGGGTGCTAGGTTTTCCTTTCCTTTTATATCCTTTTTAGAATCAGTAACTTTTCTTAATGGAATCATTCATTTAATTGAGGTCAAATAGAAATCATTAAAGTAGCTGAGTTTTCATTTTGTTTTAAGATTAAAGATTACTGTGATCTCTGCGAACTAACTTGTTAATGATTTAAGCAAATGTGACCATCTCTTCTTACTACAATGGAGAGATGAGAGTAGACATGGTCAAATATAGATGTGTCCTCATTCACCTAGTGTTCTTGCACCATATGGAGTGAGGTGCTTGGTGCAACCAACGCTCTGCCATGGGTAGCATTGTGCACTTTTTCCTAAGTTTGCATCTTATTCGCATCGTCGCCCCATACAAAGTCATTCACAGTGTACCAGACACAAAATTTGTATTATTGCCACAAAAGGAATTGGTATAGAATGTGTAGAAAGTCACTAATTAGGCATAACGATACATGACGGCAGGCATGATGCGGCCACTTGCAATAAACTCTGTCTTTTGCCTTCTTTAGAGTTAAGAGGTATTTGCACATAAAAGTATTGTCAAACCCAGTAGTCAGTGCACCCCTGCAATGTATTTTTGCTGCGTTAGTAATACCCCTTTTACACCGGAGCTAAAACCCGGGTTTTTGAAGGGTTAACCCGGGCAGCTCCCTGGTGTAAAAGGGGAGAGGGTTGGATCGCCGGGTCGAGTGACCCGGCAATCCAACCCAGGTAACTAGCAGGGTTTAACACGGGCGTAGCCCGTGAAACCCTGCTATGGGAAGAGTGCACTCCGGGTCACGAAGACCTGGAGTGCGCTGCTAGCCGGCCGATTGGCCCGGCTTCAGTGGCGCTTGGAGATGACGTCATCTCCAAGCGCCAATTTCACTCCGCAAAAGCCGGGTCTATGCAGACCCGACTGCGGTGTGAGCGGCGCTGACTCTGGAATATCCCGAGTCAGCGCCGGCAAAATTCCGGGTCTGATCCGGATAGGAACTTTGTTCCAACTCCGGGTCAGACCCGGAATTTAGGTGTAAAAGGGGTATTAGTAAGATGCAGTTTTAAATAAATAGATGCAAAGTCCATTATGTGCCAAGTGGGGCTATTTGTTGCGTTTTGAGAAAATATGTATGTGGGCACATCAGTATATCTAGGCACTGGAAAAAATGCAAGTCAGAGAAATTGCTGAATAAATGGCTTCCTAAGATGACAAAGGTAAAGCCATCTAAATATTGAATTGTCTATAAATGAAAATATGAGCCAACTCCATCCAATGACCACCTGAGTGAGGGTATATTGGACACAGACTGGGCATCTGGTGATGCTAAATGACCAGACATTAACGTGTTTGACAAATTTTAAGCTGCCCCTAGGTAAATTCATTGTGCGGATGCTCTAAAAAGCTAAACACTCATGTATGTTATATCCAATTACTCCAATGTGGAAGTTATAGCTATACAAGTCCAAAACAGCAATCAGAATGTACCCTGTTGTCAGTACAATATATGTTACTAGTAAAGCCACCCTCACCCCCACTTCTATATTTACCCCTGTCTAGCTGCTCCTAACACAGTATCTCTGATTACTATAGATGTATCCCTTCTCCCTGGCAGTGGAAGGGATTGATGGGGTGTCAGGGGCATGCTGGAGGAAAAGCAGACCTTAAAGAAATAAAATGTAGATTAGCACATACTGTAGCAAATTATAATTCACACTCATTTTATAGCCAAATATTATGTCTTCTTATACTGTTTTCCTTGTACAACATTCCAAATATTTACTATTATTACTATATACATATCTTAAGATGAAAGTATTTTTCTTCGAATGTCTACTGATGTTGCGATGTCATCTTTGGACGTTTGCTGAATGGTAACGCTCATACTAATGACATGTGGGCAGTGATTATTTTCACAGTAATTCATTTGTAAGGAATATTAGAAGAAAGAGATTAGAACTGTGGAATCCTGGTTTGCACATAAATGTTTTTATTCAAATAACAATATACAAGGATACAAAAAATTCAATATTATTATAATTAATGTGTCCTTGTACAGTATGTTGTTATTTGAATAAAAACATTTATGTGTAAACCAGACTTTTAGATTGGAACATTACCAATTAGACTAGCGCAATTATATCAGTTTTTATTTTTTAATTTACATTGGAGGGTGCAGATCCCCCTTTTAGTTGCAGCTGTCCGATTTTGGTTCTTTGCATATCAATAATTAGATACTGTGATTAGGCGCCATCAGATTTGATCTTTTTGGTTTTTGTACAGTGGAATGTGTATATATTAGAGATGAGCAGGTTCAAATGTGTATATATTAGAGATGAGCAGGTTCAGATCTCAGAGATCCGAACCCACCTGAATTTCGGGGACACGGGGCAATCCGAGCGATGCTCAGATCTCCCTGCCTGCCCTGGATCCCTCACCCAAGACAAAGCCTTGCGACCCCACTGTCGGGTCGCGAGGTTTTGTATTGAGCGGGCTTAACGCTGATTGGCTAAGAGAGCTGTCTGTCATGGCTCTCAGCCAAACAGCGTTAAGCCCATTGAAAAAGAACACTGAAGAAGATGGCACCCGCCATCCCCCACCGCCTGACACCGCCGGCACCCCCCCCGCTGCCGACACCGCTGGCACCCCCCACTGGCAGCATCCCCCACTGCTGACACCCCTGCACTGCTGCCCCACATACTGAGGACACAGTCGACGACCCCCACACTGCCGACACTCCCGCAGTAAGGACACCACCAGCACCCCTGCACTGCCGACACTGTCAGCACACATGCACTGAGGACACCGCTGGCACCCCTGCTCTGCCGACACCGTGCATTGAGAACACCCCTGCACTGCCGACACAGCCGGCAAACCTGCACTGAGGACACTGCTGGCACCCCCGCTCTGCCGGTACCCTTCACTGAGAACACTGCCAGCACCGCAGCACTGCGATTCCATGTACTGAGGACACCGTCAGCAACCCCGCTCTGCCAACACTGCTGTCACAGTAAGTGCACTATTGGTGTATCCAAGCCACACTGTATAACACACTTTATCCGAGTTGGAAATTAGAAGCTGAACTGCCACATTTTAGTGCTGCCCACTGTGTCACTTAGCTTAGTCAGCCAGCTAGCTGGATGCAACCTTTTGGACTTAACGAGATGAAGCAAATAATATTGTGAGGTGGTCAAAATAGATTGGAAATTACTGGAAATAAATGTTATTGAGGTTAATTATACTGTAGGAACAAAAACAGGCCCAAATTATGTGATTTTAGCTGTTTTTATGATTTAAGAAAAAATCCAGATCCAAAACACGAAAACATAACACGGAGGTGAGGTTTAGGCAAAACCAATCCAGATCCAAAACCAGGGGGGATCCAGATCCAAAACCAAAACATGAGGGTTGGTGCACATCTCTAGTATATTATACTATGAAGATACACTACAATACCTATATTGCGCCACATTAACCAATTTATCTTACAATACAAATAGAAAAAACATACAGTATGATTTGTTAAAAATTATTTTTATTAGAGGCTGCTTCCCCGAGTGCGGTCTCTTGCCAGTATGGACCAGAAGGGTTCTGCAGATCTTGGGGAGAGCCAAACTCCAATTATGCAGGTTCAAATTTTCCCTTGATATTTTCTGTTTTAATGTCCTTTTAAAGGGATGAAGATGAAGACGAAGAAGGGATCCACTTTCAGTTGCTACAAGGATACCCTCAACCAGAGTACACCCAATGACAGTCAATCATTTTCTGTCTGTTTCATTAACATTTGGTTTTATTTAAAACAACTAAATGTGAAAATGAATAAAAACCTTACATCACACATATATCGTGGCCATTGTGGGCTAGATATTGTTACTAACTCACTGTCACCCCTTAATGGGACAAGCTCATTGACAGCTCGTGGAGCCCACTTTTTGGTCACAGAAACAAGTCAACCAACGCATTTCGTCAACAATGACTTCTTCAGGGGTGCTTAATTCAAAATGTAGGAACTTCCAGCCTAAACTTTAATCCTAAATCAGGATGGCAATTAGTATGTCCTTTAAACAGCACTTAGACTAAGTTAACTGGCTGCTCCTAACACAGTATTTATTTCGTTTTCAGGTCAAATGATGAATGACCTATCCAGCCTGATGTTTCTTAATGTCCTCAGGTGGAGATATCCAATGGAGGGCAGCTTCCAGTGTACAGCTTCCAGTTCAGGTAGTGAAGACCTGTGAGCTGTTCACTGTTGCAGGGAAGCTCCATTGGATATCTCCAGTTGAGGACAATAAGAAACATCAGGCTGGATAGGTCACTCATCATTTGACCTGAAAACTTTAAGAGGACATTAAAACAGAAACTATCAAGGGAAGATTTGAAACTGCATAATCAGGGTATATATATATATATATATATATATATATATATATATATATATATCGTCAAATATGAGAGAATCAAATATCTTCTTCAGCTAAGGCTAATGCAAATCTTTTAATGCCTCTCCAATGTTGCACTACTTTCAGAGTAACTGCATTTGAACAGCAACTCCTGTTGCAAAATAAATGAGAGGATTTGGTGAGTATCTTAGAAACCTCTTTTCTAGGCTATATAACCCAAACTTGAACAGTTTGCTTTCATTGCTAAAACCTTCCAGGAGTAAGAATAAAAGCTTGTGTGTCTATGCATGGCACATGTGATTTAAAAACACCTTAATTAGTCTTCAAAATTTAGACGATATGCAGAATAAGATGTCACCATAAATAGAATTTTCTATAATCTGAAAACTGGTAAAAAAATGCACTCAGCTGAACGGTCTAGATTATACAAAATGAAAATCTTCATAACAAAGCTGAAGAAAATGTTTCATTAATTTCTGCAAGTTGAATTATTAAAAAAAATATATATTTAAAAAAAAAAAATACAATTACCTCTATTAGGCAGAGTATTGAGATTTCATCAATCAGGAGGTCCATATTTCTTGATACTAAATTCAATACTCATTGTTTGAAAAATGTTTTGACGTAAGCTATGAAGTCAGTTACCACATCATCATCATAACCATCATCATCATCATCATCACCACCACCAGTAAGTGGGAATAAAGCAATTAAAGTCCAATCATTATAATAGAAAAGTAATGGCACTTATTTGAAAATAAAATAAATAAAAGAAGAAAAAAGGGTGGGGCTTGCTTACCGCTCACAGGGGATGATTCCATTAGTGGTGATGTCCTGCAGAGCATCACATGATGTACAGCTGTTCAGATGTTCCACCTATTGCAGTAAAATCATCTTCATTAATTTACGGTGCACCTCTATGATCAGCAAGACAAAAACTATTGATGCTGCTGGCCGTAATGTGGTGGAATTGCTTGATCCTGAGTTGGGAGTAAAGCAATTGTCACAAGCCGCCACACTGCTAAAACTCTGCGAGGTGAACGCCGGGCCAGCATTCGTTGAGACTCCACCTACCTCCTGTCTGTCATTCTGGGGCTGATCCAGATTTGCTCCTGAGTCCATATCCTGCTGCTGTGAACATTGCTCCGATGCCGGTGATAATGTTAGGAACAGGGTTTAGCCAGGCAGATTTTAAACGCACACAGTTCAAAGAAGCGATGCTTTAGGCGGAAACTGCCTAGAAAGTTTCAGCACGGTGCAGCCTCAGAGCCGTGTATCAACCTTGAGGGTTGATATCCCTTGGCTTGATGCGGCCTGCGGGCCAAGGGCCAGATGCAGCCTCAGGGCTGTGTGGCAGCCTTAAGGGCTGGTATGCCTTGGCTTGTTGTGGCCTGTGGGCCAAGGAGAAGATACAGTCTTTGGGCTGTGCAGCAGCCTTGAGGGCTTGTAGTTCTTGGCTTGTTGCGGCCTGTGGGCCTAGGATGAGATGCAGCCTTTGGACTGTGTGGCAGCCATGAGGGCTGGTAGATCTTGGCTTGTTGTGGCCTGTGGGCCTAGGATGAGATACAGCCTTTGGGCTGAATGGCAGCCTTGAGGGCTGAAAAGTCTCTGATATGGTGCGCTGGACTGCGCACTATGACACTGAGGTGCAGCCAATGTCGCCGGGTTGTCACTGGTGTTGGTAAGCTGGATTGCACACTTTGGACGCTGAGATGCGGCCAATGTCGACGGGTTGACGCTGATGTTGGTACGCTGGATTGCGCACTTAGGGTGCCGAGATGCGGCTAATGTTGCTGGGTTGACAAGTCGCTGGACGCCGGATTGTGCCCTAGGATGTGAGTGCACTCTGTGTTGCTGGGATGACACTAGTGGCTGAGGGCAGAGATGCACACTGTGCCGCCTGGATGACACAAGCAGTAAACAGCAGATGTAATGTGGACCGTGCCGTCTGGATGAAATAAATGGCAGAGAATAGAGACGGCAAACTGGAACCTGGAACTCGACTGAACAAACAGGAGACTCGGCACAATCGGAAACACGTGAGAACGCTATCACCAGCATCGGAGCAATGTTCACAGCAGCAGGATATGGACTCAGGAGCCAATCCGGATCAGCTCCAGAATGACAGACAGGAGGTAGGCGGAGTCTCAACGGAGCAGTGCGTCGGCTTGTGACAGCAATAAACGGTAACACTCCTACTAGCTGTGTATCGCTAGTAACAGCATTACCCTTTTAAATATATAATGTTTATATTTAGATACAGCTTACGCCAAGCTGTATGCGATCTTGAAACCAAGAACTTTAATGTTTAAAGAGTCACTAGTTGTAAACTAACTTGCTGTATCTTGCAGAATTTAAAGTTGTCAAAATAATCTAGAACATTCCATCCATCTAGTGATTGCATGAATATTTCAAGAATTTATGGTTTCCAAATATAGCTGACATAACAGCACTGAGTTTCTGGTGGTTTGAAGGCTTGTCTAATACCACTGAAATGTTATTTTAGCTTTGACTATTATGAAAAATAAATACATATTCCATCTAGTCAAAGTCAATTAAAAACTAATGTTTCTGTGTTGCACAAACAAAGGTCTTGGCCTTTGTCTTCAGACCTCTCTACACCAATTAAAGTAAAAGTAACACCTTTACAATTCAGCACAGCTGTACATTTCTATTTGGTTTCTTCTGTCAGATCAATTGCAGATGTTAGCAAGGTCAAGAAGACAGATTCAAATTAGCATTCAGTATCAGTTTGCAATTGTCACTCTCAACTTCAATCAGCAGTGATACAGGTTGGTAAGAGATGGCTATATGTACAGTATGTGAAGTAGGTTAGACTCCTAACATTCCATTTAAATGTAACTATTAACATATTTTATGTTACCAGTGTATTCTATCCTAAGTTATATTAGATATATTTTTCCAGAGACTTGTGCAAGAGAGAATAACAGTTGGATTTAAAATATTAAATTTAAATGTCAAATAACAGGTAGGTATTTTTTAACAAAAAAAGCCAGTTGTATGAAAATTAGTATGTTTCATTATAATAATATGATTATTTTGCCTTAATCAAATTAATAGGAAAGGATCAATGTGAAATTGTGATCAGTATATAATTCTAATTGTAAATTGCTATCACTCGTTTCAGGAAATTGTTTTAGAGCTAATTCTAATGATAGGATGTGTAACTAATACCTCTTTCACACTACAAGCAATAACCCGGGTTATTGCACGTGAAAGCGCAGTAACCCGGGTTACAGTGCAGTGTGAAAGGGACAGGTTGAAATAAGCTAGGTCGAGAGACCTGGCATTTCAATCCTGGTCACGAGAAGGGGTGAACGCATATTTAACCCAGCTCGCAGTGTAGTGTGAACGGGTAACCTGAGACGATGCATCCCGGTTCCCGTTCACTGCATAGGAAGATTTGGCTCTTGGAGATGAGATCATCTCCAAGCGTCCGCTCGCCGCTTGATGGCGGGGACATCATCAACCCGGCATTAGTCCCAGGTCAGGCCGCCAGTCTGAAAGGGGTCTCAGCCAGGCCTCAGCTGGGCACGTGAACAAAATCCCGGGTGCGACCTGGCACACAAATGTGAAAGGGGTATAACTAGTGTTTGAACTTATGAGCTCATTCAGATCTGCTCGCACCCAGCATATGTAAATCCAGCGCATGACCAGCAAGGCAGGCGATTGCACGGCAAGGCATTAGCATTCCCATTATGTCTTGGCATGCAATCACTTTGTGTAAGCAGACGCTCACCAGCCATTCGTAAGACGCCCACTTGCGCACGTCGTTTCCTGGAAGTGCATGAAACCATTGGTACATCGAGAACCATCGGATGCGATCGCAGCGTTGAGGTTGACTATACCCTGCCGCAAGCACTGCGATCAATTCAGTGTGAATTTCAACCAGGTGACGTGTACAGTGACGCTGCCTGTTAATTATGCACGCCTCTGAAATGGCGTTGAGACACTCAGGCACGCCTGCGTCTGTATCTCCACTCCCCCATTTCTAGTGGCCTGCCCCTTTTACCACCCACAAACGGGCTCTCCTGTCACTCATTCAGCTGGGCTGTCTATGCTGAGCGAGCAAACGCTTTCCGATCTTACGCAGTGGTTTGCTCATTGCGATGCATACGCATTCGCAGATTGCAAATATCGGCCAGCTACGAGCGAACGCATCCTAGCGAATGGGTCTGAATCAGCTCCTTAGCTCTGTGGGAGTTCATAATACACATCATAAACATATTATTATTAGAGATGTGTGGTTCAGTTTCCGTGGAAACTAAGTATGTGCGCCGACCCCCGTGTTTTGGTTTTGTTTTCGGATTTGCATCTGTATCTCCTTTGTGTTTTGGATCTGGCTCTGGTTTTGCAAAACCACCCTTGCGTGTTTTGGTTTTGGATCTTTTTAAAAAAATTATAAAAACAGGTAAAACCACATAATTTGGGCCTGTTTTTGTTCAGACAGTATTATTAACCTTAATTACATTTATTCCCAGCCATTTGCAGTCAATTTTGACCACCTCACAGCTCACAATATTGATTTTTTTCATCTAGGTTAGGCCTAGGGCCAAAATGTTGCTTCCAGTTAGCTGGCTGACTAAACTAAGCGACGGCAGAGGGCGGCACTGACATGTGGCCATTTTAAAAAAATGAAAGGGGTATACAGGAGATGCCGAGTGTGGCCATTATAATTTCTGTACATTCATAAACAATCAAATTCAAAATGTCAGGCAGCAATGCCCCAAACGTGCAGCTTACGCACATGTACACGCAGAAAAAAAAAAAAACTTTTTAATATATATATGTATATATATATATATATATATATATATATATAATATATATATTGTCCAGAACTTGGGGCCCAGAGCACCCGTGACCGAGGCAACAACGATTGACAACACAGGCAGCACTAGGTTGCTGTTTGATAATAACGCACATGCACACAAAAAATACAATTATTATTTTTCTTTTGTCCAGAGCTTGGGGCCCAGAGCACCCCTGATCGAGGCAGCAGCGATTGATGACACAGGCAGCATGCTACCAGCCCAGATGGACACAGCAGACAGCACCAGCCCAGACAGCACCGCCGTGGGGACTCCTTATATAGCAGAGACGAATGCTCGCAAGCCGCGAAACTTTGTCTCTGAGGTTTTGCGTCAGTTTGAGATCCGAGGCCGGCGGCGGAACCGAACGCATGTGCGGTTCTCGCCCCAGATCTCTAAATTTGGGTGGGCTCATCTCTAGTGGAAACCAAACACACCCAAACTTAGGGGTTCCAAGTAAAACCGAGCTGGGTTTTGGATCCCAAAATGAGTAATATGTAATCCTCCCAGAGCCGTCTCTCGCTTATCTTGGATTGCATATAAAAGTCCCTCCGCTGTGATCTGGCGCTATTTCACACAGAAGATCCGATAGAGAGGGTGTGGGAATCATCGTGTTGTGTGTTACTTAACTAACTTAGGGGAACTGTGTCATTTGGGACTGTAGTAAGCAGAAGCACTAACCGTCATTAGGAGGAGTGGACTAGTAGAACTGGAGCTGGAGCTGTGTTGTGTTTATCAAGCCAGTAAAGGCAAGGACAGGACACTTATTTAAAAACACCATTAGGAGCACTGTGCTTATCTTAAGGGGGCACTGTCATTTGAAATAATGCCGTTTAGGAGCACTGTTTAACTGAAAGGGGCACTGTGTCATGAAATCCCCATAGAGGCACTGTAGACTGTGGGCAGAAGCACTGTGCTAAAAAATAACATTCCGTAGGTGCCACCATTGCTAGAAGCGCTGTAAAGTCGCAGTGTGTAACAAAAACGTAATAACACTCGTGTGTGTTCAGGCACGGTTATGAAAACTTTTAATAATAAAACTTGTGTGTTAAAAAATATAACATCATTGTTATGTGCGGCAGCTCTTTTCTGACTGTTTCATGGCAACTAGGATGATGGCTGCTACGTGCAGCAGCTCACCTGTTTGGTATACCTTGTTACCTGACCCCAGCCTGATGACTCCTGCGATTTGTCTTTCTACCTTTTTATTAGGGATTCTGGTCAGTTTCAGCCTGCCAGTGATATTCCCTAGTTCCTGTTCTAGTGAGCTTGTCACACAGTCGCTGTACCCTGTACAGTTCCCAGTCACATCGTCTGCTCCAATGTCCTGGTATCCTGCCATTGTATACCTGCATCCTTGAACCCTGCCTCAGTCCTCTTGGGTAGTCCCTGCCAGTCCTGCTCCTGTATCCTGCTGGATTCTGGCATGTATCTGTGTTTTGTGTCTATTCCGAGCTCTGTGTCTTTACCTTGCTAAGACCCTTCAGCTAACCATCTGTGTCACCTCCGGTCTGTGTCCAGTCCCAGCGAGTTCCAGTGGATTCATGCTGCCAGTTCATAAAGTCCTGGTTCTGCTACAACTCCAGCCTGCATCCTGAGTAGCTGACCTGCTACAACCCAGTCCTTATCCTGCATATCTGGTTCAGCTATACCTCAGCTAGTATCCTGAGTAGCTGGCCTGCTACAACCCAGTCCATATCCTGCATTGCTGGTTCTGCCGTCCTCCAGCTAGAATCCTGGGTAGATGGCCTGCTACAACCCTGATTCCTATCCTGCATTGCTGATTCTGCCATCCTCAAGCTCGAATCCTGAGTAGCTGGCCTGCTACTATCCTGATTCGTATCCTCTTTCTGGTTCTGTGTGTGTGTGGTTGCCTATTGGAGCAAACCATATTCACCCCAGCTGTGTCTGTACATTACAAGCCTGCAGTTTGGTCTATCATTTCATCTAGCAAGTCTTGCTGCAGTTGGATTTCATTCTGTCAGCACTCTGCCTTGCTTCAGACCCCTGTACACACCAGCACCTGATTGCTCCTACTATTACCATTTCCTTGCTGTGATTCCAGCACACACTCAGCTCCAGTAATTTCTAATATTAACTCTTGCCTTGCCTGCTGCTAAACTCCAGGTTAATTATCCTGTGGATCCCTGCCTATTTCATGAGCCTCATTAGCAAACTCTCAGGGTCTCATGCAAATAGTGCAGGTTAATTCCTATCATTCATTAGGGTGCCACCCTTATAACAGGTGTGCTGTGATGCACTGTGTTGTGTGTCCAGGCACTGTTATCAAAAATTAAAATGATAAACTTTGTATGTTAAAAAAATATAATGTCATTAGGATGCCACTCTTATAGTAGAAGTGCTGTGAGGCACTGTTTTATGTGTTCAGGCACTACTACCCAATAATATAATTATAAAACTTGTGTGTTAAAAAATATAACATCATTAGAGTGCCACCCTTATACTAGGAGTGATGTGATGCACTGTGCTGTGTGTTTAGGAGATATTATTAAAAATGTAAATGATAAAACTTGTTTTCAAAAATACAGTATAACGTCATTAGGTTGCCACCCTGCGAGGCACTTTATTGTGTGTTCCGGTACTGTTATCAAAAATTTACATTTTAAAACTTCAGTGTTAAAAAGTATAAAATCATTCAGCCCATAGTGGACTGTGGGCTGAAGCACTGTGTTAAAAAATAAAATTTTGGTAGGTGCCACCATTGCTAGAAGTGCTGTGAGTCGCAGTGTGTTAAAAAATATTAATAACACTTGTTATCAAAAATTTAAATTAAAACTTGTGTGTTAAATTATATAACGTCATTAATGTGGCACCATTACTAGGGGCACTGTGACGCACTGTGTTGATTTTTTAGGCACTGTTATCAAAAATTATAATGATAACGTGTGTTAAAAATGATAACTTCAAACAAGAAGATTTAGATAATAGAGGCCGTCATAACAATCACCGGATTCGTAACATACCTGAATCTGTGGAATCGGCCCATCTAATGGACTATCTTCTCTGCCTCTTTCGGGTCCTCGCTCCTACCATTCCGTATGATATTCTGCTCCTAGACAGAGCTCATCGAGCACTTCGCCCTAGATCCCTGGATGCCACACCCATAGAGATGTAATTCTGAGGCTACATTATTATTCGGCAAAGGATCAGATCTATTAAAAGCCAGGCTATCCTCCAACATCTCTTTTGAAGGATCCATACTCCTTATCTTTCAAGATCTTTCCCCTATCACTCTGGCAAGACGTCGGGAAATGAAAGATATTACCAAGAAGCTCAGAGATAATAACATTAAATATCATTGGGGCTTCCCCATTGCCCTTCAAGTCCGATCCGATGGTAAAGTCTTGGCTGCCAAGATACCCGACAAAGGCCTACAACTGCTTCAACGTCTGAATTTCTCGAGTTCTTCAACTCCTCCACAGCCTTCATCTCCTGTCAACACCTCCCCAACCCGTCAAGCCCCATCCCAGGAATGGCACACAGTCAGGTCATCCTCATGCACCCGTCCAGATACTTGATTTCACTCCTTTTTCTTAGCTAAAGTAACCAGCGCTGTAAAAAAAATTGTATAAAACCAAAATATGATATGAAAATACTAGATGGATGGTATAAATTTAAAAATTAGTAATTTATTCAGCTAATTAGCACTAAAAAAGTGTCTTATATACTGTCAAAAAGACACATGCAATAAGTATCTGATAACATACAAACAAACATACAAACATTCAAGACATAACATGAATAAATGAATATAAAACAGTAAATCCACCATGGGCCAATTCTTAGTGTATGAGTACTGAATGTCTCTCTCTGAATACCCTCAATGTCAATGGTTGAAAACCCCAAAGCAAGGGTAATGGGTTTCTGTACAATAAAGTTTAAAATAATCCCATCAGGGATTGTTTTTACACTTTCTTGGGGAGTGACAACCCCTCTACCAGCAGCTCTCCTGCATAACTTCTTTTTTTGCCTTTTTCTTAGCTGCTTAGCTGCTTATCTATGTGTGGACTTCCCTCTGTAGGCCCCCGTTGGTGATATGAGGGCTCCATGCCTTCTTGTCAGCGTGTGCTCTGATGAGGGCTTTGAACTTTGTGGGATACATGGTTTCCCTGGGCTCACATACAGGTCTTTACTATTATCTTTGTTACATAAATATTACTATTTCGTATTTTAAGTTAAAATGTTGGGCCCTTGCGATAATTTTTTTCCAGAAAATAGAGTATAATTTTTTTTCTTCTACTATGCATTTCTACTAGGTGTTTAGTTACAGTTATGGGCATAACCTATAATACACCCGGCGATATATGAGATGGGAAATATTGTACCCCTCTCCGCCTTGTAGCTCTAGGGTTCCTGTTTAGATATTACTATGCTGTCGCTTTGCTTATGTTGGCATATTACATTTTACTTGTATCCTTGTTGCATTACTATGCCCTTTCTTTATATTTCTGGGTTATTCTCCTGCCTAACCCCCTTCCCCCCTGTTTACCTATAACTCCTTTTTTGGTATAACTAATACATGATATGCTTAACTTGATTTTACCTGAACATAGGACTTAGGGCCTGATCCAAACACGCTCGCAAGGGCTTGCAACAAAACGGGGCAGCTGTCGATGTTGATCGACAGCTCACTCCATTTTGTAGACGGGTAGGGTGGGTGGCTGCACAAACGGAGGCGTTCCCAAAGGAACGCCTGCCGTTTGTGAGCGGCCCTACTGACATCACTCGTGATGTCAGTAGCGGACTTCCTGCTCTATTAGAGCAGGAAGTCCACTCGGCATGGCGAGTGCTGAGACCATCGCCAGGCCGCTCGCACAAGCTGTGGGTGGTCACCCACAGCTATGCGAGCGGCCTGGAGGCGGAAATTAAAAAAAAAAAAGCCCTGATTCAGAGAGAGCGCTCGCAAATAGCCTCTGAATCAGGCCCTTAGACTCTACTCCTTTTACATTCGTCCTGTCTCCTGGACGGCTATGACCATCCTCCCCCGTCCAGCCCACATAGCCAGCGTCAGACACATTAGGCTCATTGGCCTACTTTCACCCTGGGTCCGACTTGATGAGCAGATTCCAATCCTTATTCTCACCCTTCTTGGTCACCCCTCTCTTTCCTTTCTTTCCTCTAGGAGGCCCTGCTGGTATCTACCTGTATATGTTTTTTGCTTTCTCTTTATATACTGTATACAGTAGATGGTACTTAGGATTGTCTCTTTGAACATGAAGGGTCTGAATAGCCCCCAAAAGCACTCTTTATTGTTCCACAATCTCCAGCAACTGAGGGGTGATGTGATATTTTTGCAGGAAACTCATTTTGCTGGCATAGATCACCCTGAACTTCGGTCTAAGTGATTTCCAAGTACTTTTCACGCTTGCGATCCCACTTGCAAAAAGAAAGGGGCATCTATTCTATTTGCACAAAGCCTTACAATCACACCGTCTGAGATAATTAATGACCCTGAAGGAAGATACTTGCTTTTAATTGGGGCCTTGAATGGGATTCCATATACTTTCATAAATGTTTACACACCTAATCAATCTCAAGCTACTTTCTTCAAATCCCTCAATAGTTACTGTCTCTCCACAGACTGGGCATAGTAGTTATGGGTGGGGACTTCAGTGGGGACTTGATTGCCACCTGGACAGGTCAAAGCCCCTCCCTAAGTCCCTTCAACAATCTCACTCTCGTAACTCTGCAACCCTAAATCTTCTTTTATCACAACACCACCTTTTTGACGCTTGGAGAGTGAAGAAACCACTGCACGAGATTATTCATACTACTCTCACATATATGATGTATATACAAGATTGGATATGATATTTCTGAGCACAGAATAAGGTCAGTGTATACTGGATACCTCTATCCATCTCAGCACATGGTCCGATCATGGTCCAATTACAGTAGATGTCCCTGGTTCTCAAATGCCCAATCACCAGCCCTTATGGTGCTTAAACGATAAACTCCTTCTTAACCCTTTACTTAAGACCCAATTAGCAGAGGAATTAACACATTACTTTAGTTGTAATCAGACCCCAAATATTACCACTATGATTCTATGGGATGCCCATAAGGCAGTTATAAGGGGTTATTTAATCAGAGTATCCATCCATGCTACTAAAACTAGACCTAAATGTATTCAAGAACTCTCTGAGCAAATCAGATCTCACTCCTTACACCATAAACACTCAGGATCACATGCGGACCTTTCTGCTCTGTTGTCCGCTAAAGGTGAATTGAACTTACTTTTGACAGCTAAAGCTGAGACTAGTTTGAAATGGCTCAATCAATCCTACTAGGAGAAAGGGGACAAAGTCGACAGGTTTTTGACCTCCAAGCTGCAATCTAAAATCGCTCAAAGTAATGTTCTTTCCATCCGATCCCCCACTGGCCAAATTTTACGAGATCCTAAACTCATCACCCAAGCATTTTTTTACTTCTATGACAAACTCTATAATGTTTTTGGATCCTCTCGGGTATCGCCTGCACTTGGGGCAGAGATCTGGGATTTCCGTTCACATTGCAATCTACCCCACCTATTGTCTGAGTCGTCATCTGCACTTACAACTGAGATATTTGAGGAGGAGGTCGCCGCCGCTATTATTGTTATACCTAAAGAGGGTATGCATCAAATTGTGCTAACTATTGACCCATAACCTTACTTAACATCGATATTAAGATATATGCTAAAATTCTGGCCTTACGATTAAACACTGTATTGCCTTCTCTTATACATAATGACCAGGTGGGTTTTATCCCAGGTAGACAACACAAGACGCATTATTAATCTTATACATTCGATAAACTCTTGGAGTACACCTGCTCTTATGCTTTCTCTGGATGCAGAGAAGGCATTTGACAGGATTAGTTGGCCCTTTATGTTTGAGACTCTCCGACATTTCAGAATTGTCGGGGACTTCCTCACTAGGATTCAGGCCTTGTACTCGGGCCCATCGGCCAAGGTGTTTGTAAATTGACTAGCTTCTGGTCCATTCAAGATTACGAATGGCACTAGACAGGGTTGCCCTTTGTCGCCCCTGGTTTTTGCCCTGACCATTGAACCCAGGGGCTGCTTGTATCTGCGCTTCAAAGGATATAACGGGGATAGTTGTTGGTGGGTCCGACTACAAGATTTCGTTATTTGCAGATGACGTTCTGCTTTCCCTTTCCTCACCTCACACTTCTTTGCCAAATTTGTTTCAACTTCTCACTGAACATGGTCATCTGTCGGGCTATAAAATCAATTTGTCCAAAACCAAAGCCTTGTCCCTCCACATTAATTCGGCCTGTTTATCGCTCTTACAAACCAACTACAAATTCTCCTGGCGACCTACTAAGATCCGTTACCTGGGAATCTTTATTACAAATCATTATAGTACTTTTTATAAAGAGAATTTTCTACCTTTTGATATCGTCCATCAAAGCGGACATGCACAGGTGGCAATCTCTTATCATTTCTTGGCTGGGTCATAAAGTGATCCTTAAAATGAATTTACTTCTGCGTCTCTTATACCTGTTTCAAACTTTACAAATTAAAGTTCCAGAGTCAGCCTTAGCTCATCTAGACACATGGTTTCTCTGTTTTGTGTGGAGGAGTAAAATACAGAGAACAGGATTTTCGACTTTTTGAAGACCCATGGTAGAGGGAGGGAGGGGTTTCCTGGACATTCATGTATACTATTATGCCTCCCACTTGAGTCAAGCTATTGCCTGGTTCACCCCCATCCTCACTCTTAGGTGGATCCAATTGGAGACGGATCTTAGTCATGCTAATTCATTGGCCTCCCAACTACTACTACCCTCCAGGTCCAGACTGCCATGCACTGGTTTACATCCTGTCCTTAATTTTACTTGGCAGATCTGGGACTTACTGTACCCGTTGCTTCATACTCCTCTCGTCTCCCTCCACCCTTATCTCTTTATGGGATAACCCTGCCTTCCCACCAGGCCAATCCAAAGTACGTGCTCACCTGTGGGTTAGTAGAAATATCTGCTTTGCTATAGATATCTTGGATAATGGAATTTGTATTTTGTTACCGGATATTATAACTAAATTCAATTTCCTCAAGGTGAATCCATCTCTATATTTTCAATTAAGACATTTTGTGTCCTCTTTAGCTAGCCCAATACCACTTTGCTCTCTGTCAAAGTTAGAATCTTTATGCTATCACAGTCCCCTAACTCAGGGCATCATTACCGGCCATTTATTCTCTCCTCTTATCATTTGAACTTCAGTGGGAAAGGGATCTGGGCCCACCACCTGATGAGCAGACATGGTCTGACATCTACATATCTGTTTCAAAGACATCTATTTTGACCTTGGTAAAGGAGAATGTCTATAAGATCTTTTACAGATGGTACCTGATCCCCACTAGATTACACAAGATGTTTCCTTCTGTTTCGCCTCAGTGCTGGAGAGGTTGTGGCACCCCAGGTTCGTTTATTCATATATGGTGGACATGCCCCAAAATAGCGCTTTATTGGAACATGATTACAAATTTGTTAAGTGAAGTGATTAATGTTCCTATAGTTAAAGATCCTTGGTCTTTTCTTCTGGGTCTAACCTATTGCAACACTAGATATAATCTCCAATAAGCTGGTAGTTCAAATATTGAATGCAGCCAGATGCCTCGTTGCTCTACATTGGAAACGTTTACAAACTCCCTCTCTCCACCTAGTTATCGATAAAATTTGGTACTTGGTGAGTATGGAAAAGATCACTGCATAATCTTAATAATAGATCCTCTAGTTTCTTACAGGTTTGGAATCCTTGGTACAACTATCAAAACCCCTTACATAGTTCCCACATGTTGGGTGGCCTTTCAGCCCTTCTGTTCTGACCGTCTGTTCCACAGATTCTATTAAATCTATTTTAATACCATTTGATTATTCTCAGTTTTTTTGTTGAGGTGTAGTGCCAGCAGGGTCCTCCTCCCTCCTCCGCTTCCCACCCCCCAATTCTCCATTTGTTATTTCTCTCCCCTCCCTCATTCTCTACTTTTCTTTTCTCTTTTTTCTTTCTATTTCTACTTTTTCTTTTTTCTTCCACCTTTTTTTCTATAGCTATTATCGCAGAAATGTTTCTAATATATTGTTTTACTACAGAAGATTATACATGTCCAATACATTTGTCAGCTGTATACTTGACTCACAATGTTTTCCTTTTCTCATCCAAAAGCTTATGTTGTGAATGTTTTATGTATCTTAATTAAAAATAAACTATTAAAACAATATATAACTTCATTAGGGTACCACTGTTATACAAGGAGTTCTGTGAGGTACTGTGTTGTGCATTCAGGTATTGTTATCAAAAATTAAAATTATAAAATTTGTGTTAAAAAAATATAACGTCATTAGGGTGCTACCATTACTAGGGGTGCTGTGAGTTGATATGGGTCAGTCAATAGAAGAGCAGGAGCAGTAAACCTCGACTAGAGCTGTAACTGCAGCCTGCAGTCATGATAGCACTTCAATACCTACTAAAGGTAGTCCAGGGAAATAAAGTTTAAGAGAGGACACCTGAAATTGAAACAATATTTCACAATGTTAAAGAAAACATTACCTCTGATATTAAAGGGAAAATTTACTGACGAAAAGCATAAAATTGCCAACATCCCATACACCACATGCAGTGGCAAGGAAAGGATCAGGACCTGGCCTTCTTTTGGGAGTGGAGGTCCTGCTACTGCTGTTTCATGCACTTGATTGCCTATTGTGGAAGCCTGGACCAAACACAGGCATCTTCTGAAACCTCACATGCAACACCTTCTACATGTGTCAGCTTTAAAACAGACAAATCAGTTAACCAAAACAAAATTAAGGCTGAAGAACAAACTGTGTGTTCACAAATCCCAGAGGAGAGTCTGTGTGTGTCCACAAGTGCTATGTGTGAGTCTGACATTTCTGACACTGTACTTCAAGATAAGACTACCCGTTTATACATCCTATGCAAATATAGGGATGAGCAACAGTAATAGTAAAGATGGTTAAATTGAGGATGCTACTGTGGAAGTGCAATAGGATGAAGGGGATATTTGCTTATCTGACACTAATAAGGATGTTGATGATGTTGTTTATGTCAAAGTAAACTGGGCCACCATTGGTAGCAGTTCTTTCCCATGACAAATAGAAGACCATTGTCATGCTTGGGCAAAAGACTAAAAAAGCCAACTCTTTCACATGGAATTATTTTTACCCAAATCCTGACATTTGTCAAGCCATCTGTACCATTTGTGAAGCTAAAGTAAGTAGAGGTAGGGACGTTAACTATCTAGTAACCTCCTCTCTGTTATGTCATTTTCAGTGAGTTCATGCAAATTATTTGGGAAAATCTCAAAAATCCTATAAAATAATGCCAAACAATCCAGCATCAGCTAGCAGGGACATGGATAGATCCCAGCTCATGCAATCTCCACGACTAACACCTTCATCATCAATCTCCTCATTAATGATCAAAGGTAGTCCTCCTGCACCCAGTTTGTGAAAGCTAACAAACTCTTCCCCTTTCTAGGATTAACCAGAAGAATCCTTGCATGCTAGAGCTGCTGCTGGAGGTGAATCTTCATCCCAGAAGGGCACCAAGAGGATTAGTTTCAAACAACAATTGACTGGGAAACAATACTTTGCAAAAGGAAGCAAGTATGAAAACCGCCATCCATTTGCACAGTGGATCACTGAAGCCATGACCGCTATGCTAGCATTAGATCTGCATCCAATATCTGCCATCAATGCATGTGGTTTTAGACAGTTAATTGAGGTCATGTGTCCCTGCTACCAAATTACATCTCATTTCCATTTTACCTGAATAGCATTTCCTTGCCTGTAATGGGATGTTAAAAAAAAAACTAGTTCTTGGCCTAGAAAATGCCGTACCCACTATCCACTTAACCATAGATATGTGGACAAACAGTACTGGTCAAACTAAAGATTGCATGACTGTTACAGCCCACTGGAGGGGTGTATCATCTTCAACAGCAGCAGTAGTATCTAACACACAATGCCAGCTCATTCACAGACAGGCTACTCTCTGTAACACTGGCTTCACTAAGAGGCATACCAGTGTCAACCTGAATGACAAACTGAGTAATGTCATAACAAAATGGCTTACCCTGCTAGGACTCTCCTCAGGAATTGTCATTACCAATAATGCAAGTAACATTGTGAAAGCATTACAACTGGGTGAATTTGGACAGGCCCCATGTTTTACCTACACAATAACAAGGTGGTTCATAATTTTTTTTCAAACTTAGGGCCTGATTCAGAGCCAGACGCTCTGAATGAGTGCTCGCTCGGAATCAGGGCTTTTTTTTTGTGCAGCCTCCTGGCCGCTCGCTTAGCTATTGCAAACGGCCAGGTGATGGTTGCAATGGTCTCAACCATCGTGACCATCATGGCTTGCGATGAGACCTTTGTGGTAGGGTCTCGTTCCTGCACGCCCCAGTGATGTCAGTGGCATGCGTTCCTTCGGGAATGCCTCCGTCTGGCCAGCCATCCCTCCTGCCTGCCTCCAAAATGGGGCAAGCTGTCAATCAAAATCGACAGCTGCCCCGCTTTGGTGCGAGACCAGTAGCGACGGAGCGCCCGACGCTAGCCGGGTCTCGCGCATGCGCATGGCGGAGCTGGCTTCGGCGTGCGCATGTGCAGTGGCCAAACATCGACCCGCTCATGAGCACATAGGGCTTGCGAGCGGGTCTGATTCAGGCCCTTAAAGCGGTGTGCAGGAGATGCTGTCTGTGGCCCCAAAAAATATCTGGACATTTTCAGCATTCAGCAATCACATGTAAAATATTGCAGTGGCTGCAAGTTCAGTTCAATTTGCCATGCCACCAACTGAAGCAAGAGATAGTGGAATTCCACCATTTATATGATTCAATGAATGGAGGAACAGCAACAAAACCTACACAATGAGACATGATATAGGGAAAGGAGGGGGGAATGTACCTCAAGCCAGAACACTGGAAAATACTCTTTGTTTCATGCAAGCTACTGAAACCATTTGAAATAGCAACTAATGAAGTGAGTTCAGACACTGCCAGCTTGAGTTAGGTAATTCCCTTAATACCTTAATAAAACTACTGGAAAGGCAGTTAGAGAAACATAAGGAGGTGATGAAACAAAGTGATTCTGCTAAGTACATTGGACTTGTAGATCAACTTCGTTATTCGCTTCACCGGGACCAAAGGGTTGTCAAGATCTTGCATTTGGATCACTACATTTTTGGAACCATGTAAATTAGCTTTGGTGTACTTAAGCTGACCACTGTCCAGTGTCTACTCAGAAAGAGTGTTTAGCATAGCCGGGAACCTTGTGAGCAATCGGCATAGGAGGCTACTTCCTAAAAATTGGGAAAAATTCATGTTCATAAACATAAACTACAAATTGTATGAGGAAGACCATTGCCACCAAAATCAACAAAGCACAGATACTTCTGTAACAGTGGATTCCAGTGGGGATGAGCTAATATTGTGTGGTGGTGATGATGATGTTAACACTGATGATGGTGAGGAGGATGAGAATGATAATGACATCTTCCCAGTGTAGAGATGATTAACAATACTGTTGGCTGCATCATGCTCTTTGGTAGCTTTTTTTGTGGGGGTCCAAACAAACCAAGCACTTCAGCCACAAAAGTGGCAGTCCCTGTTGCTGAACTGTTTGGTTTGTTAAACTGTGCATGTCCTTTTTAATATACAACTTAAGGGTGGGTGGGAGGCCCAAGGACAATTCCATCATGCACTAGTTTTCATTATGGTCTTTGCCAAGTTTATGTGTGTTTGGCAGACAGCGTCTATTACAGTACTTAACTGGGGCATTGCTGTTCTGTAGCTTGCAATACTATCGCTTTTTTTCAGTCTCTAAATAGTTATATTTTTATAGTTTTTCTTTTTGTTTACATATTTACTTTTATTGTAACAAAGAAACGTGTACACTTTAATAGTTTAAACTGAGCATTTTTACTTTCCAGAAAATTTTAGGAGAATAATGAACTTGGGAACAGAAAAAGGTTAGCAATTTCTGCTGTATTTTTACTCAGTTCTCACCTCTTCCCCCCAAAAATAAAGTTATAAACCATAATACTGTATAAAATGAATAAAGAGGGAGAGGGGAAAGGACCAAAAACAAAGGCCACCGATCACATACTAAAAGAAAACAAAAAATTGGGGGAAGGAGGAAAAAAAACATTAAAAAAAACAGAACAGCATCTTGCTCCCACGGACTGGATAAAAAAATTGGAAGAGGGTGTAATCCAAACAATGCAATCATTTAATCATCTTCGCCTATAACTATAACTATTATAAAAATAATGTAGACAATTAAAATTCCCACCAATTCCAACTTAGGCTTTTCTCCCCTGATCAAAGAGAAATAAAACAAACAAAACAAATGAGTGTATTTAACATTGATATTCTTTCCTTTTTAATATAAACTGTGACAGTGCAAAGACAATTTGGACTGATGACAGAAACAATGTACAGATGTCTACACTGTTCCAAAAGGTAGATGCAAGTGGTCAAACATGACCCAAACCAAAACACAGTGGTCTGCACACATCTCTAATTATTATCTGTATATTGGCCCGATTCATAGTTGTATGCAAATAACACAGCTGATGATTCTTGTGTGCAGTGGCTGCGCTAAAATATGCAAATGTTGCAGGAGGTATCTTGTATCTTGTTTGAAGTCACCTCCTTCTGACTGCTCTGATATGCTGCTGCATCTAAGTATACAGCATCGGATCAACAGCGTGTGCATCAGACATCTGAGTTACCCCTCAGGTTGCTCAGGATGTCTGGTGAAATGGCTCTGGCTAGTGAAGCTGCAAATCAGAGCTGGACTTAAATACCTGTAGCTTAGAACTGGAAGTGACACAAGAACACTTAGACTGAGAATCCACCACAATACAGCAATGAACCACACCGGAGACTGGGATTTGTTGGAGGTCCTGTAAGCATCTATTGGTATGATGAAACAGGGTGCTACAACCAGAGTGAAGGCACTGAGGAGTTGGTAATTGAGTGATCTGATAACATTGGAAGGACTTGATGATATGGAGATTTGAAGTGCTGCAATGGTGTAAGGCATCATGGAGATTGTATCTGGATGCACCAAAAGCAAAGATACAGACACCAATGCACAGAGACACAGAGAGTACTGAATCTGGAGCCAGAGACCATTCCTGGAAGGAGAAGTTGTTCTAGCATTGGTTTTGACACAGGCTCAGGTTTAAATAATGTAGCCTATGAGATAGGCTGACAGTGTCAGATGACCACAGTAGCTGTGTACCGATTAGAGGGGGTGAATCATGTGAACAAAGGCAAGATTGCAGGGCCCTCAGATATGGTAACAGCTACCAGAAGGGGAACCAAGGACCATGATATGGCAGCACTGGACTTGGTAATGAGGTCTATAACACCGATTTGTGACATGGACCAAATCCTTTCCAATGAACAAGGAATAATGAATGCCCTTAAATGACATGGAATCATTTATCTCATTGACTTATTACTGTATTATTCTTATTGATAGATCAAAAACAGGAACAGGAGTATACTGAGAAGTGGAATAATTGTTTAGAATCAACAGGGCCATAGAGAGTGGGGATGGGCCCAGGAAATAGAGGGAGCATGGCCAATAAGTGGAGGTGTGATCATGCTCCCTTCAAGAAAAAGAACAGAGAGAACCCAGTGTGCTGCTTTGGGGAAAAAGGCTGCTGCCACTGAAAAGGTAAGAGGTGTTACGGGGAAGAGCAGACCTGGGCCTCATCAGGCCCCTCCAACTGGCCTGGGCATGGATAATTAGTACCAACCCACACCCCCTATTGGCACCCCTGAGTATCAAAGATTTCAACAGGAGTACATCAAGTTAATTTGGAAAGTATAACATCTCCACTTTAAAACGTGCTGATGTATTTTTTGTCTGCAGATGACTTGTATTGATTGGATGTCTTAAAAAGTTTTTATCTAAACTCAGGCAAAATATTGAAAAATCTAAAAGAAGTTGATCAACAGCAGGAATCTCAGATGGAGGAACACTAGACAGGAATGGAAAATGAGACTGGTCCCTGCAAACCTAAAAATATAGATAGATCATATAAGGTTTGTGGAAGTGAGCGTTGTGGGCAAACTCAGACCAAGGCAAGAGGCTTACGGAATTATCTTGTTTGGCCGAGATGTAAATTCTTAGAAAGCTTTCAAGATCTTGATTGATATGGTATGCTGATTGGTTTGGGGATGATAACATGTGAAGATATTTTATTTAACCTTCATCGGCCGAATTAGAGCATGCCAAAATTTTGATGTATAATTTTAGTATTGAGTTCCTCGATCAACTGTAATTTCTTATGAACATCTGGATGAGAAAAAATGATTAAGGACTAAAGGTTTCAGGAGGGATACATGAAAGGGGGACAGAGGGTATTCCGGCAGTCAGAATGTCTGCTCCGGAATTCCAAAGGTAAGTAGCGAGGTTAGGGGGAGACTTAGTGTTAAGGATAGGCACTAGGGGAGGGTTAGGCACTAAGGGGGAAGGGTTAGGTTTAGGGTGCGGGGAGGGGGAGGTTAGGGTTAGGCACCAAAGAGGGAGGGTCAGGGTAGGGAGAGGGGAAGGGTTAGCATACCGACCAACAAGTGTCGGAATGTTAACCCTGTCGGGATCCCAGCATCGGGATTCTGACCAACAGGATCCCGACTGTCGGTATTTCATACCAATTCCAGAATGCCTCCTGCTGTAGGGGAACGAGCTGGAATTGTCTGCACAGCCGCTGGGTAAAGTGAATTCTGGCTAACCCCACAAACGCCTTGCGGAGAGGAGACAGCAGGCTGAGGCAGGCGCCGGCCGCCTCACTCCAGCCGCCCAGGGAGAACCAGAGCCTCCAGATTGGTAAGAGGGAGCTGGGCTCCGGTGCCCTGTGACATAGTCATCCATCGCTAATTGAGTCACCAGTATATTTTATATACTGTACTGCTTTACTATGGTATCATGCACCGGTAAATGGTTTTGTTTGATAGTGATTATCTGGAATACTTTTGAATAAAGGGTGTACGTTCTCAGCCAAATGGGTAGAATGTAAATAGTTTGCTGGGACATTACCAAGCATATCTGCACTCTACAATCTGGAGTGCCTCCATAAAAGAAAACGCTCATTACCCACTCATTATCCAATAAAGCTATTAACTTTAATACTGGTTTTAACATTGGGATAGATTATTGGCATTAAGCAGATATATTAATTTATATGGGTAATAAGGAAACTTCTTTTCCATGATAAATATAATTTTCCTATCACTTTACAGTTCCAAAAATTGTCTTATGGTTGCTATTAAAACTTTAAGTACACATTTAATCAAACTACTGTAGTAAGCTGTATCTGTAAAAAAAACAAATGATCAATATATATCTGGAGAAAAATGAAAATATGTCCAGGTCTTTGCTCACTATGCTAGCTACATATGTAATGTGTGACCAATATAAACTCTGTACATTTGTTTTATTAAATGTTAAAATAAAAATAAAAACCTCTTATGATTATATGTTTCTTTTGTATGTGCTCTAAGCTTAGGCTTGTATATTTCTACTAATAATGGGCACCCAGTGTCAGGCCTATTTTTATTGCTTTAATATTACATTGTTACATTGTCAGATCTATTAGTCTTTGTACTACTGTGTCTATTCTTCAGATGTAGCCTTTTATTTGCCTTTGATTAAAAAGAGAGTAAATATAAAAGCCGTAGGGAAATGGCCCTTTGAGAAGTCTGATTGTTTAGTGATATGGTTAGTTGGTTATAGCTTCTCCTGTCTTACAAGGGCAGTCATACATTACTGGAATGCTGTAGCAGGATATGAAAAGAACTGTATTCAACAATAGACTGTTGAGCTGTGAATGTAATTGAAAATTTGGCAATAGAAATTTGCATAAAGCAAATTTATTTTTAAAGCAGAACTCTTATGTTTAATATAAACACGCTATTGTTTTATGCATTGTTGATGATCACTTGTTTATAAAACTTTACGTTTCACTTATATACTATTGAAATTGTAAGTTATTCAGAGCACATAAATGTCCACTTACTACTGTCAGAGATATTAAATCCTTACATTATATACTTTGGGCCTGATTCAGAGTTGGAGGCAATGGCGATTATGCACACAGATTGAGCGATTGTGTGACATCACGCATGCGTATAAGCCACGCTGGGGCAGATGTATGAAGCTCTGGGAAGTGATAAAGTGCAGAGTGATAAACGACCAACCAATCAGCTCCCACCTGTCATTTCTCAAACACAGCCTGTAACATGACAGGAGCTGAGTGGCTGGTCGTTTATCACTCTGCACTTTATCACTTTACAGAGCTTCATACATCTGCAGTGACTGTGTGTGCGTAGCAATTGCATTGTGACATGCACAGAGAAATCCATTGCAGAGCGAGTGACAGGTTGTCAGCATTTGGGGGGTGGTGACGGGGTGGTCTGAAAAATGCAGGCGTGTCTGTCCGTGCATAAATTAGCTACTGCAATTGCATAAGCAGCGCTGGTCAGACCTGCTGCAAGGGCAAGATGATATTTACTTAGGTAAGCAACGTCGTACGCATATGAAAAGGCAGCAGTGGGCATCCTAATGATCAGGTAAGCTATGCAACCATTAGCATATTTGCGCAGCTGCGATGCAATGAAATTGAAGCTGCGATCACTCTGATTCCTTGGTGGTTAGAATATCGCAGGCATGTCTGACTGTTTAATTGCTGTTTCATGGACGTGCATAAACTAGGCATTGCGATCTCTTTAGCAGCATGAGAGCTCAGTGTGGGTCAGGAGTACTGCCGAGTCTGTGGATGGTCAGATCTGCCGCATATGGAGCATGGCTGCCTGCTGTGCGTTAATGTTACAGAAGTTTAAGCTGTTGCATGTCGCTGTACGGATATGGAAGTCAGCAGTGGGCGTCCCTATGATCGGATGTGTTTTGCAAAGCATTAGCATATTTTAGCATCTGCGATCCGTTAGCGATTGCAGTTGCGATTGCATTTGCGTCCGCTGCTGAATCAGGCCTATAGAGCACTCTGAAGAGACACTACACAGAATTCTACATATAATCAATCAAGTTGATGCCCCAGATGCCATGACTGCCATGAGTGGCCTCCTGTCTACTATTCTTTCTGTCCTCTGGGTAATGCCATTATTTGTACCATTATTAGTTCCAGTGTTCCACTTTTTAACAACATTGTGCTTGGTTATTTGAACTTAATTCATAAAATATCTTTGTGCTTCTAGTGGGCTAAATGCTGAATAGTCAAAGCTGTATAACATACTGTAACCTGCCAGAAGAAAAATCTAATTAAAACAAAACAGCAGTGATTATCACTTGTGATGCTACCCTGAAGGGATTGTTGCAGGTAAGGTATTTATACTGTCTCTTTTAGGATTAATAGTCTGTATAGATGTTTGCTCTAATTATGTCCTGATAGCTGGACTACAACATTAAGATTGCTTCACTAGCAGTGGGACAACACACAGGCATGACCCAGGAGAGTAATAATTATTTCTGACAGGCAGAGCTGCATTAGCAAGAGGACATCTGCAAATCAAATCACCATTCTTACTCCTGTATATGAAGAAATACTATGTATAGATTTGTGTTTGGCTATAGTTGGTCCATGCATTATTTGATCTGCAATTACCCCCACCATTGTAATGTCAATGTCATATTATTATTTTCATTTGCTTGTGCTTAGCAAAAGTTACAAGAAAATATAAGCAGATTGTAGTTATAGAAACAGTTGTGTTCATTTGGTTTTGTTTTTATTTTTGAAAAAAGCTTTAACCGTTCAAACAATTTGAAAGTTTGAAAGTACAATCTGGTAATACTACAGAGATATAATTGCTCAACCCACCACAGATTGTAGGCTACCATGTGCATATTGTACTTTGACCTTATTGGCAGACTTAATTCACATTGTGGAACATTTACAGTGTTACCAGTTTTGCTATCCACTCAACAGATGGAGCAACTCATTAGTCTCGAGATTCAAGCCAGTTTATTCAGCAAGCTTGTCTGTAATGTTTATAGCTACCATTATTTGGAGGAAAACACCTGTGAAACCTACCTAAAATAACATTTCATTAGGTAGATCATGTATAATCGATGGAATCTGTTCAAAATCATGTGAAGAGGAAGTCAATTAGAAAAACACAGCTTATGTTCTGCTTAGATAGTGAAATTTAATTCAGCCTTTGAAAATGAGTCTCATAGTTTTTCCTGAATTCATTGCCAAAGTATAGGAGCCTGCAGTAATAGTTTCCTCAGCAGCAAAATTAATATTTTCATTGCATCCTAACTAATCCATTTCAGATTTCGACAAACCCAAGAAAATGTTGGGGTTGATGCAGAATTAATCAAGGCATACTGTACATTGCTCAAAAGAAATGGTTATAGAAAAATAGTATATTTTTGCCCATATAAAGGCCCTCATTCAGAGCCGCTCGTTAGCGGCAGTACGCTCGTTCCGAGCGATGTTCGCACATCTGCGCATGTGTACGGTTTTTAGTACGCATGCGCGAACCAGTCAGTGCGGCCGAAAATCGTTTGTACGCTATATAGCGAGTGCCTGCTATTTTGAGTGACAGAATGAGGCGTATGTGGGTGGTCAGGGGAAGGTGCTTGAAAACAGGGGAGTGGAATTCGAACGCAGGCGTGCTTAAAGGTCAAAACGGGCGTTTTAAGGGTGTGCATAATTAATCCAGCAGCGTCATTGACCACGTCACCTGGTTTTTTTAAACTCAGAACTGCTCGCAAAATAGCGGTTGAAAAAACCAACCACAAGAATAGCGAGCAGTTCATACGCTGTACGATGTACTCGATTAATCAAATAAATAGCGGACATGACGTATGGTGCGAGCGGCCAGGGGGCGTTTTTATCAAATAAACGAGCGTATGTTTTGCTCGCTCGTTCAGACTTAGAGGTGTGAACAGACTGCAATTTGCGAACGGATCATTTGAATAGCCACCCCTTGTTTTTGAACGAACGACCGCAAATAGCGAACGGCTCTGAATGAGGGCCAAAGATCTCTATGCATCTTGAGCAATATGCCTAACCTATACAAGGTGATAAAGATACACTCCCTAACAGGCTATTTACACTTATGTGGTGGTCTGCATGGTCCTGAGTACACTGTACTTTGCCTACATGAGATTCGTAAAAGTTCATTGTGCCCAAATTGTGTTTGATTCTGCACAGCCGGATTTGCCTGCTCCCAATTTCTGAGCATGTGCAGTGTAAATTCAAATTGTTCTAAAACGCAGTACATTTTAAAGTAACTATTCGGTACAGCATTAAAGATGTATTGTAATACATTACAGAGGATTAATTCCTTTTTGTTTACAGAACAGATGATAAGCCTGCAAATTAATTATGCCTTTGGGATTTATCTTATACAGTGTTTCGTGCTCTTGTGGTTGATTTCCTTTGTCACAGAGAGGACAAAATTGTAAAAAAAAAATAATCAAAACAATTGTATAAAGAAATGTCAAACTTATTAATTTGTAAAACAAAAGAGAACTGAGAAATTATAAACTGTATTACTAGTTGTCAGAATGGTGTCATGAAGTAGTACTGGCCAAGTAATAAAATATATGTTCTGTCACAATATCAGTGTAATTTAAGTGAAGTGTGGTACCCTGGTACCCGTGAGGATCTGTAAATTACAATCACTGTGCCCAACCATAGAGTTTTGCATGGATATTGCAGAGCTGCACCACCATGACAATGGTGATTAGGAAGATAAAAGAAGCCTGTACAGTAATAGATGTTTCATATACACATTCCATACACTGTAATACATGTTGCTGGTAGGAACACTCCATTTCCTTCACTTAGCTGGAGGTAACAATATTATAGTGTAAAATCTATCATATCATAGCAGTATTTACAGCAGTGTAGAGGGGATTTCTTATTTGGTTATGTCTCAGAGGCAAAATTTAGAAGCACCATATTGTACATCACTGCCAGCAACTAGGGGAAGGTTTCACCACACTGCAAGATTAGAAACCCGTAAGGCCAAGTCATGCGAATATTGTGTCATCTTTGAAATATAAGTCAGTTATCGTTGTCATGTTCATTAACTGTAGTCCCCCATAGTACAGTATGTCTTGTTTTTCTTAAATACAATGCTTTCTATGATAGTTTCTATATTAAATACATATTGATAGTAGTTTCAGAGTGATTGTCTAGATTGTTACCTATTTGGCAATGTATTGTTCATCAGCAGTATATTTCTGAAATTCAAATAAATGCAACCATTTCCAGTAATGATGATAAGTCCAGGTACAGTACGGTATAGTCAGCCATTATAGGATGTTTATACTCATTTGAGTATGCTACAGTATGAATATATATGTCTCGCCATGGCAACTGATTGTTCTCTGTCTGCCTATTCACCTTTGCCTAGATTTAACTTTGAGACAGCCTTCTGATTAGGGTTTGATCTGTTTGTTATTAAGTTTGTCTGTTCCTGATATTCAACAAGTGTTGTGCTGGGTACACACTGAAAGATATATTGTCCGATCAATTGATCAGCCAATATATGGTTAACTGATCGGCAGGTGTGTACAAACGATATGTCTGTGAACAACGTCGTTCACAGACATACAGTATAGCGTTGGCCCTGCTGCTCAGCTGATGCTCAATAAGGACCTCATTCAGAGTCGGTCGTAAGCGGCCGCTCGGTCATACGCCTAACGACCGAGAAACTGAAAAAGGAAGCAATCGTACGGCCGGTCAGTCGCAACCAAAGTGATGCCCATACATGAACAATGCACCTCCTCTAGCTAACGAGTGATAGCAGCTAGCGATCGAGTCAATCGTTGTCAGTCATTGTCAGTCGCTGTATGTTAATTTTCTTCTGATGGTTGCGGCCGCTTGTGTTGTATTGTTCAAATGTCATTTAGTTCATGCTGATGTTTTACTGGTAGTGCGTTTGTAAATAAAAAAGATTTTAAACCCGGATTTTGGAATAATAATGTTGTGTTGTTGTTAAATGCATGTTGAAATTAACAAAAAACCGCATAGAATAAGCCATCCCCAGGAAATTCATTTATTCTTCTTATTCGCTAATGCAAACGCAGTTGAATCAATTACAAGCCAAGCAGTGTTATTAGCTTCAACAATTGATTATTAGCTGCTTGCATTGTGTGGCTCAAAATAGAAACATCAATCCTAACATCAATAACATTCGATAGTATCAATTGTACTCTGGGGCTTGTGAGAGCACGTACCCAACCTCAAGCTGTACGATCAGCCAGGCCTCGTACCTGCTCGCAGAGTGACGTTTTACTACTTCCGGCCTTGTATGTCATAGCAGGTAAATTATGTACGCCCCTAAAACGCCCTCAAAACGCTGAGGCATGCCTGTGTTTTCAGACCACCACCCCCGTCAACACCCACAAACGGCCTTTCATGTCAGTCAACTCTCGGAAGCCACTTCCTGCTCGTAAGCTGTATGATCTACAACATTTTGGATCGCAAAGCCTTGTAGCACATGCGCACAACTAACCGTGTGCATGCGTGGTTTGGAAACATTGGATGCGTACGATCAAGCGGCCGCTTACGACCGACTCTGAATGAGGTCCTATATCTGCAGATATATTGGTGTATCGTTCTGTGTGTATGGCCGACCTGCCGATGGATGATAGGTTGGACGTAGAGCTTGTCACCTAGAGGGGCCGTGTTAGTCAAATCATCCTCATGGAGCAGCAGCAGCAGCAGTGTGCGGCAGCCGGCCAGCGTGGGACAGGGGACACAGAGAGGATCCAGGCGCCAGAGACCACCAGAGATTTTTGAGGTAAGTAAGGCCCCCTGGGTCAGGATAGTGTTTGGAGGGGAGGCAGATGTCGGGAAGCCGGGAGGGAGCCCTCAGCAGGAGCCCCGGCCGGCGTGAGCCTTGACCTGTTTTCGGGGGAGCTGAGCTGATGAGCGGCACTCAGAGCAATAAGTGACATGCGGTCCTTGTGTGTGCCCTTCTTATCAGTGGGAGCCATGACCTGGGGGAAGGGGAGTGGGGGGGGTGCTATAATCATCCGAGGGCTGCTGTCAGCCAGTGCTGTTCCTTGCAGGTGGGGATGATGTAACATTCGGGGGGCTGACAGTGAGTGCCCCAGCTAGCACGGAGGGTTAATGCGGGTGCTCCTGTCAGCCAGAGCTGAGACCTGTGGGGGCCAGAATGTCCACCATGAGACACCATCAGAGGGAGCCTCAACCAGTGGCCTTTATAAGAAAAAAAAAAAATAATTTTAAATATATATTAATTATAAGTGTGTGTATATATATATATATATATACACACATATATTTACACACCCCGACAGCCAGAAACCTTTACTCCCTATGGTGTCGGGAATGTGTAACTCTAACCCGTAACCTAACCGTCCCTCCCCGGTGCCTAACCTCCCCCCTAGTGCCTAAACCTAACCTCCCCCCTAGTACCTATCCCTAACCTCCCTCTTCCCGCATCCTAATCCAAACACTCCCTACATGGTGCCTAACCCTCCCCCTAATGCCTATCTCTAACCCTACTACCTAACCCTAACACCCCGATACTTACCTTTGGGATGCTGGTGGTCGAGATACTGATGCTGGGATCCCTGTCGGGATTTCGGCACCGGTCTGCTGGGTGCTGACTACATCCCATGTATGTATGTGTATATATATATATATATATATATATATATATATTTGGATTGTGCAGCACACACCCATGCTGAGCCTGGGTTGGGAAGTCCTCAGGCGGACATTTTAGAAGATCATTATTATAAAAAAATTGGAGACATTAATATGCTGTTAAAAAAAAAAACCCTTCCCTACTACCATCTTCTTAATATCAAAAAATATTTTTGAGGAATAAAATAATTTAGATTTTTTTATAAAGGCTGTCTGAGGCTTCTCCACCCAGGCTTGAATTCATTATGGGCATGTGCTTCAGCAATGAGAGAGAGAGGGGCAGACGGACAGGGAGAAGGATGGACAGGAACAGAGAGAGACTGATGGACAGGGAGAGAGAGATGGATAGACTGACGAGAGAGAGAGAGTGTGTGCAGTACTCTTTATGTGCAGTAAATGTAATAAATTGTACTAATCCTGATTTCTTTAATTTAACAGTTCCTTCACTCAAGCCACAACATTTCCAATTATTTTTTTCAAGTATTGGGCTTCTGGAAAACTCCTAAAAGGTACGTAATGTACATTTTTTTTATTATTATTATTTTCAATATATTGACAAAACAAATAGATATATTTTTATAAATCTATATAAATATATAAAGGTATATTTACAAAAAGAGAGAGGGACAGAGGGCGAGACAGTGATAGACATGGAGAGACATGGAGGGACAAGGAAAGACATGGGGGGACAGGTAGAGAGGGACTGAGATGGACGGTCTTGGAGAGGGAATCGGTATTATATCCCTCCGAACGCAAGCCAGGCGGATGTAATACCGATACCAGAAACTAGAAAGGAGAAAATCCCGGCAGCGTAAGTATCTCATCTATAGCTAACCTTTCCCCCCTCTTAACCCTCCCTTGGTGGTGCCTAACCCTAACCTCCCCCGGCAGAAGTGCCTAAACCTAACCCCACCCTTCCCCTAGCCTAACCCAAATCCTCCCGGTGGGTGCTTGACCCTAAGTCCTTCCCCCCACACAGAATTTTTCAGAAGGTGAATACTTAGTTTTGAAATGTTGTGGATTGAGTAAAGGCACTGTGAGGTTAAGAAATCAAGATGAGAACAATGTATTAAATGTATTACATTTACATACAGAGTACTGTGCTCTCTCTCTCTCCCTTTCTGACCATCTCTCTCTCTCCCTGTCTGACCATCTACCTCCCTCTCTCCAAGGCCGTCCTTCTCAGTCCCTCTCGCCCTGTCCCCCATGTCTTTCCCTGTCCCTCCATGTCTCTCCATGTCTCTTCCTCTGTCTCGCCCTTTGTCCCTCTCTTTTAAAAATATATCTTTATATATAGATTTATAAAAATATATGTTTTGAAGTGGGCAGTAGGAAAGGCTTGCAGCGTGGCTAACGAGGACGTGATTGTGTGGACGGACATCAGGAGATCGGCAATCAGCTAAGCGTTCAGATGCTTCTTCTCCCTGTGCCTAGATTGTGAAATAAATACATACTGTGTCACAAATGTTTTATGTGACTGTTTTTAATCTTGTTCAAGTAAAATTAGAAGCTCTAATATACTTCACCATTGTGCGCCTCCTGTATTTTCTTATTTATACACACACTAGTAGCGCATGTTAATTACTGCTCCTAGTGCCACTGGTGGGGGCTCCCATTGTCATCTCTCTATAATTAATTTCCTCTGACCACCAGCCCACAGGTCACGGCTCCCCTCCAACACTATCCCGACCCCCCCTTGCCTTTGAATAAGTTACCTGAAAATGGTGGTCTCTGACAGCTGGATCCTATTTGTGTGCGCCAAAACTCCTGTCCCACGTCGCCGCACGCTGCTGCTGCTCCCAAGCTGTCTCAAGGAGAATGATTTACCTAACCTGGCCCATCTAGTTGACATACACATATACTACTGTTCTTTCCTGGTGTAACTCAGGTAAACATATACTACTGTTCTCTCCTGGTGTAACCCAGGTACACATATACCATACTACTGTTCTCTTCTGGTGTAACCCATGGGCATATACTACTGTTCTCTCCTGTTGTAACCCAGGTACACATATACCATACTACTGTTCTCTTCTGGTGTAACCCATGAGAATATACTACTGTTCTCTTCTGGTGTAACCCATGAGCATATACTACTGTTCTCTCCTGGTGTAACCCAGGCACATATACTACTGTTCTCTCCTGATATAACCCATGGTCATATACTACTTGTATCCTGGTGTAACCCAGGCACATATACTACTATTCCACAGAAAAAAAGAAAATAATTCTGTCCTGGTGTTACCAAGGCTCATATACTACTGCTCTCTTATGGTCTAACCCATGGGAATATACTACTGTTTTCTCCTGGTGTAGCCTAGGCACATATCCTACTGTTCTCTCCTTATGTAACCCAGCCTCATATACTACTGCTCTCTCCTGGTATAAACCAGATGCATAAAAAGGATCAGATTATGTGTTGTGTGGACCTTGAGGACACTAAATTGTGGGGGGTACATCAATAAATTGCCACGGCCCCACACAGTAACTACTATGCCCCTTACCTTGGCTCCAGACACTCCACTGACTGTCAAGGTCGTGGCATACTACATCATATCTGCTACACTGCTGGGAATAGACTCCAGCAGCATAGCAGACATGATTTTGTACACTACCAGGAGCAAACGCAAAATTTTGAGTGGGGGGTTAGAGAGAGAGAGAGAGAAGGACTGAGGGGGGGAGAGAGTGGTGAGTGAGGCAGGGAGGGAGGAGAGGACAGAGAGAGAGAAGTGGTGAAGGGAAGGGGAGAGAGATGGAGAAGTCATGAGGGAGATTGAGAGGAAGGGGGAAGAGAAAGGGAGGGAGAGAGGGAAGGGACACGCACAGTTACACACTACTACTTGTTGTGGAATCAGGCTTCTGATGGGGGCAGGCAATACACGAATCACAGCATTATGTCAACAAGGGGCAAGGCTTCCATCATCAGCCATGGCCCATCAGTGACTGCTGCCTATCACTGCTGCTGCCGGGAGCCGGCCATAGACTGTCCAGAGTGGCCCTGAATTCTGCAGCAATGTGGGTGCCCCCGATGTGTAATCCGTCCCAGTGCATACACTACTTATACTTTACAGTATTACTATATTGTTTGCAGCTTCAAGTAGGAAGCAGAAAATTAAATTTTTTAAACTGTGACGTAAAGCTGCACTAATGTGGCCACCATCTTAGGTTTCCAAAGCCACACTCCTGACCCATATAATCATCTTTTATCTAAATTTATATCTAAATATAGATTGTATTTATTTGCCTCATGACGCAAGGTACTATGGGCCTAAATCGTTATGAATCGCTATTGCGATCACATCTGCGATTATGTACGCAGACACACTGCGAAAATATGCTAATATTTGCAATTGCAATGCCGTCGCAGCCCAAAAGAAAGACGCACACTTCCTCTTACATATGTAATACGTTGCAAGTCCGCAAAACTGCCGGTAACATTGAGTACCATCGGAGCCTCACGCTCATTTACAACAGCTCTGACCTTGCTAACCTCATCGCACGCAGTGTAAGCTCAAGCTGCGCTGCGCATGCCATCGCAGTGGCTAATTCATGCACACCCCTGTAATGGCGTTCAAAAGCAATCTCGCCGGCGCTTCTCCAACCCTCCCCTCGTCAACACCCCCAAACGGTCACTTCCTATCACTCTGCAATGGGTCTGTGCGGTCACTGCGATCGCATTGGAGCCCACGAGTACTGCGATGCTTGTGCAGTATATAGCAATCGACCGTCTGCATGCATAATCACAGTTGCGATCCTTAATGAATCAGGCCCTATGACACAGATGCTGGTACAGCAGCAGAGGATAACAGGAGAATAGAGGACCTATTTCCTTTCCCTGTGTGCTCTTCAATAGGCCAGCCCACTATGTAAATTACAGGAATATTTGGCACATTTCACAAAGTGTGTATGGAGTAAAAGATTAATTGGCCAATGTCCTCACAATAGATATATCTGCATATGGCAGTGACGATTAATCAGTGTGTATGAACAACCGTCATCTGCAGATATATCTGTAGATCCGTCGATCTGTAGATATATCTTTTAGTTTGTAGCCAGCTTTGGAGTCTGGACCTGATTCTGACCCAGTCGCAAGCGCTGTGTGCGCTCGCAACCGGGCCGATGGTGGGCCAGTGCGCATGTGCACGACGGAGCCGGCTCCGTCGTGCGCATGCGTGAGACTCAGAGAGCGACGGGCACTCCGTCGCTCCGGGTCTCGTACCAAAGGGGGCGTGCAGTCGATGTTTAGTGTAGGAGGGCGGGCCGGGGGGGTGGCTGCCCAAACAGAGGCGTTCTCGTGTGAACGTCTCCGTTTGGGGGCGGCCCCACTGATCACGAGTGATGTCAGTGGGAGAGATTTCGGCTCTGTTAGAGCCGAAATCTCTCTGGGGCTTGCGGCAACGAGACCCTACCACAAGGGTCTCGTCGCAAGCCCGATGGTCGCGATGGTCTTGACCATCGCGACCACCTTCCTGGCCGCTCGCTATAGCTGTGGGTGGTCACCCACAGCTATGCGAGCGGCCAGGAGGCCGTTCTAAAAAAATAATAGCCCTGCCCTGATTCAGAGCCAGCGCTCTGTCAGAGCGTCTGGCTCTGAATCAGGGCCTCTGTTCCTGATATTCAACAACTGTTTGAGTATTTAGTAATACTCTCTTTAGATAGTATTACTTAAGCTTATTTATCTGTTTGTCAAAAAGATCTGCTAGAGATGAATATCATGAATGGCCCAGTTGACATTACAACGGCATTAAATGTATCCATTTGCTATTATACAACCTAGAATATACACACACACGCACACACAAACACACACATTGAGCTGTTTTTGTTCCTACAGTACTTTAATAATTCTATCATTAACAGTCACTGACATTGAGGGAATGAATAAGAGATTTGGTAGCCTCTAGTGTCAGGAAGGGCCTGCGCTTGGAGATAGGTGAAAGTGGCAGTATTTATAGCTAGCCTGAAAGGTTGGTAAATGGAGAGAGAGTAATAACAACCAGGCAGCAGACATGCAGAACAGGAGAGAGGACAGTGTTAAGCACAAAAATGAGATGGTAGGGACAAGGTGTCCTGGGGTGGTGTAAGACAATTAGCAATGTTTTAGATGTGTTGAGTTAAAAAAAACATCAAGTAATTGATAGAAGAAAGACAGTAATGAGAGTGAGAGTGGAGGGGAAGAGGTCTGGGGAGGATACATAGATTTGTGTATCCTCAGCATAAAGGTTGGAAATGAAGACCAATGAAGCTGATGAGAACACTGAGGGAGGAGGTATAGAAACAATAGGGGTCCAAGGAAGTGGAATAGAGGGGGAGATAGATTTGGAGGTAGAGACAGAGAAGGAATGATTAGAAAGGTGTAGTAGGAGGACAGCCATGGGAAAGGAGTGGCACAGGTCCCAAAGAAGTGGGGGGTTTGAAGGAGGAACAGATAGTCAACAGTGGTAATGGCAATGACAGGTCAAGAAGGATGAGAAAGTAAAACTTACCCTTAGACCTAGCAGGGAAAATATAATTGGTTACAGTACCTTAGTTTCCATGTAAGGGAGCCAGGGGGATATTTAATAAAGCTTGGAGAAAGATAAAATGTGAGATAAATTAGATAAAATTGTGAGAGATAAGCACCAACCAATCAGCTCCTAACAGTCACTGTAGAGGCTGTGTTTGAAAATTGACAGGAGCTGATTGGTTGGTGCTTATCTCTCACAATTTTATCTCTCTCCATGCTTTATTAAATCTCCCCCTGAAAGCCAGATTGTAATGGGTCAGGGAGGGAGTGTGAAGAAAATAAGATATATATTGGATAGTAGACAGGGCACTCTATGAGTTTGGAGTCAACTGGGGAAGAGAGATAAGGCAATAGTTTTAGAGGGAGTCAGGATCTATAGAGGTTTTTTGAAAATGGAAGAAATTAATGCAGGTTTGAAGGATGAGGGAACAGTACTAGTCAAGAGAGAGAGAGGTTAAAGAGGTGGGCGAGTTTGGAACAAGTGTAGAGAGAGAGAGGAGGAGGTGGGAGGAAATCAGGTCAAGGGGGCAGGTAGTGGGGGAGGATGAGGAGAAGCATAAATGGACTTCATCACCAGTGGCATGGGAGAAGAAAGGAAAGGGTAAGTTGTGGGGGAGAAGGATTAGAGGAGGTAATGTCCTGACAGACTTTAGCAAATTTGTAGTAAAAATAAGTAGCAAAATCAAGGGCTGTGATAAAAGAGGATAGGTGGGAAGAGAAAGGATATAACTGACGGTGACGAAGAGTCATTGGTGATTCGGAGAATGAGAGGAGATGCTACTCAGGAGGAATGGAGATGGAACTTGGTAGCATGTGCACATGATCTCAACTAATCGTCTAAATCATGTTGCATTTTTGGTGGAAATTAGATGCAGATCCAATGCCAACATGGCTGTCATGGCTTTAGTAAGCCCCTGAGCAACAGGATGATGGCTGGGAAACCTGCTTTTCCTTTCAATTAATTTTACAGATAATTACTAAAAAGTAGGTCTAATATTGTATCTCTTCTGTGATAAAGTTTGACCCCCTGCAGCAGCAGCTCTAGTGTGCAGGGATTCTTATTAGGAATCATGGATTGCATTAGAGGAGGCAGTTTGCATTTCTAAATTGGATGTGAAGGAGGCATAAAGCAGTTATCCATGCTACTGGCAGCTGATGCTGGATGCTTGTTTTACATGATTTACCCTGTTTTGGATGTACAGACGTGTCCTGCTACATCTTTGCTCTATACGCCATGTAGCGCGCCATGCTAGGCGCGCCATGCCGCCGGTATGCTGCAGTAAGGCGGAACATAATGCACTGAAGAGCTGGACTGTATAATACAACTTTCTGTCCACCAGATGCTGCTTTTTCTAAACTGCACAGCGCATGCGTGAAATTGTCAACAAAACTTTTGCTGACGGAACCTGTCTTTCATTACACTATACAGTAGTATTGGACTGTGTTCTGTCATGAGTGAACAATGGACATCAGTGTTTTTGTTTGTTATTAATTCTTTTGAATCTTCACTACAGGATTAAAAATAAATTACTTGGTGTGTGAGTTCTGTCATTTATATATATACGTACAGGTACAGTATCTGTGTTGGCCAGAAGACACACACCCAGCATTAAAAAAAGACAGAGCAATGGAAGTTCAATATTCTTATGGATCCCTACTGAACTCAATACATTGCTCTCAACCTCCCACCACCTGGCATTTCCATGAACTAATGTTGCAGTTTTGGAGGTGACACTACACTTAGGGCCTGATTCAGAGCTGCTCGCTCTGACAGAGCGCTCGCTCTGAATCAGGGCCGGGCTTTTTTTTTTTTGGAGCGGCCTCTTTGCCACTCGCATAGCTGTGGGTGACCACCCACAGCTATTGCGAGTGGCCAGGATGATGGTTGTGATGGTCAATACCATCGCGACCATCGGGCTTGCGACAAGACCCTTGTGGTAGGGTCTCACCCATTGCAAGCCCCAGAGAGCTTTTGGCTCTAACAGAGCCGGAAGCTCTCCACTAACATCACTTATGATGTCAGTGGGGCTGCCCCCAAACGGCAGGTGTTCTCATGGGAACGCCTCCATTTGGGCATCCCCCCCCTGGCCCGCCCACCAAAAGGGGTGAGCTGTCACTCAACATCGACAGCTCGTCCCCTATGGTGCGAGACCCGGAGCAACGGAGTGCCCATCGCTAGCCGGGTCTCGCGCATGTCCATGATGGAGCTGCCTCTGTCGTGCGCATGCACTGTGGGCCACCATCAACCCGGTTGCAAGCGCTCAGTGCTTGCGACCGAGTCTGAATCAGGCCCTCAGTGCGTGGAGGTGGTGCATGGGAAGTTATAGAAGATGGCTGTTACCCTGGTGGTCATATTTCTAGTAAGTAGTATCCAAGTGGTGCTAATCTGGTATGCAAACCACATTAGTGCCACTTGGATATTATTTGATTTTTGCACTAGGATTGGGAGATTGGTGAAGGCTCTCTGTATTCATGGGCTAAAACTGTGGGTGTTTGTGCAAAAGTATAGATCTGTTTTTCACCACACAGTGGGCCTGATTCAGAGCCGGACGCTATTTGCGCTCGCTCGTTCAGAAAAAGGGGCCGGCTATTTAAATTGAGCGCTCGCTCTTTGCGGTCTGTTGACGCCTCAATGTCTGAGTGAGTGAACGAAACATGTGCTCGCTATTTTGTAAAGACGCCCCCTGGCCGCTCGCATCATACGTCATCTCCGCTATTTATTTGATTAATCGAGTACATCGAAAGGCATCTGAACTGCTCGCAGTGCTTGTGGTAGGATTTTCCTACCGCAATCATGCGAACAGTTCAGGCTAAGAAACAACCAAGTGACGTGGTCGATGACGCTGCTTTGTTAATTATGCACACCCTTAAAACGCCCTTTTTGACCTTTTGGCAAGCCTGCGTTCGGATCACCACTCCCCGTTTTCAAGCACCTCCCCCTGTTACCACCCACAAACGCCTCATCCTGTCACTCAAATTAGCAGGCACTCGCTATTTTGCGAGCGATCGATTTCCGACTGCAATGACTGGTTGGCGCATGCGCATTACAACCCATACGCATGCGCAGATGTGCGAACATCGCTCAGTGCGAACTAGCGGCCGCTTACGAGTGGCTCTGAATCAGGCCCAGTATTTCTAGTAAGTGTAACAGCCATAGGGCTCTATTTACTACAATCCGCATATTGAATGCAGATTGTTGCAAATTCAAGCAATATCACAGGGATTTACTACAAATCCCTTGCAGGGACAGAGCTTGCGATAAAGCTCTGTCCCTGCGAATCCCCTCCGCACACTAGTTACGGTATTTTCACAAAAAAATACCATGACAAAGTGCCCGCACATGCGCCGACCAACTGCTGCTGCTACCCCCCGGCACTATGCCTCGCCCCGCGGCGCTATGCCCTGCCCACTGCAATAACAGCGTTATTATCAAAGGACCTTCCTAGGTATTTTTTTCACAATTTATTTTTAGTAACTTTGGCCAGATCACATTTCCCATTACAATTATGGGAAATGCGATCTGATTACTAAAAATAAGTGATACTTAGGGGTTGGAGTAGAATTTTACGAATTCTACTCCAACTGCCCTATATTAATAACTATAGGTGATACTAAAATAATGTGAAAAGGGTGTGAAAACACCCTTTTTCACTTTATTTTAGTAAAAATAATGTTAATAAATAGAGCCCCTAGTGTGGCCACTATGAGCAAAAACTAGAAATGGTCTCAGGGCCTGATTCAGAGCCGTTCGCTATTTGCGGTCGTTCGTTTAAAAACAAGGGGTGGCTATTCAAATGATCCGTACGCACATTGCAGTCTGTTCACACCTCTAAGTCTGAACGAACGAGCAAAACATACGCTCGTTTATTTGTTAAAAACGCCCCCTGGCCGCACGCATCCTACGTCATGTCCGCTATTTATTAGATTAATCGAGTACATCGACCAGCGTATGAACTGCTCGCTATTCTTGTGGTTGGTGTTTGCTACCACAAATTTGCGTGCAGTTCTGGCTATAAAATAACCCAGTGACGTGGTCAATGACGCTGCTGTTTTAAATATACACACCCATAAAACGCCCGTTTTGACCTTTAAGCACGCCTGCGTTCGGATCTCCACTCCCCATTTTCAAGCACCTTCCCCTGTTACCACCCACATACGCCTCATTCTGTCACTCAAAATAGCAGGCACTCGCTATATAGCGTACAAACGATTTTCGGCCGCACTCACTGGTTCGCGCATGCGTACTAAAAAGCGTACGCATGCGCAGATGTGCAAACATCGCTCGGAACGAGCGTACTGCCGCTAACGAGCGGCTCTGAATGAGGGCCTCAGTCTGTGTTTGTCACGGTGGGTGGTATATTGGATATCCTTTATTTATACATATCTCTACAATAATCACTATCTCTTCCCCTACTTCTTAAATCAACAGCTGTTTATTAGAGAATGGTAAACAGTATTTGGATGTTTGAACTAGCTTTCTTACTCTGTTTTCCAACATAACCATTTTACCAGTTATGTGTACAAAATTACTGCTGCTGTAATTACTACTATACAATAGTATTGGATAAGGGGGATGGGGGCTTGGACTGCACACCCTATTTTTAAATATAATAAGAGGTGCTACCATGCTGAGACTTGGAGTACAATACAAAGAACAAAGAATACAGGTGCACACTCGAGTACTAAGAACAATGATAGTCAAAATAATCCTGATAAATTCTACAATTAAAATGGAGTATAAGTGAGGTATTTAGTACATGTTTGGCCAAAAATGTCTGCCCATCCACCGTGTCAAGGTGAACCCCATAAGATGGGTCTCCAACATCCCTAATACTAACATATTATGTCAATTTATCCAGCACTTACCTATAATAGTGCCCATTCTAATATGTATCTAATATGGCAGCAATGTAGGAACCTGTGCAGATGATTAAAAACACCTGAGGGCAGATGGGTGGGGTGTAAATACCAAGCAGAAGGAATCTCAGCCTTCAAGTGTACAAAATATACCCAAATATAGTGGAAAGGGGGAGGGGGGTTGGACTGCACACCCTAATTTTAAACATAATAAGAGGTGCTACCATGCTGAGACTTGTAGTACATTGTAGGGGACAAAGAATTCAGGTGCACACTCTGAATACTAAGAACAATAATAGTCAAAATAATCCTGATAAACTCTACAATTAAAATGGAGTATAAGTGAGGTTCTTAGTACAAGTTTGGCCAAATGATTGCCCATCCACCGCGTGAAGGTGAACCCCATAAGATGGGTCCCTAACATCCCTATTACTAACACACCTTGATGCTATGGATGGGCAGACATTTAGCTAAACATGTACTAAGAACCTCACTTACACTTCATGTTAATTGTAGAGTTTATCAGGATTATTTTGACTATCATGTTCTTAGTACTCAGAGTGTGCGCCTGTATTCTTAGTCTCCTACAATAGTATTTGATGTCATGAAAGTGAAGTTATCCTTTTCAATCACTAGCCATTGGATTTCAAGGTGCCAGGCAACCGAACACGGGAAAAGTTTTATTCTGGGCATTTGACAAGAATCAGTGTAATGGAAATGCAGGGGCTGATGCAGAGTTGCACACAGATGAGTCTTTATGCTAATGCCTCAGCCGATTCATTAATACTGAGATGTCTACTTGCAGCATGGATCTCGGTGCATCTTTAGATTAGGGGTGAGCGGGTTCGGATTTCTGAAATCCGAACCCCCCCGAGCCCCCCCGATCCGAGTCCGATCCGAATCAGGCTCGACTTTTCCCGCCTGACTCGGATCTGAAATCGAGGCAAAACGTCATCATCCCGCCTTCCGAGTCTCGCGGGTTTTGGATCCTATATAAGGTACCCACGTCGGCGCCATTTTCTCACTCGGCTGTGGACAGTGAAGAGGGAGGGTGGGAGTTAGGGCTGTGTAGTGTAGTGTAGTGTAGTGCTGCTGTTGTCCACTACTTCAAAGTCCATAGGGGCTGGCTGTGTTGTGCTGTGCTGCTGTTGTTAATAGGGGCTGTGTCCACTACTTCAAAGTCCATAGGGGCTGGCTGGACTGTGTTGTGCAGTCAGTTCTCCATAGGGGCTGTGTCCACTCCAAAGTCCTGTGCAGTGTCCCAGTCCTAAAGAGGTGCTGTAGTGTTGTCCAGGGGGTGCTCTGTCCATCAGGGGTGCTCCCCCCAAGTGCTAAAAAAATAATATATTTTCTGTGTTTGTGAATTGTGTGCGCAGTAGCCGCACGTGCATCAACAAAGTAGTGCCAAGCGTGCGCCTGTGTCATAAGTAAAGGGCCGGCTGGCTTGACCGTTAAAGGGTGCTGTAACCCCCGAAAGTACACTCCAGTCCAAACCAAAAAAAAATTATTTTCTGTGTTGTGAATTGTGTGCGCAGTAGCCGCACGTGCATCAACAAAGTAGTGCCAAGCGTGCGCCTGTGTCATAAGTAAAGGGCCGGCTGGCTTGACCGTTAAGGGTGCTGTAACCCCCGAAAGTACACTCCAGTCCAAACCAAAAAAAAAATTATTTTCTGTGTTTGTGAATTGTGTGCGCAGTAGCCGCACGTGCATCAACAAAGTAGTGCCAAGCGTGCGCCTGTGTCATAAGTAAAGGGCCGGCTGGCTTGACCGTTAAGGGTGCTGTAACCCCCGAAAGTACACTCCAGTCCAAACCAAAAAAAAAATTATTTTCTGTGTTTGTGAATTGTGTGCGCAGTAGCCGCACGTGCATCAACAAAGTAGTGCCAAGCGTGCGCCTGTGTCATAAGTAAAGGGCCGGCTGGCTTGACCGTTAAGGGTGCTGTAACCCCCGAAAGTACACTCCAGTCCAAACCAAAAAAAAAATTATTTTCTGTGTTTGTGAATTGTGTGCGCAGTAGCCGCACGTGCATCAACAAAGTAGTGCCAAGCGTGCGCCTGTGTCATAAGTAAAGGGCCGGCTGGCTTGACCGTTAAAGGGTGCTGTAACCCCCAAAGTACACTCCAGTCCAAACCAAAAAAAAAATTATTTTCTGTGTTTGTGAATTGTGTGCGCAGTAGCCGCATGTGCATCAACAAAGTAGTGCCAAGCGTGCGCCTGTGTCATAAGTAAAGGGCCAGCTGGCTTGACCGTTAAAGGGTGCTGTAACCCCCAAAGTACACTCCAGTCCAAACCAAAAAAAAATTTATTTTCTGTGTTTGTGAATTGTGTGCGCAGTAGCCGCACGTGCATCAACAAAGTAGTGCCAAGCGTGCGCCTGTGTCATAAGTAAAGGGCCGGCTGGCTTGACCGTTAAAGGGTGCTGTAACCCCCGAAAGTACACTCCAGTCCAAACCAAAAAAAAAATTATTTTCTGTGTTTGTGAATTGTGTGCGCAGTAGCCGCACGTGCATCAACAAAGTAGTGCCAAGCGTGCGCCTGTGTCATAAGTAAAGGGCCGGCTGGCTTGACCGTTAAAGGGTGCTGTAACCCCCAAAGTACACTCCAGTCCAAACCGAAAAAAAATTATTTTCTGTGTTTGTGAATTGTGTGCGCAGTAGCCGCACGTGCATCAACAAAGTAGTGCCAAGCGTGCGCCTGTGTCATAAGTAAAGGGCCAGCTGGCTTGACCGTTAAAGGGTTCTGTAACCCCCAAAGTACACTCCAAACCAAAAAAATATATATTTTCTGTGTTTGTGACTTGTGTGCACTGTGGCTGCACGTGCATCAACAAAGGAGCAGCGCCAAGCGTGCGCCTGTGTCCCATAAGTAAAGAGCCGGCTGGCTCATTTCTTAAAGGGTGGTGTAACCCACAAAGTGCACTACTCTCCAGCAAAAATAAAAAAATATTTTCTGTGTTTGTGTGCGCTTTAGCCGCACGTATATATATCAATATAACATAAATGGAGGACCAAACTTTCTCTGATAAAAATAAAATAGGGAAAGATCAAGAACCACTTCCTACTAGTGCTGTTGCTGCTGCTGGGAGTTGTTCATCATCCCAGAGAGGAAGTAGGAACATCACTACTTTTACTAAACAATTGACCCTCCAACAGTCCCTAGCGATGAGGATGAAGTACGACAGCAGTCATCCTGAAGCAAAACGTATAACTGAGGCCTTGACTGCTATGTTGGTGTTAGACGTGCGTCCGGTATCCGACATTAGTGCAGTGGGATTTAGACAATTGATGGAGGTAGTGTGTCCTCGGTTCCAAATCCCGTCTAGATTCCACCTGCATCCTCAAAGCAGCAGCGACAAGCATGCGTCTGTCTGTTAAAGGGTGGTGACACCCTCAAAGTGTGCTACACAAACAATTAAAATATTGTTCTTTTTTTTCTGTCTTTGTGAAATGTGTGGGCTGTAGCCGCACCTGCATCCTTAAAGCAGCAGCGACAAGCGTGCGTCTGTCTGTTAAAGGGTGGTGACACCCTCAAAGTGTGCTACACAAACAATAAAAATATTCTTCTTTTTTTTCGGTCTTTGTGAAATGTGTGGGCTGTAGCCGCACCTGCATCCTTAAAGCAGCAGCGACAAGCGTGCGTCTGTCTGTTAAAGGGTGGTGTAACTCTCAAAGTGCTCCAAAAAATAAAAAACTATTTTTTTAATGTGTTTGTGACTTGTGTGCGATGTAGCCGCACTTGCATCCTCAAAGCAGCAGCGACAAGCGTGCGTCTGTCTGTTAAAGGGTGGTGACACCCTCAAAGTGTGCTACACAAACAATAAAAATATTCTTCTTTTTTCTGTCTTTGTGAATTGTGTGGGCTGTAGCCGCACCTGCATCCATAAAGCAGCAGCGACAAGCGTGCGTCTGTCTGTTAAAGGGTGGTGACACCCTCAAAGTGTGCTACACAAACAATTAAAATATTGTTCTTTTTTCTGTCTTTGTGAATTGTGTGGGCTGTAGCCGCACCTGCATCCTAAAAGCAGCTGCGACAAGCGTGCGTCTGTCTGTTAAAGGGTGGTGACACCCTCAAAGTGTGCTACACAAACAATTAAAATATTGTTCTTTTTTTTTCGGTCTTTGTGAAATGTGTGGGCTGTAGCCGCACCTGCATCCTTAAAGCAGCAGCGACAAGCGTGCGTCTGTCTGTTAAAGGGTGGTGACACCCTCAAAGTGTGCTACACAAACAATAAAAATATTCTTCTTCTTTTATCTGTCTATGTGAATTGTGTGGGCTGTAGCCGCACCTGCATCCTTAAAGCAGCAGCGACAAGCGTGCGTCTGTCTGTTAAAGGGTGGTGACACCCTCAAAGTGTTCTACACAAACAATTAAAATATTGTTCTTTTTTTTCGGTCTTTGTGAAATGTGTGGGCTGTAGCCGCACCTGCATCCTTAAAGCAGCAGCGACAAGCGTGCGTCTGTCTGTTAAAGGGTGGTGTAACTCTCAAAGTGCTCCAAAAAATAAAAAACTATTTTTTTATTGTGTTTGTGACTTGTGTGCGATGTAGCCGCACTTGCATCCTCAAAGCAGCAGCGACAAGCGTGCGTCTGTCTGTTAAAGGGTGGTGACACCCTCAAAGTGTGCTACACAAACAATAAAAATATTCTTCTTTTTTCTGTCTTTGTGAATTGTGTGGGCTGTAGCCGCACCTGCATCCTTAAAGCAGCAGCGACAAGCGTGCGTCTGTCTGTTAAAGGGTGGTGACACCCTCAAAGTGTGCTACACAAACAATTAAAATATTGTTCTTTTTTTTTCGGTCTTTGTGAAATGTGTGGGCTGTAGCCGCACCTGCATCCTTAAAGCAGCAGCGACAAGCGTGCGTCTGTCTGTTAAAGGGTGGTGACACCCTCAAAGTGTGCTACACAAAGAATAAAAATATTCTTCTTCTTTTTTCTGTCTTTGTGAATTGTGTGGGCTGTAGCCGCACTTGCATCCTCAAAGCAGCAGCGACAAGCGTGCGTCTGTCTGTTAGAGGGTGGTGTAACCCTCAAAGTGTGCTCCACAAACAATAAAAATATTCTTTTTTTTTTTTCTGTCTTTGTGAATTGTGTGGGCTGTAGCCGCACTTGAATCCTCAAAGCAGCAGCGACAAGCGTGCGTCTGTCTGCTAAAGGATTACATCGGTGACAGCATCCAAGTAGGCATGTCAGACAGTCCGTACCTGTACTGGCAGGAAAAAGAAGCAATTTGGAGGTCCCTGTACAAACTGGCTCTATTTTACCTGAGTTGCCCCCCCTCCAGTGTGTACTCCGAAAGAGTGTTTAGTGCAGCCGGGAACCTTGTTAGCGAAAGGCGTAGGAGGTTGCTTCCACAAAATGTGGAGAAGATGATGTTCATAAAATGAATGATCAACTCTTCCAGGGAGACCAGCCTCCAGAACGTACAGAGGGACCTGTGGTTCCAGCAGGGACGAATTAATACTCTGTGAGGATGAGGATGTACATAACACTGAAGAGGGTGAGGAATCTGTGGATGAGGAGGATGAGGACGACTTCTTGCCTCCGTAGAGCCAGTTTGTGCAGGGACAGATTAATTGCCAGCTTGTTTTGTGGGGGCCCAAACGAACCAATCATTTCAGCCACAGTTGTGTGGCAGACCCTGGCGCTGAAATGATTGGTTTGTTAAAGTGTGCATGTCCTGTTTATACAACATAAGGGTGGGTGGGAGGGCCCAAGGACAATTCCATCTTGCACCTCTTTTTTTTCTTTGCATTATGTACAGTTTGGGGCCTAGTTTTTCAATGCCATCCTGTCTGCCACTGCAGTTTCACGCCTAGATGGGTCACGTGTTTGTGCCGCCCACTCGTGTCGCTTAGCATAGTCATCCAGCTACCTCGGTGCAACCTTTTGGACATAAAAACACTATTGTGAGGTGTGAGGTATTCAGAATAGACTGGAAATGAGTGGAAATTAAGGTTATTGAGGTTAATAATAGCATAGGAGCAGAAAAACCTACAAATTCTGTGATTTTAGCTGTTTTTATGCTTTTTTTCAAAAAAATACAGATCCAAAACACAAAACCCAGAACCCAAAACACGGAAGGGTGGTTTTGGCAAAACCAATCCAGATCCAAAACACGAAGAAAGATCCAGATCCAAAACCAAAACACAAAACACGAAAAGTGGCCGGTGCACACCCCTACTTTAGATGCATCGGATGCACCATGGAAACTTGCACTAGCCCTATGGCAGGTGTAGTTTCTCCATCCGAGTATGTACTTCTATATGATCATTTGTGCTCTTTTGGAGGTAGCCGCTTACAGCGACACATCCACATCTGTTTAACCACCCCCTATTACCTCCCAGGAATGCCCACTGAATTCCACAGACCATGCGTCCAATTCTAATTCCGCACCTCTGAGCGCTAACAATTAGGACACATGCACTTCCCAACTGGGATGCATGCACAGAACTGAAACATCAGCCAACTGCATGCGGCATCGACACTGCATGCGACGCATCTGTCCAAAAATGTTTTGAAAGGAAATGAACAGAGGATTAAGTTGGAAAAAGCTCCAACTCATGTGACGGTGGAAGGGATGGAGAGTTGGATAGAGTGTTATTTTCACTAGAATGCTTAAGCTGGCCACACACATGGCGATATTTTACCCGATCTGGCCGATTCCGACACATTGGAATGACAGATCGTGTAAAATATGGCCAAATCCTCAGTAAATCGTGAGTCCCCACTCACGATCTCGATGCGATGCGTGTCCCCGCTGGTCGCACATCGCATTGTCAAATCTGCCATGCAGTAGGGCAGATCTGACAATCTAGAAGGCGATGCACTGTGAAAGTCTGGATGCAGGAGAGATCGTATGAAGATTGGACACCAAATCGTGTGCAAATCGTGTGGAGATCGTGTGCAGAGCTGTCGGGGAGAGTTTAAAGGGAAATCCTACACAAATCGTACACATCGGCTGATCGTGTGCAGATCGCCATGTGTGTGGCTAGCATTAGTGTACTTGCTTAATAAAAAGTGGTGGTGCCAAAAACTGTGCTTGGGACATTTAGAATGATTTCTCACTTTTCAAATCAGACACGGTTATTTCTGTCAGTGATGCTACTAAACTCAGACAAGAAAGAAGAACAGTGAGATATTTGATGTGGTGCATCAGGCCAACCTGATTGTAGTTAAAATGTCAAACTTTATTATATACAGTATAGTGGGTGTTCCCATATAATATTCAGTATCTAAAACATAGGGTAATATTGGAAAGTTTAATCAAATAAATAAAACAACTAGCTGGACAAGCAATGAGTAACTCTCTTTCCAGTCCTAGAGGTAAATTTACAAAAGAATTGTGTTTGGGCGAGGTTAAACACAACCTGGTTTGCAGGAAACAAATGTTTCAGACCAAACTTGCAAATTTACCAATAATCGTGTTTTGCTGAATTGTGTTTTTTCGATGGTGTATGTAATCATGTATTTACTTGTGTTTCCTGTGTCTATCCAGAGGCAAACACACCCGATTATGCAGCTTGTACACATCTGTGAGATACATGCAGGCTGCATGTGTGTATTGTGTATAATATAAATGTGTAAACATTTTTTTCTTTAAAAAAGTATGAACCCCCCCCCCTAAATCATAACCAGACCTGGGCTCTTTGAGTCAGCCCTGATTCATAAAATATGGGGAACTAATTGTGCAGGGGTCCCCCATATTTAGTGAACCAGCACAAGGCTCTGTGAGCCAATCCTGGTTCTAAAATATGGGGAAAAATTAGCCTAGGAGTCCCCTGTATTTTTAGAATTAGCACCGGGCTCCACTAGCAGGGGTTTTATGCCGCAACCGGGGGACAGGCTTCAGGGTGTCCCCCGACCAAAGCATTTGTACCCCCAACTAGTCAGCCCAGGCCAGGGATCCTTGCGGAGGTGGAGATCTCCCCAATAAAGGGGTACCCCAGGCTGGGACTGAAGCATCGGTGTAAAAATGGGTGTAAAAATTTTAAAAACTAATATAGTGTTTTACAAGCATGCAGGGCATTAAGGGCACAGTATAAACACAGTAGTCACACATCATTGAAGTACAAATTTATTACATACTCACACTCACACTATACTCCGCGATGTTTTGTCCTCATGCCTAGTAGAATCCTGTTGTTTAGATAAAAAAAAATACTCACCTAATCCTTGGTAGAAGTCGGCCCTCTACTCCAGCAGGATCCTCAGGCATTAAAACTAACAAATTGCTATGTCCCGATCCATACCGGACAGAAGAGCTGTGTGTGAATACACATACAGCTTTTCCCCACAAGCAAAAGGACCCACTTTTTAACACTTAAGCTGATACATGTCAGTCACTGGTGTTGTTCTAGAGTGGTTTGGTTGTATTGGCCTGAGGTGTCCGTGTACTGGATTTGAACCTTATGAATGTTAGGGACCCATCTGATGAGATCACCTTGATGCGGTAGGTGGGCTTACATTTTTGCTCAAACATGTGCTAAGAACCTCATTTGTACTCCATGTTAAATTGAAGAGTTTACTATAATGGTTCTGATTGTCAATGGTCTTATGGCCTGATTCAGAGCCGGACGCAATTAGCGCTCGCTCGTCCAGAAAATAGGGGTGGCTATTCAAATGAACCGTTCGCTCTTTGCGGTCTGTTCACGCCTCTAGGTCTGAACGAGCGAACAAAACTTGCGGTCGTTTTTTGGATAAATACGCCCCCTGGCCGCTCGCATCCTACGTCATGTCCGCTATTTATTAGATTGATCGAGTACATCGACCAGCGTATGAACTGCTCGCTATTCTTGTGGTTGGTTTTTGCTACCACAATCTTGCGAGCCGTTCTGGCTATAAAATAACCCAGTGACGTGGTCAATGACGCTGCTGTTTTAATTATGCACACCCATAAAACGCCCTTTTTGACCTTTAAGCACGCCTGCGTTCGGATCTCCACTCCCCGTTTTCAAGCACCTTCCCCTGTTACCACCCACATACGTCTCATTCTGTCACTCAAATTATCAGGCATTCGCTATTTTGCGAGCACATGAATTTTGACCGCACTGACTGGTTCGCGCATGCGTATAACGATCCGTACGCATGCGCAGTTGGGCAAACATCGCTCGGAGCGAACGAACGACTGCTTACGAGCGGCTCTGAATCAGGCCCTTAGTGCTTAGAGTGTGCACCTGCATTCTCCTTTTTTCTGTGTGGTGCAAATGCTTTTGATTTGGCCAGGGGACCCCGTGAAGCGTGTTCCCCGGCTGCAGCATTACACCACGCTAGTGGAGCCCAATGATGGTTCTAAATATATGGGGGACCCCTATACAAATTTTTCCCATACTTTTAGAACCAGAACCGGCTCACAGAGCCCAGTGCTGGTTTATTAAATATGGTGGACCCCTATACATTTTGTTACCCATATTTTTTTAATCAGGACCAGTTTGCAGAGCCCAGGACTGGTTATGCTTCTGGAAGGGACCCTATGCCATTTTTTTTACATATAATTCTGTAATATAGTCAAAAACTTGCGTGGATCACACTGATCTGTGTATGTTTCTGCTCAGGAAGGGGTCTATTTTAAACTTCTATTTTGGACCGAGTTTGCTTAACTTACACCCATGATTGCAATGAAGATTCATGGTAAATTCCCATGTTGTATTTCTGTCTATGAAAAGTACTTGCAAGTTTGGCCGATGGTGTGTTTATTTCTATTTGTGATTTCACCCGTGTTTTGCAGAGATTCATGATTTTACACCCGTGTTTGGTTAAACACGCATGAGAATGCAATCTCACCCAAACACGAATATTAGTAAATGTGCCCCCTAGTAGCAGTGGCGCTATGGAGTGCTGAGCTGCAGAACAGGCACGTATATTCAGGCCTGATAGTGAGTTGGTGATGGAAGTTTTAAGCAGACTTTCAACCAGATCACATTCACTGGTGGCATTGGGCCTGATTTGAAGATGCATACAATGCCCATCGCTGCTGCAATCCCATATGCAGCGGACTTGCGAAAATATGCTAATGACTCAGCCAACACACCCACCTCTGGCGTCTCACATCTTATGTACAAAGGTGAAAATATCTGAAACATCGATTGCACTTCTAACCTCTGAGTAAGCCTATGCTATTCCTAATATGCTGGGACCTCTCCAGTTTCATTACAAATTTGTAGAGGCTCACGAGAGTTTGCCCCAAAAATATATACACCTGTGTTTATCTAGCCACCCACTTTACCTCCCCTAAATGCTGTCTACCTGTTGTTTACTTTACAAATAAATCCTCTGCGATTGCTATAGCTAGCCAATTGCTATCTGTATGCAGTGCTGCTTTGGCACATGGCAGTAGCAAAAAATTTCTTCACTGCATCTGACATCGACCGCATCCACCTCTGAATAAGGCCCATTGTTACATCCACTAGTGTGACAGAGGTTAAAGAAGAACATTTGGGTGAGAGCCAGGCACATTCAAGGTCAGTGAAAAATTAAATAACGGATGTGTTATCAAGGTTTCATTTTTCAAAGTTTTGCATCTTGGCTCCTCATGCAGATGTGACACCTTACAGATTCCCTATTCCACTTTAGGAGTTAGTGACTTGAGGAGTGTTGAGCTGATTCAGGCCTCTTTATAAAGGTACACTTAGACTGCCTATAGCAGACAATGAGACACCTTGGTGGCATTCATACAGGCAGTGCCCCAAGTAAGGACATTTGAACAATTCTTGTTGGTGTGGGTATGCAGCTAGCGTACCAGAGTCCTGGTTGTTATATTATTTTATTTGCTGTCACTACATGGGCCAATGAGATGAGAAATTTAAGAGAAGCAGTGTGTTGGTTGGTTGGAAAAGGTTGACACAAATCAGGCAGCCAATTACACTTACTTAAATAGATTGCTGAGATAAATATTAGCCTCCAAAAGGTGTGCTGGTTACAAATTGATAAAAGGCAACAGGGAAACCATTGGGCAGAAGAGACTCAGGGGGTCATTCAGACCCGCTCGCGAGCAGCAGGACGCTCGCAAGCGGGTCGATGTTCCCCACTGCGCATGCGCAGGACGGAGGGAGCTCCGTCGTGCGCATGCGCGAGACCCGGCGAGCGACGGGCTCACCATCGCTCCGGGTCTCGCACCAAAGGGGCCGTGCTGTCGATGTTGATTGACAGCACGCCCCCTTTGGTGGGTGTGCCGAGGGCATGCCTGCCAGACGGAGGCGTTCCCATGGGAACGCCTACCGTCTCAAGCCAGCCTCACTGACATCACTAGTGATGTCAGTGGGAGTGATTTTGGCTCTGATAGAGCCAAAATCACTCCAGGGCTTGTGGCAGCGAGACCCTACCGCAGGGTCTTCGTCACAAGCCCGATGGTTGCGATGGTCAAGACCATCATGACCATCATCATGGACGCTCGCTATAGCTGTGAGTGGTAACCCACAGCTATGCGAGCGTCCATGAGGACGCTCCAAAAAAGGTAGGAGGGCCCTGATTCAGAGCGGGGGCTCTGGTCAGAGCGTTCAGCTCTGAGGGCCTGATTCAGAGCTGAACGCTCTGACCAGAGCGCTCGCTCTGAATCAGGGCCCTCCTACCTTTTTTGGAGCGTCCTCATGGACACTTGCATAGCTGTGGGTTACCACCCACAGCTATAGCGAGCGTCCATGATGATGGTCGCGATGGTCTTGACCATCGCGACCATCGGGCTTGCGACGGAGACCCTGCGGTAGGGTCTCGCTGCCACAAGCCCTGGAGTGATTTTGGCTCTATCAAAGCCAAAATCACTCCCACTGACATCACTAGTGATGTCAGTGGGGCCGGCTTGAGACGGTAGGCGTTCCCATGGGAACGCCTCCATCTGGCAGGCATGCCCCCGGCATGCCCACCAAAGGGGGCGTGCTGTCAATCAACATCGACAGCACGCCCCCTTTGGTGCGAGACCCGGAGCGATGGTGAGCCCGTCACTCGCCGGGTCTCGCGCATTCGCACGACGGAGCTCCCTCCGTCGTGCGCATGTGCAGTGGGGAACATCGACCCGCTTGCGAGCATCCTGCCGCTCGCGAGCGGGTCTGAATGACCCCCCGAATCAGGCCCTCAGTTTTAAGAAGGCAGAACTGATATGGTTTGGAAAGAGTGGCATGTGGTGATCCAGGTGATCATACAACTGCACGCATCCGTAAGGGACAGCATTGCCTGAACAGGATTAATTTGCTATATTGCATGCAGGGATCAATGACATAGATTGCATTCAATCTTTAGCATTTTCAATTAACCACTGAGATGTTTGATGGATGTATGGCCTGAAGGGAGATTGATAACAGCTTTTTATGAGTTGCTGTCAGCTGTGCTTGGATACAGATCAATGCAAATTGATGACTATATGTCTCTTCAGCCATAGCTGGTTCATGCCTGAGTTGAGACAGTTTAAGGCACAGACATTATTCTATTGCATCTGCTCCGTCAGTAGGTAGTAGTAATAATGGAAGTAGTAGTGAAATGTTTATTCCCATATCATAAGAAAGGTGAGCAAGTAAGCAGGACCAAACATCATGCTAAATCAGTTACTTCTCCTACCTGTGATGCATCTGATGCTTTTTAAAATGTGACCCTCAACAAATTATAAGCAGTGTTAGTAGCGAGGTATGTCATGATTTTGACTTGTATGGGTGTCACAATGTTGGTTAGGGCACAGTGAATTTCACCGCTGGGTATACCAAATGTAAAAGCCTCCCTATTCTCAAATGAATTACCTTGTTCATCTCACAAAGAAGTGTCTACAACCAGAGACTTTAACAGGGCTGCAGATTGTGGAAAGTTGTTATGGACCAATACCAATGGCCACTGCCTGCAGCTCTGCTCAACTGGGTTAACCACATGGACCCTTAAACAGCATACCAGTTGGTGGAAATAGTGGAGAGGTATGTGGTGGCTGAGGAACTGTTGAGTATACCCCAATGGCCCCTAATCCTGCAACAGCAATCTCCAGCGTATTCTGGTAAGACCATTCAAGAGGAAAAGGGAACTGTGCAGTGAATGAATGAAAAAAATACAGAGACTGTAGGCTTGGAGCCTGGAGATTGGCCAGCTGTGCCAGGTAAGTTCTCACCTCTGAAAAGACTTGATAAAATATGATCAGATGTTTTAGATGAGGTGGCTTGGGCCATATTTCTGCTAATGGTCCACTTACATCTGAACCTATGCAATGTGATACTGCTTATGTGAATTGCCAAGCATCTTTCTTTGCTCAGCTAGCCTGCACTGCAGACTGACAGGCTGAGACAGATAAACAAATGAGTATAATCACTGTAGAAGGAAAACAGGTAGAGGCTCTGGGCCTGATTCAGACCCGCTCGCGAGCGCTGAGCGCTCACAAGCGGGTCAATGGTGCCCTAGTGCGCATGCGCACGATGGAGGGAGCTCCGTCGTGCGCATGTGCGAGACCCGGGGAGCGGCGGGGAAGCATCACTCCAGGTCTCGCACCAAAGGGGGCGTGCTGTCGATGTTGATTGACAGCATGCCCCCTTTGGTGGGTGTGCCGGGGGCGTGGCTGCCAGATGGAGGTGTTCCCATGGGAACGCCTACCCTCTGGGTCCGGCCCCACTGACATCACTAGTGATGTCAGTGGGAGTGATTTTGGGAGCCAAAATCACTCCAGGGCTTGCGGTCACCGAGACCCTTCTGCAGGGTCTCGTCGCAAGCCCGATGGTCGCGATGGTCTTGACCATCGCGACCATCATCATGGTCGATCGCAAGAGCTGTAGGTGGTAACCCACAGCCTAGCGATTGACCAGGAGGCGGCACTTAAAAAAGTAAGCGGCCGCCCTCATTCAGAGCAACCGCTTGCAGCAAGCGATTGACTCTGAATGAGGTCCACAGGGTGGTCCCACGGTAGCCACTGTGGGATTAGTTCCATCTTTGATGTTTAATGCTATATCGGTGAGAGAATTTTTTCCACTTCTGGAAGCTGTGGGAAACCCAATTTATTACAAAGTAAATAACCCAGACCCATTTGATAAAGTTACTGACACAGTGGCAGTGGGAGTGTTCCCTGAGTCTGAAGTAGTCCCTTTTCCGTGCTTGATTAGGGAGTCAGAAAATGATGAAAGCAGCAGTGAAGACCTCCTACAATGATATAATGATGTACCTCCTACTGAAGTAGAAAATGTTGTTGAACCAGATGACTTTATGCCTGATCTTGAAGTGAGAAAATATAGTTTTGCCTTAGAACAGTTAAGAGATCTTACTCTGGCAAAGGCTAGAGAGAATGTAAAAGTGGTTGATGGAAACCCAGTAGAGCAGTGATAGCATGCTGTCATACCCTCACATAGCAATATGTCCAGCTTAGTTGTATCAAATGTCCAAAAAGGGTGAACAGATTGTGTAACAATGGATACTGTGGTATATAGAAGAATGGTATTGGACCTGGGTCATGGTCACATAACTGCGGGACATCTAGGGGTAGAGAAGTCCTCTAAGAGAATTTAGTGTTTTTCTGTCCAGTTGGTCCATAAAGATGTATCTTATTACTGTGCATCCTGCCCTGAGTGTCAATACCATTCTCCCAGACCACATTTTATTATTCCACTTGTCCATTTGCCAATTATTGAGGTCCTGTTTGAGACAATAGCTATGGATTTGGTTAGACCTCTAATAAAGTCTGCTCAGGGTCATTCAGTATATTTTGGTGGTAGTGGATTACATTACCAGATACCTGGAAGCAATACCATTGCGCAATATGTTAACAAAGACTACTGCTAGGGAACTAGTACACGTCTTTAGCAGAGTAGGAATACCTAAGGAAACCCTAACGGGTCAGGGTTTACCATTATCAAGATTCATGAAAGAGTTATGCTGTATGTTTAAGACTAATGGTTTAATGGAGTGGTTTAACAAACTTTAAAGAAGATGCTAAAGATAAATGATGGATACAGATGGGAAAGATTTTGATTATTTGTTACCCTATTTGTTGCTGGCCACAATCTTTCATGGGGTTCTCGCCTTTTGAATTGCTATATGGGAGACAGATTGCAAAAGAGACATAGGAGGGACAACCCAGTCCTTATAAGACAGTTATTGAGCATGTATCTTAGATGCAGGAAAGAACAGCAGCAGTTGCCATCTTTGCTGTCCATTTGACTGACCTTATCAAGGGTAAACAGTCAGTTAAATGGAATCCTGAGACGGAAAAGGCTTTTCAAGCATGAAAGGTAGCGATGACACCTTCATTTAAAAATGATCTTTTTGTATTGACAGAGGGAACAGATGTATCTGATGTAGGTGCTGTGTTGTCTCAAACCAAATATGTTTTACAGTAAGGACAGTGAATAAACGAGAGAGAACTTATGCCACTCTTGAAAAATAAGCATCAGCAATTAAGTGAGCATTATAAACACATAAGGTACTACCCTTTGGGGCAAAAATTTAGATTGATTACGAATCATTCTCAGTTGAAGTCAATTGCTGAGGTAAGGAGACTAATGGGAGAATAACTAGATGGTTCTTGGTATGGCAAAAATATACATAAACATAGGCCAGGAAGTCATCTGGCCAATGCAGATTCTTTGTCTCATAGTTTTGCTTAAGGGTCATAGGTGTTCTTCCCCATAGGTCGTAACAGGAGGGGGAGATGTATAACAAACACTGGCTGCAGCATGACAAGTGCAACAGTTTACCCCAGGAGACGGCACCCTTACCCTGATCTTGCCACAGTATGTCATGGTCCTTTTATGAAACGCTTTTAGTTACAGTGCTCAATGTACACCAACTTTAACCACTTATGCCTTAAGCTGACCTGGTTCCCTAAAAGTAGTAGTGAAGAAATATTCTCTGTGACTACCTACCCCTCCTGCATTATTTTGAGTATTTGACTCAATCAGTGAAGTGGGGAGGCTAAAGAAAATTGTCAATAATGCAACTGTGTTCATTTAAATTAAAATTGTCCTGGTAAATTTAGGATAAGTGTACTCTGACATTGTGAAGACATCTGACTAGAGGGAGAAAGTAAATGAAAGAGAGAGAGAGAGCGAGTGTGAGAGAGAGCGAGTGAGAGAGAGAGAGAGAGAGAGAGAGAGAGAGAGAGAGAGAGAGTGTAAGGGGGCAATTAAAATGGGTCAACCTAATATCTGTGAGTAAATAGAAAATGTAGTGTGCTGTTTTAAACACATGGATTTACTACACACAAGGAGACAGCTTCTTCTCCAAGGTCACACAAAATGAGGCACTGAGCCTTTCCTTCACGCTAAAAAAACATTTAATGTAATTTTCTAACCCCACTACAGAAGCCATTCAGTCAGTTTGATTGTAATGCTACTCACAAAGTCTCTGAGGTATTATAGAAGCTAAAGTGTAATGTGTTCAAGAACTGATGCCAAAAAAAGTCTTTGATGTGTCGGTTACTGCATTTTATTTTACAAAGAGCTCTTTGCAATTCCTGTGGACCTGGTGAAACTTGGGCTTGCGTGCTGATTTTTAAGTGTGGCTTCAGCTCATGAACGGATTAACTATCAATAATAAATATACAATATTGCAGTACTTGTAATATATTAGAAAGATAAATAAATAATAGCATGATGAATATTTATTCACATTTATCTCATTGCCCATCCAGATTGTATCAAAACAGATGGAAAAATCATTTTTTATCATCTATTAGATGTCTAAATTGTTAGGACTATTCTCTTAAATATTAAAAATAAGTTTTAAATACATTTTTTTTTATTTCAAACACTCCAAATCTAAGATGTCGGAAAACTGACATATACGGCCATATTCAATATGGGAGCGAAAAGTCCGTGCTGGACTTTTCGCTTCACATTGGAGGTTAGAGTGGGGATAAAGTATCGGGCACGTGCCAGCTTTTCCCCATATTCAATTTAAAAGGAGCGAAAACTGGGCCCGGCAAAATTGGATCTGCAAAATATAACGGGAATTTTTGGGAAATGTGGTTGGGACCCCCTAAAGATGTCAAGACATGGGGGATCACTATGGATACCCCCATTTTTGCCTGCTGAAGGAAGTCTGGGTTTGTAATAGCTGCGGCAAGTGCATATTTGCGGCTATGAAGAAGTGGTGAAGAATAGCACTTAGCAATAGTTTTTTCCCTTAAAAAAAATCTATCAAATTTGGGGTACATTAAAATGGGGGTAAGCATTTTTTTAAGTCCCAAAAATAATTTTTTTAAATTCTGCAAATACGCACCTGCCACTATTCCCTCAATGAAGAAATACCTGCCGCATACTTAGGAACCCCTCTGACTTTAATTTGGCTATTTTAGAACTGTGTTCCCTAATTTTTTTTTACCCCCAAAATTAAAGTTAATTTTTTGAGGTGTCCCGAATTTTCTTTTTTACTTTTTTGCCACAGTTTATTTTTAAATAACATTCCCAGGGGTGCAGGCTATTTTTTTAAGCTTGCACCCCTAAACCCCAATTCTGCACTTTTTTTCGCCACCTATTTCACTGGTGAAAAGTTATCCCCGTTTTATTTCAAAGACTTTTCGAACCTGCGAAAGTCTTTGAAATTGAATACGGGGATAATTGAAATAGTCGAAAATGACATCATCGGCGATAAATTATTGCCAATTCCGCCATTTTGCTCCAAATTGAATATGGCCCATAGTCTAACAAGTGACACAAATAAGGAAACATTCAACTGTAAGGAATAATAAATAAGAAAAATACATTAAGATAACAAGAATTGACATTGAGCAAATAATGATTTAAAAGTAGTTGAAGGTCATCCTTCATCATGCAGGGAACTGTATAACGTCTTTAAAAAAAATAATGACAAATATTAGACATTTTTTCCCATCCACATTTTCTTTTTCACTTTTGTAAATATAAACAAAAAAAATTAATTTTCAGAATTTCCTGTTGGAATAAATATGACTGTCCTGAAAAAAAATAAAATAATAATTTTATTACTCATATCTGTTCTACACAAAATAAATACCTGCAAGTTGTTCCCAGCTTATAGTGATGTCACCACATAAAGAACTGTAAGATGGCAGGTCTCAATTGTTCTTTATGTGTGCAAGTGGGTCTGCTCAGGCTAGCTGAGACATCTAGAGGGCTCAATTGCTAAAGCAGGAGCACACACTCAGGATTTAAAAATCAGCCACAATGAAGGATTACTTTCCACTGATCTGTTTAGTAAGATTCCAGCTACAAATAATCTACTACACAAAACAAGTTCTAACTTTCCCCTTACTATCTGAAATATCCCAAAAGGATAGTTCTTATGAGGCGGCCATTTTCTCTGCAATTTTGCACATGCGCAGTAGGGAAATTGCCGGAAAAATGCTCGGTGACCTGTGCATGCGCAGTAGACGCTGGGCACAGACTAGTGCCCACAGACTCAGCATACTGCCGGCCGCCGGTGAGAGAGGAGGGGGGCCCGGATGTTGAATGAACATGGGCCCCCTCCTCTCTTAATATACCCCTGTTCCCAGATAACAGCAGAAAGAAAGATTCCTTTCATAATCAAGTTACGTTTATTGGCAATTGGGTATGAATTCTAGGGCTCTCAAACAGAGAGTCCTTAAACATATCGAAAACATCAAAAATGTATACTCACTAGCAACCTCTCAAAGGTTATTTTAAACGTATTCTTACCTATTACATCACCAAGACAAACACTTGCATCTCCATCACATTAGTTATTTCTCACTCACTTAAGACTGGGTACCCAGTTCCATTGTTAATGTACTGTATATTATTCTTTCTAGCTTTTAACATTTTATTCATCATACAGTATATTTATTTATTTTCCCTTTACTTATTTACATATAACCAGTCCTCTGTTTTTTACACAATTTAAAAATGTAATACATAATTTCACTACATAACGGGTTTGTCTACAAAAATATAGCTGATAAATTGTAATACATAGCTTTCACATTTTCCCCAACCTTGATCAGTATACATAATGCACTGACTATTATCTATGAATCTGTTATTACAGAGATCCACCTTATAAAGTTGTAATTCTCCATCACTTAATTTAAGTCCAAAAGCTGCTTACACATGGTACCGGTCTTGGTGTGGTTATCGTTTAATTGAAGATGAACATATCACAATTTACTAGCATATGTGTATCAGCATTATTCTGAATAGAAGGCAATCATAATAGGTAATTCATACCTGTATAAATGTGCTTATTTACTATTACCTGCTCTAGAAGACTGCATCTATTTGGCAGACATTTGAAGGTGTTCGACTTACGCATGAGCAGTTGTATGGAGAATGTAAGGGTTAACTTTTATTAACTTTTATAAATATACATCTCACAAAAATGGGTTAACTATTACAAATGTGTATCGTCTAAAAACGAGTTAAAAACTGATCCATACTTAAGATTGAACTTTCAGATGTAGATTGGCTGAGACAACTGTTACTCAGACTATTCCTGCCATAGGTGCCTTTTAATTGGTTAACACATTTATCTACTGTATGATCTAACCTGCCTTCAACATAAGTATTCATTGAAGTTAATAACTGAAATCTGAAAACAGACCATCGGATGTGAAATGGCTGAGGAGTCTGTCACTCATGTCAGTTCTGCTCTAGCTACCTCTACATGCCAGCATACACATTTATCAGTAGACCCATGCCTTACATAAATTTATATTTTTTATAGGATAAGGTCACTCATCCTAGAAACACTCTGATTGGCCATGCTTTGGTACTTATACACTGCATTCAGGAGACCAATTTGAAGTGACTATGAAACGTAAGTTGGAAAGCTTACAGCCATACAATGGACCTATTTAGTGGATATAGGCCCTCATTCAGAGCCGTACGCTCTGAGCAGAGTGCACGCTCTGAATGAGGGCCGGCCTCCATGAAAATGGAGCGTCCTCCTGGACGCTCGTATAGCTGTGGGTCACCACCCACAGGCTATACGAGCGTGCATTTTGATGGCCGCGATGGTCGTGACCATCGTGACCATCGAAACTGCGAGCCGGAGCCTGCGGTTGAGGTTTTCAACCGCAAGCTCCGGAGTGATTTTGGCTCTATCAGAGCCAAAATCACTCCCACTGACATCACTAGTGATGTCAGTGGGCCGGCTTCTGACGGGAGGCGTTCCCGTGGGAACGCCCCTGTCAGGGAGGCACGCCCCCGGCACGCCTACCAAAGGGGGTGTGCTGTCAATCAACATCGACAGCACGCCCCCTTTGATCAGACACAACGAGCGAAGGACTTTCCTTCGCTCGTCGCGTCTGGCGCATGCGCACGACGGAGCTCCCTCCGTCGTGCGCATGCTCAGTCCAGAACATCGACCCACTTGCGAGTGGACAGCCGCTCGCGAGTGGGTCTGAATCAGGCCCATAATCCATTAATGCCCAGGAGAGAAACAAGTGCACCATTCAAGCATTACCTCTCACACTCGCTCTCTACCTTCTTGTTCTCTCATCTTTACACAGCTCAGTGATAGCTCTAATTCAATTAGGCAAATACTGACAGTAGAACCTTACTGCATATTGGATTATATGTTTCTGACACTCATTGACTGTTCACTGACCTTGGGACAAACTGCCAAAAGCAGAAGAAGGGCATATTTGTAAAGAGCACTTTTTCTATACCTTTACTCCTATCTTGGAACTGTTTATGATTTACAGGTTAAGTTTCAGAAACCTGTAGAAATAGCTCGGATTATATGTTTTTGATGCTCTTATTGATCATTCACTGTCCTCGGGACAAATGGCCAAAAAGTAGAAGTTGGGCATATTTATGAAATGCACTCTTTCCATACCTTTACTCCTGTCTAGGAACTAACAGGTTAATGCTTGAAAACCTGTAGAAATTGCTCTGGATTATTATTATTATTATCATTTATTGATATGTAATTGTAAAGCGCAACGGAATATGCTGCGCTATATAAGAAACTGTTAATAAATAAAAATAAATAAATAATATGGTGCCACAAGTGTGCCGCAGCGCCTTACAAAGTAATACAATACAGGACATGGATAAACATTGCTATATTAGCGACTTTTATGCACGCATAAGCAGCCAAGTGTTAGTTGCCCTAGTGGGGAGTAAGAGATAAATTAAATTACAGTAGGGAGAAGCACAAGAGGGTAGAGGGCCTGCCTGAAAGAGCTTACATTCTTTAAGGGAGGGGAAGACGAACAGGAGTGACACAGAATGGGGTAGGCGGGGAGAAAGGAAGATGTAGCAGCAAGTTAGGATGAGAGCTGGAAGGCTTTAATGAAGTAGTGGGTCTTAAGAGCTCATTTGAAAGATTGTAGAGAGGTGCAGAGTCTGATGGGGAGAAGGAGGGAGTTCCAAAGGTGAGGAGCAGCACGGGCAAAATCTTGGAGGCGGGAGTGGGAGGAAGTAATCAATTGGCATGAAAGGCGGCGTGTATTAAGTGAATGAAGAGGGTGGACAGAAGAGTGAAGGGAGATGAGATCAGAGATGTAAATGGGAGAGGAATGGGTGAGGGCTTTGTAAGTGAGTGTGAGAGCCTTGAATTGGGTTCTGAAAGGGAATGGGAGCCAGTGGAGGGCTTGCAAAAGAGGGGAGGCAGATGTAAAGAGTTTGCAGAGGAAGATGAGCCAAGCAGCAGCATTGAGCACAGACTGGAGAGGAGAGAGATGGGATTTGGGGAGGCCAGCTAGAAGAATGTTACAGTAGTCCAATCTGGACATGACCAGTGAATGTACAAGGGTTTTGGTAGCATCCTGGGTGAGAAAGGGTCTGATCTTGGAAATATTCTTGAGATGGAATCGACAGGACTGCGAGAGGTTCTGAATGTGTGGTTTGAAGGAGAGGGAAGAGTCCAGGATGCCTCCATACCTTTACTCCTGTCTAGGAACTTTGTATCATTGATGATTGGAGTTTGTATTTTCTCCCTGTGCTTGCGTGGGTTGCCTCCATGTGCTCCTTTTTCCTCCCACACTCCAAAAATATACTGGTAGGCTAATTGGCTGACAGAAAACAAAATTAACCCTAGTGTGTAAGTGTCTGTGTATGTACATGTGGTAGGGAACATAGGGCCTGATTCAGCATACACACACAATTAGGTGATTGTTGTGTACTGAGCATGCGTATGCATCGCAGTGCGCGTGCACAACCTAGCCACTGCAATCAGGACTGCGATTGCAGTGACTACGCAGACCCATCGCAGAGTGATTGTCAAAAAAGTGCCGTTTGTTAGCTGTGTCCTTTCCTGTCCTTTCCTTCAGATGCCTCTACTGCATTACCATATGTTTGTATCACTGCTGCATCCAAAGATGCAGCAGCAATGCTAACTGTGTCCTTTCATGTTCATTCCTTAAGACACCTCTACTGCATTACCATATGTTAGTATCACTGCTGCGTATAAAGAGAGATGCTAACTGTGTAAATCCTTGAATCAGGCCCAGAATGTGGTAGTCTGACCCTATAATCGTCCCTGAGTGCTACCCCAGAGAGCTAGAGCAAATGACTGTTCCCTTTTACCAAAGACGGTGCTTCCCACTGATAAATGAATCTAATATTTGTACTGCACCTTTATTAATCTACAGTCTTATTAACTATTATAGACACATCTAATGACCATACGTCCTGCTTTCCTGTGGTAACCTGAGAGATAAAAGAAAATATATTCTGAGCTGATAAACTGGTATATTAGGATATATGACTTATTTATCATTAACTTAATATGGAATATATGGGCAGCACAGACGGTGTAATGGTTAGCGTTACTGCCTCACAGCACTGAGGTCTCCCTGTGCTTGCGTGGGTTTCCTCCGGGTACTCCGGTTTCCTCCCACAGTCCAAAAATATACTGGTAGGTTAATTGGCTCCCAACACAAAATTAACCCTAGTGTGTATGTGTGTGCGCATGTGATAGGGAATATAGATTGCAAGCTCCACTGGGGCAGGGACTGATGTGAATGGCCAAATAATCTCGGTAAAGCGCTGCGGAATATGTGTGCGCTATATAAATAACTGGTAATAAATAAATAAATAATATGTCTTTTACAGTACATTTCTTTGTGTGACCTTTTCTCTTGTCTTAATATCTTGAGGAAGCAGATTTACTTTCCTTTTTCCTTTGCCAATCAATACTTTGCTGTCTCTATCGGTTGACTGCACTAATGATTTTCTCTTTTCATGTACAGTAATAAAACAAAAAAGTTGAGTTAGAGACTCTGTGGAAAGTTTTACAGAAGGTAAAATATTTGTCAATAAACCAGAACTTCTTGCATAGATATGGTAGTTTATAGATTACTAAAAAGCCTGAAAATGCATCTCCAGAATTTTTGTTTTCGCAGCAATATATCAGAGAAGGTAATCCAGTATGGCTTGATGTGGAACAGAAAGGCGGACACACCTAGATACTGTAGATCTCCTGTGGTTTAGATAAACAAAGATAGCTACTGCTACACACTAGTCTGGTCTACATGACTTGATAATCTTATTATTGATGTATGGTTTCTACAGATCTAGGAGACACATAAACTTATTCCCTAAGCATAAGTAAACCAAAGGAATCTCTAGGGCTAACATGAATATTCCACCTACAGTGTACCAGATACCATAACATACTGTAACACAATAACATATATTGCCAATATTAAGGCTGGTTCAAACACTGTATGGGGGTGAGCAGAGACATGCTACGGGAAATGATATAACACATATTGAACGTGGCTAGTTATAAGGTGTTCTGGGGCAGTCACTCTAGTGGAAAAAAAGTACATATTCAACTGGTTTTGTCACTGTAATGTTCTTTATTTCATTCTAATTTCACACCAGGGCAGTGCAGGTAGACCACTGCTTCCCCTCATAGCCATTAGACTGCACCTCATATCTGTCATACTGTCCCAACATCAGCGGTAAGTTGGCAGGCTGGCAGAAACAGTCAAACCTTGAGGTGTATAATGTGATCAGATTTCTGCGTCTAATGGGCACATCAGCAGATGAAATTCATCGACAAATTCATTGAGGTGTACAGTGATAACGTCATGTTACGAAAACAGGATTGGGGTTGGTGCTCTACCATTTCCGGACAGATGTTCAAGATGAGCAGCAATGCGGCCAGTCAAGCACGTCCACCACAGATGACAATTTTTGCTGCATTGAAGGTCTGATTCAGAAGGGCAGACACATTTGAGTATGGTCACACTCAGCGAACACACACATGAGTTGTTATGCTACTACCTTTGGGAAGTACTGGACCATCCTCCCTACAGGTCTGTCCTGGAGCCAAGTGATTTTCATCACTTTGGAACATTGAAGAAGCACTTGGGTGGAAAGTGATTCACAACTGATGGTGAAGGTCAGCAAGTCATCATGTCCTGGCTTCATGCGCTTGACACTGGTTTCCTCTATGTCAGGATAGATGCCTTGGTGTACCATTGGAGCTGTTGGAGAGTGGTCACACTCTCAGGCTTCATCTTTGCATGTTAGAGACATGACAGACTTAGCCAATTATTATATTCCATAGGCAAAAAACCTAATGGTTTGACATGTCCCATTAAAGCTTCTTAGACATGATCTGAAATTTCACAAAAACCTACTGAATTTCTGCCACTCAAACTCAAAAATGCGATGAAATTCCAATCATTAAGACTGATGCCATAATGGATGTGTTCCTTGCGCAATACAGATATGGTATGCCATCACACCCTGTGGTTAACTGCAGATTCAGAACTCTCACAGAGTGAGATTGCTGTCACTCACTAAATGGTGGAGCTACTAATTCACATAATTGTGTGCTCATTGGAATACACACATGCATTCTATGCAACTGTGGTCTGAGCAGTTATGCGGCACACACATCCCACTCAGGGTCTGATTCAGCAAGGAACGCACGCTAGCAGACGCATGCACCCAGCCACTGCGAGAATATGCAAATCAATGCATACTCACGGAGACCGCAGCACAAGATGCAGATGCCCAACCCCTTATTAAACCACCTATCTCCCTTTAGTCAAAGCCTGATCAGTACGCAAGATAGCGCAAACATTGGTAATATCAAGAACCATCAACCACATTTGCATAACAGTAGTTGATCAGACCTCGCGCAGGATCTTGGCAACTTTCTGTATGCACAGAGTCTTATCACTGCGTCTGTCGCTGCACTGGCTTAATTATGGACGCCCCTAAAACGGCATCCCAATGCACAGGCATGCCTTTCGCCTGATCACCCCCCGTCACCACCCACAAATGGCACTTCCTGTCAATCAATGTCAGAATGGGTCTGCGTACATGCTGCATATAGTCTGCATATGCTTATCCCATCGCACTGGCTGGTTCGCGCATGTGCAGTGAGATGCATACGGATGCACAGTTCGGAAACATCGACCAAGTGTGTGCTTTCTCTCATGTGCATTCCTTGCTGAATCAGACCCTCAGTGCCCACAATCTTCCCATTCGGTCACCTCAACAATCTCTCTGGGTTCCACCATCCTTCTCACTCCATACATCTATCTCATTCAGAATACACATTCAGCTCGTTAATTGCTAAAACTGTAATATTCTGCCTATGCATGTACACTTTCTTCCCCTATACGCCTCCATGCTGCGGTATCTTCCCCAATCCCTACTGCTGTGTGGTCTCCGAACTGTGCTAGTAGGTTTTTGTGAAATTTCATGTCTAAGTGCATGGCAGTGCATAGGGGCAGCAGAAGGGACTCACTGGCGCTTATGGTCCCAGCCCTGAACTGCTTCTTTTTTAGGCCCCAACACACGGAATGAAGTGCTCATGATGCAATATCGTAAACAATTTCCCATGAACTCTCCCCGGCACTCCAGGACACAATCAACACTGGGCTCAGCGTGCCTGTCCTGGTTTTGGAAATGCAGGGGACAAAAAGTATAGGGGTCCCCTGTATTATCCATAACCAGCACCAGACCCTTTCTAGTGGGGGGAGTAATGCCACAGCCTCCGGCCAAAGCATTACCCCTGAACACTAGACAGCCCAGGTGGGGACCCTTTTGAGGTGGTAATCCTCTCCAATAAAGGGGTCCCCCTCTCCAGGGCACCCTTGGCTTGGGCTGACAGCACAGGGCTATCCCTGGCACCCCTGGGCAGTGGGTGCTGGGTTGATTGTGTAAAATGTGTATTGTAAAAATAGAAAAATATTGTCTTTTGCAGTAGAACTACAGGTCCCAGCAAGGCTCCCCCACATGCTGGTACTTGGCATTAAGGGCTCGCTGGTACCTATAGTACTGCTGTGAAAGTACTATTAAAATAAAAACATAACTGCATGTTTTATTAATTTATTTTGCTGCACCTACACCTGGGGGGGTCAGCCTTCAAGCTCTTTTATATGGCTGCTGCCTCCCCAGGGCTTCCGGCGTCTTCACCTGGGGGGCCGCCAACCCAGCATGGCTTTTGGCATATTCACCTGGCAGATGCCAACCTACCAAGACTTCCGTCATCTTCATCTGGTGAGCGTCAACCCACCGGGGCTTCTGGCATCTTTGCCTGGCAGGAGACAACCCACCAGGGCTTTCGGTGTCTTCACCTGGGCAGTGGCAGCCAATTAGATTTTTTTCGTGGCGCTTTTGCATGGCCTCCGCCCACTAGGACTTTGGCAGTCTTCAATCTTCAGGATCATTTCCATGCTATCTCTCCGCCCGACGGACTGCCATGCCGCTGCTTCGCGCTGGCTTATATCATGATTGGCTCACAACGGCCATCTTGAATTAAAAAAATGCAGCTGAGGTGCCATTTTTTAAATTTGCACTGCTGCTGAACTCTGCAGGATGGCTGGCAGGGACTGAGGACCTTATTCAGAGTCGGTCGAAGCGGCCGCACGGTCGTACGGGAAAAGGGGCCGGATATGCAAATGATTCCCTCGCAAGTTGCGTCCCTAAGTTCGGATCGGTCGGTGGCCGACCAAGGGGAGGAAGCGGATGAAATTCAAAAAAATACGCCCACTTCTCGTACGCATTGCACGTCATCTCCAGGCATATAAGGATTAATCGAGACCATCGGGAACCATCGGAACTGGTCATAGAGCTTAAGGTTGACCATACCCTCTCTTAAGCTCTACGATCATATCAGTGTAAAAACCTCCTATGTCACTTGTGCCATGATGCTACTTTGTTAATTATGCACTCCCATAAAACGCCGTTCACATAATTAGGCACGCCTGCGTTCGGATCTCCACTCCCCCGTTTTCAAGCACCTTCCCCTGTTACCACCCACAAACGCCTCATTCTGTCACTCAAACTACCGACTTGCCTGTGTTCAAGGAGAGAGAAATTTCTGATCGTAGCGGCTAGTTTGCGCATGCGCATTGCGAACTTTTACGCATGCGCAGTATAGCGAACATCGGTGGCATACGACCGTGCGGCCGCTTCGACCGACTCTGAATGAGGTCCTGGATCCCATCATATCCAGGCCTGCTGCCATGGCAGATACCTCCACTATGTCCCACCACTGCCAATGCCCGTACCGGTTTGGTCCCCACCAGCGCTAGTGCCCACACCACCATTGGGTCAAGCTACCGCTAACGACAGCTACCGCCACCGCTAGCACCTGCTACCTCCACCGTTTCCCATCGCCGCTAACGCCTGCACCGCCAGCTATGTTTGTGCACCCAGGTGAAGCCATTGTACACCCCCTGCAGGAGGCACCTATTGAGCATGCGCAGCAAGTTAACATTCCCTATCTATATAATGGGGCATTTGTGGGCTAATAGTTAAAAACCTGTAACTTTATCAATAACCTGGACCCCAAAAGGCTCTGCACTGGAACAAGAGCTACCTAATAAAACAAACCCCGTCTTAATTCGTCCTCTACCCTGAGTTATGCCTTCCCAAAAATCCCTAATAGACTAAAGCAGAAAAGTATCAGTTTTGACCAAACAGGAAGTGGAAGAAAAAACTGACAGTTAAAACTTTAGATTTCTCCCAATTACTCATTTGTTGTTTTTGTTTTGCCGAGAAATCTGGCATGCAGCACCGAGCGACAGTTCTACCTGTCTACAACAAATTTCAGCTCAGTACGTTCAATAGCTTTTGAGATTTAGCCCCTCAAACACCATGCCCCATCTCAGGAATTCCTTATGGGAGAATTCCGTTTATTCGATTCAGCCTTAATATAAGGGGATGACCATGCCCTTATAATATAAATGTATGAAAGGAGTAACCATAAAACACCTTTACTAAGAAACATCTACATTACAGTTACTGACAGTTGGTCTGAACTTTGACCTTCTCACCAGTGTCAGTTGTAATCACCTGAGAGTTCTGACATCTACTGAGCATGTTGGAACCACAACCTTATGAGATTATTATATATACTATTTTAATGAACTTGGCATATGCAGAGTCACCACAGTCTCTGCCCCCAGCTCTGGCTGACCCCACCCTCTGCTGTCCTACTCCTCCCCCCTTTGCAGCTCCATCTCAACCTCCCCCTGCTTGTCGCTTGACACACACACCTTGCCCCCCTCCACACAGCTCTGTCCCAATTTCCACACCATCGCAGCTTAATCAGCCCTCGCCTATTCTCATACATACCACAGAAGCTGGTTCTCTTCTCCTAAGGCTGTCACATCTCCCTCACACAGTGGGAGACATTGGAATGTGTGCCCAGGTATCCACTGCATGAGCACTGAGGAGATGGGAAAAGTTTTACACAATTTTATATATATAAAAAATAGCACTAATCCATGGCACTCACCATTCCTAGATTTGGGGTGCAATATGGTATGTGACCACATTGTTTAAATAGAAATCACAGGGGCTCTGCACTCACCATAATAACTAATAATAATAATAATAATAAACATAATAAACAGTGGGGTTTTAGTTCATGAATTGATCAATGCATTTAAGCTTGCAGCCCATCGTCACAGGACCCCACTTTACTGCAAGTCCCTACTCTATTGCTCAGAATTATAACATGGACATAGCCATCACATTAGTGTTAAACTCAGGGTATGCTACCAAGGTTTAAAGCTCACAGCAACTTTGCTTTTAAACGTGAGACAGTTACCAAACACACCTGTTGCAAAGCACCTAGGAAAACAGCTGACACAAGTTAAATTATACTAGTTAAAAGGGGTGCATATATATATATGTATATATTTATATATATATATATATATATATATATATATATAGTCCAATGTGGCCCGGCACTCGCTAATCTTCCATGTGTCAATTAGACCTGGGTGCTCGCATGAGGCAATGGTATACAGGTACACAGTGTTAAGTCACAAGATGTGTCAAAACACACAGCGTCACTCCAGGATTTCTTAAATGGCAGATTTAATGTGGTTTCAACGTTTCAAGGCCCCCTGGCCCCGTCGTCAGGAATACAATATTGTAAGTATTGTATTCCTGACGACGGGGCCAGGGGGCCTTGAAACGTTGAAACCACATTAAATCTGCCATTTAAGAAATCCTGGAGTGACGCTGTGTGTTTTGACACATCTTGTGACTTAACACTGTGTACCTGTATATATATATATATATATATATATATATATATATTTGTATTTCATATTTGTGTTCATATTTAATTGTATTTTACAGGGTAAATGCAGCTACTATTTTTTAATAATACTATCCAGACACAAACACTTAAAAAAATTACTATATTGCAGTGGTACCAATAGTGTAGTGTAACTTTAGTATTTATTACAGTTGTGTGTACATATGTCTTTGTTCAAATCATGGCAAATACTGTATCCCCGTTTGGTGTGCCACAGTCTTACACAAATATATATATATATATTTAGCCCCGTATGGTGTGCCACAGCCTTTACAAAAGCCGCGCTAAGCGTTCCACCAGAGACTTTTTTTTTCAAATATGCATCTTATTCACGTCACTAATGCGACAAAAGTACAATGCAAGGGTACCCTGAGTACTAACACTAGTATTTTATGTACTTCTGTGTGCGAAACACAGGGTTCTGTAATGAGTGGTCACGCCATGCCTCGCACCACGTATTGTTTTGCTTAATCTGCAACTTTATGACAATTCATTTGCAACAAATGCAAAATTCAGCAAAAAGTATGCATGGTTAACCATGGCCAGGGCTGTAACTAGGGCGGTGTTCAGGCTTGTCAATTTTCTGTTTATTATCATTCTCACTTGCAGCTTCCTTTACTTCTATCCCCAGAATCTCCTGACCTCCCCTATCTCTTCCCTGGCGCTTCCCCATGAGGCCATGGCCCTTTTTCGTGTGCGTTTCTTATGTCCCTATTTGAAAAATAATGGGGGGGGGGGGGAGCGCCAATGCTCTTTCAGGCAAAGGGCACCAAAAGTGTAGTCACTCCAAACAGCGCTAAAACACTAGGTGAATGATGACACATCTGTACTAACTGTAACAAGGCACATATCCTGCTGTAAACCATGCACATCACATGTGCTACCTTTAAAAAGCTGGATGCATCTTGAGATGTGTCTGGCTCAGCATATTGCTCAAAAAGCATTTAGCGTATTTCACATACTGTAAAATATGTCCAACACTACATCAGCACTTAGCACACCTCTATATCTTCTTCAGGGTCCATAGGGTCCACAGGGTTACCATGGGGATATTATGGTTGGAGAGATCCAGACACCAAACAGTTAAAACTACAACTCCCAGGATATCTCGGGTCCTCCTCTATATATACATTGCCCTTTGTAACAGGGGACTGCTCAGGCAGTCCTAAGCTTTTATTTTATGTTTTTGGGTTGGCAGTACTAAGCGTTTGAATTAAGACGCATGTGCTGCGACTCCATCTACCTCCACCAAGCCGCAACACCAGTAACTGGGCTGGTGATTGCGGTGGGTCGTGGCTGAGATTGCTAGCAGCAATGCCGTGACGCGGACTGCAACTGGAGTTGTCAGGTAAGGCGATTCCTTGCTTACAGGGAATCGTGCACGGCAGTCCTTGTTTCTGGTGTCAGAGATAAACAGGAAGCCACTGCAGTCAGGGCCCGGGACTGTCCGCATCCTCACTACACCACCAGGGCCTTATCGTCTGACGCCGGGTATCAGCAACAGACGCTTCTGCTGCCACGAGGCCAGTGTACCTGGCTGGTTAAGGCAGTTTAGGGGAGGTGGGTGCTTCCCTGGCAGCTCCTCCCCCACTCAGACGCAGTCCCATACATGTGTATGAGATGCTCATGGTCCACGCTCAGTGCGCCCTGTAGCTGTTGGTCTCAGGAGGGTTTGGATCAGTCTCCCTGTATACCTTTCCCTTGGTTAAGGTATATAGTGCTCTATATCCTACCATTTCTTTATGTTTGTGTAGTTGATTTAGAGTCGATTGTAATTAAATTACATATGCATTGTATGTGACTGTTTGCTAGCTGTAATAAACTGGCCCCCACCCATGACCTTTTCATCTCTAACTCCAACTGAATCTCCTTGCCATTACTGAAACCTGGATTTTACCATCTGACACCACTTCTCCTGCAGCTCTCTCCTATTGGAGCCTCACCTTCTCCCACACCCCTCGGCCTGGGGGTCACCATGGGGGTGGTGTTGGGGTCCTTTTATCTCCTGGTTACTCCCATCTGGCATCCGCAAATCCCAACCTTCTCCTCTCCAGTCTGTCCTCAATGCTTCTGCTCGGCTCATCTTCCTCTCCAAAAGCTCTACATCTGCCTCCCCTCTACTACAAGCCCTCCACTGGCTCCCATTCCCTTTCAGAATCCAATTCAAGGTTCTCACACTCACTTACAAAGCCCAGGTGATGCTTTCCCATTTATGTCTCTGATCTCATCTTCCTTCACTCTTCAGTCCACCCTCTTCATTCACTTAATACACGCCGCCTTTCATGCCAATTGATTACTTCCTCCCACTCCCGCCTCCAAAATTTTGCCAGTGCTGCTCCCCACCTTTGGACCTCCATCCCTCTCCCTATCAGACTCTGTACTAGGGGTGAGCGGGTTCGGATTTCTGAAATCCGAACCCCCCTGAGCCCCCCCGATCCGAGTCCGATCCGAGTCAGGCTCGACTTTTCCCGCCTGACTCGGATCAGAAATCGAGGCAAAACGTCATCATCCCGCCTTCCGAGTCTCGCGGGTTTTGGATCCTATATAAGGTACCCGCGTCGGCGCCATTTTCTCACTCGGCTGTGGACAGTGAAGAGGGAGGGTGGGAGTTAGGGCTGTGTAGTGTAGTGTAGTGTAGTGCTGCTGTTGTCCACTACTTCAAAGTCCATAGGGGCTGGCTGTGTTGTGCTGTGCTGCTGTTGTTAATAGGGGCTGTGTCCACTACTTCAAAGTCCATAGGGGCTGGCTGGACTGTGTTGTGCAGTCGGTTCTCCATAGGGGCTGTGTCCACTCCAAAGTCCTGTGCAGTGTCCCAGTCCTAAAGGAGTGCTGTAGTGTTGTCCAGGGGGTGCTCTGTCCATCAGGGGTGCTCCCCCCAAGTGCTAAAAAAATAATATATTTTCTGTGTTTGTGAATTGTGTGCGCAGTAGCCGCACGTGCATCAACAAAGTAGTGCCAAGCGTGCGCCTGTGTCATACGTAAAGGGCCGGCTGGCTTGACCGTTAAAGGGTGCTGTAACCCCCGAAAGTACACTCCAGTCCAAACCAAAAAAAAATTATTTTCTGTGTTTGTGAATTGTGTGCGCAGTAGCCGCACGTGCATCAACAAAGTAGTGCCAAGCGTGCGCCTGTGTCATAAGTAAAGGGCCGGCTGGCTTGACCGTTAAGGGTGCTGTAACCCCCGAAAGTACACTCCAGTCCAAACCAAAAAAAAAATTATTTTCTGTGTTTGTGAATTGTGTGCGCAGTAGCCGCACGTGCATCAACAAAGTAGTGCCAAGTGTGCGCCTGTGTCATAAGTAAAGGGCCGGCTGGCTTGACCGTTAAGGGTGCTGTAACCCCCGAAAGTACACTCCAGTCCAAACCAAAAAAAAAATTATTTTCTGTGTTTGTGAATTGTGTGCGCAGTAGCCGCACGTGCATCAACAAAGTAGTGCCAAGCATGCGCCTGTGTCATAAGTAAAGGGCCGGCTGGCTTGACCGTTAAGGGTGCTGTAACCCCCGAAAGTACACTCCAGTCCAAACCAAAAAAAAAATTATTTTCTGTGTTTGTGAATTGTGTGCGCAGTAGCCGCACGTGCATCAACAAAGTAGTGCCAAGCGTGCGCCTGTGTCATAAGTAAAGGGCCGGCTGGCTTGACCGTTAAAGGGTGCTGTAACCCCCAAAGTACACTCCAGTCCAAACCAAAAAAAAAATTATTTTCTGTGTTTGTGAATTGTGTGCGCAGTAGCCGCACGTGCATCAACAAAGTAGTGCCAAACGTGCGCCTGTGTCATAAGTAAAGGGCCGGCTGGCTTGACCGTTAAGGGTGCTGTAACCCCCGAAAGTACACTCCAGTCCAAACCAAAAAAAAAATTATTTTCTGTGTTTGTGAATTGTGTGCGCAGTAGCCGCACGTGCATCAACAAAGTAGTGCCAAGTGTGCGCCTGTGTCATAAGTAAAGGGCCGGCTGGCTTGACCGTTAAGGGTGCTGTAACCCCCGAAAGTACACTCCAGTCCAAACCAAAAAAAAATTATTTTCTGTGTTTGTGAATTGTGTGCGCAGTAGCCGCACGTGCATCAACAAAGTAGTGCCAAGCGTGCGCCTGTGTCATAAGTAAAGGGCCGGCTGGCTTGACCGTTAAAGGGTGCTGTAACCCCCAAAGTACACTCCAGTCCAAACCAAAAAAAAAATTATTTTCTGTGTTTGTGAATTGTGTGCGCAGTAGCCGCACGTGCATCAACAAAGTAGTGCCAAACGTGCGCCTGTGTCATAAGTAAAGGGCCGGCTGGCTTGACCGTTAAGGGTGCTGTAACCCCCGAAAGTACACTCCAGTCCAAACCAAAAAAAAAATTATTTTCTGTGTTTGTGAATTGTGTGCGCAGTAGCCGCACGTGCATCAACAAAGTAGTGCCAAGCGTGCGCCTGTGTCATAAGTAAAGGGCCGGCTGGCTTGACCATTAAGGGTGCTGTAACCCCCGAAAGTACACTCCAGTCCAAACCAAAAAAAAAATTATTTTCTGTGTTTGTGAATTGTGTGCGCAGTAGCCGCACGTGCATCAACAAAGTAGTGCCAAGCGTGCACCTGTGTCATAAGTAAAGGGCCGGCTGGCTTGACCGTTAAGGGTGCTGTAACCCCTGAAAGTACACTCCAGTCCAAACCAAAAAAAAAATTATTTTCTGTGTTTGTGAATTGTGTGCGCAGTAGCCGCACGTGCATCAACAAAGTAGTGCCAAGCGTGCGCCTGTGTCATAAGTAAAGGGCCGGCTGGCTTGACCGTTAAAGGGTGCTGTAACCCCCAAAGTACACTCCAGTCCAAACCAAAAAAAAAATTATTTTCTGTGTTTGTGAATTGTGTGCGCAGTAGCCGCACGTGCATCAACAAAGTAGTGCCAAGCGTGCGCCTGTGTCATAAGTAAAGGGCCGGCTTGCTTGACCGTTAAAGAGTGCTGTAACCCCCGAAAGTACACTCCAGTCCAAACCAAAAAAAAAAATATTTTCTGTGTTTAGCCGCACGTATATATCAAATCGATATAACATAAATGGAGGACCAAACTTTCTCCGATAAAAATAAAATAGAGAAAGATCAAGAACCACTTCCTCCTAGTGCTGAAGCTGCTGCCACTAGTCATGACATAGACGATAACATGCCATCAACGTCGTCTGCCAAGGCCGATGCCCAATGTCATAGTAGAGGGCACATACAATCCCAAATGGCAAAGTTCAGGAAAATGACCTTGAAAAAGACATTTAAATCAGCTGAAGAGAAACGTAAACTTGCCAATATGCCATTTACGACACGGAGTGGCAAGGAACGGCTAAGGTCGATCCCTAGTATGTTCATGACTAGTGGTTCAGCTTCACATGATGATGGAAGCCCTCCTCCCACTAAAAAAATCAAAAGAGTTAAGCTGGCAAAAGCACAGCGAAGAACTGTGCTTTTGTAAGAAGATATCACAAATCCCCAAGGAGAGTCCAAGTGTGGTGGTGGTTGCGATGCCTGACCTTCCCAGCACTGGACGGGAAGAGGTGGCTCTTTCCACCATTTGCACGCCCCCTGCAAGTGCTGAAAGGAGCACCCACAGTCCACTTGCTGATATGCAAATTGAAGATGTCACTGTTGAAGTACAACAGGATGAGGATACTGGTGTAGCTGGCGCTGAGGAGGAAGTTGGCAAGGAGGATTCTGATGGTGATGTGGTTTGTTTAAATCAGGCTCCGGGGGAGACAGTTGTTGTCCGTGGGATGAAAAAGCCCATCACGGTCATGCCTGGGCAGAAGACCAAACATTCCACCTCTTTGGTCTGGCAATATTTCTATCCAAATCCGGACAACAACTGTCTTGCCATATGTACCATATGTAAAGGTGAAATAAGTAGGGGTAGGGACGTCAACCACCTAGGAACATCCTCCCTTATACGGCACCTGCAGCGCGTTCATAAAAAGTTACTGTCAAGTTCAGAAACTTTGGCTAAGACCGTAAGCAGTCCAGGGACACCTAAATCCCGTTGTCCTGTTGTATCCAAGCGCCTGCAAACCACACCGTCAACTCCCTCCTCGTCAATTTCCTCCTTAGTCAGGATCGGAAGTAGTCCTGCAGGCCATGTCACTGGCATGACTGACTCTCCTATCCGGGATTCCTCTGGAGGATCCTGCATTGCTACGCCTACTGCTGCCACTGCTGCTGCTGCTGGGAGTCGTTCATCATCCCAGAGAGGAAGTAGGAACACCACTACTTTTACTAAACAATTGACCCTCCAACAGTCCTTAGCGAGGAGGATGAAGTACGACAGCAGTCATCCTGAAGCAAAACGCATAACTGAGGCCTTGACTGCTATGTTGGTGTTAGACGTGCGTCCGGTATCTGCCATTAGTGCAGTGGGATTTAGACAATTGATGGAGGTAGTGTGTCCCCGGTTCCAAATCCCGTCTAGATTCCACTTCACTAGGCAGGCGATACCGAGACTGTACAGAAACGTCAGAAAAAGTGTCCTCAGTGTCCTGAAAAATGCCGTTGTACACAATGTCCACTTAACCACGGACATGTGGACAAGTGGAACAGGGCAGACTAAGGACTATATGACTGTGACAGCCCACTGGGTAGATGTATCACCTTACGCAGCAACAGCAGCAGCGTCACCAGTAGCAGCATCTCAGAAACGCCAGCTCGTTACAAGGCAGGCTACGCTGTGTATCACCGGTTTCAGTAAGAGGCACACCGCCGACAACCTCTTAGAGAAACTGAGGGAAATCATCGCCCAGTGGCTTACCCCACTTAGACTCTCCTGGGGATTTGTGATATCTGACAACGCCACCAATATTGTGCGGGCATTACATCTGGGCAAATTCCAGCACGTCCCATGTTTTGCTCACACAATAAACTTGGTGGTGCAGAATTTTCTGAAAAGCGACAGGGGCGTGCAGGAGACGCTTTGGGTGGCCCAAAAAATTTCTGGCCACTTTCGCCATTCAGCGACTGCGTGCCGAAGACTGGAGCGCCAGCAAACACTCTTGAACCTGCCCCGCCATCACCTGAAGCAAGAGGTTGTGACGCGGTGGAACTCAACCCTCTATATGCTTCAGAGGATGGAGGAGCAGCAAAAGGCCATACAAGTCTATACATCCACCTATGACATAGGCAAAGGAGGGGGTATGCACCTGACTCAAGCGCAGTGGAGAATGATTTCCGTGTTGTGCAAGGTTCTCCAGCCCTTCGAACTTGCCACACGTGAAGTCAGTTCAGACACAGCCAGCTTGAGTCAGGTCATTCCCCTCATCAGGCTTTTGCAGAAGCAGCTGGAGAAAGTGAAGGAGGAGCTAAGACGGAGCGATTCCGCTCGGCATGTGGGACTTGTGGATGAAGCCCTTCATTCGCTTTGCCAGGATTCCAGGGTGGTCAATCTGTTGAAATCAGACCACTACATTTTGGCCACCGTGCTTGATCCTAGGTTTAAAGCCTATGTGGTGTCTCTCTTTCCGGCCGACACAAGCCTGCAGAGGTGCAAAGACCTGCTGGTGAACACACTGTCAGCTGAAGCGGAACGTGACACGTCAACGGCTCCTTCTTCATTTTCTCCCGCAACTGGGGCTGCCAGGAAAAAACTTAGGTATCCTAAGCAACCCGCTGGCGGTGATGCAGGGCAGGCAGGACCAAGTTTGGACATCTGGTCCGGACTGAAGGACCTGGCAACAATTTCTGACATGTCTACTGTCACTGCATATGATACTGTCACCATTGACAGAATGGTGGAGGATTACATCGGTGACAGCATCCAAGTAGGCATGTCAGACAGTCCATACCTGTACTGGCAGGAAAAAGAGGCAATTTGGAGGCCCCTGTACAAGCTGGCTCTATTTTACCTGAGTTGCCCCCCCTCCAGTGTGTACTCCGAAAGAGTGTTTAGTGCAGCCGGGAACCTTGTCAGCGAAAGGCATAGGAGGTTGCTTCCACAGAATGTGGAGAAGATGATGTTCATCAAAATGAATTATCAGCTCTTCCAGGGAGACCAGCCTCCAGAAGGTACAGAGGGACCTGTGGTGGTGGATTCAAGTGGGGACGAGTTAATACTTTGTGAGGATGAGGATGTACACACTGAAGAGGGTGAGGAATCGGTGGATGAGGAGGATGAGGATGACATCTTGCCTCCGTAGAGCCAGTTTGTGCAGGGACACATTAATTGCCAGCTTGTTTTGTGGGGGCCCAAACGAACCAATCATTTCAGCCACAGTTGTGTGGCAGACCCTGGCGCTGAAATGATTGATTTGTTAAAGTGTGCATGTCCTGTTTATACAACATAAGGGTGGGTGGGAGGGCCCAAGGACAATTCCATCTTGCACTTCTTTTTTTTCTTTGCATTATGTACAGTTTGGGGCCTAGTTTTTCTAACTGCCATCCTGTCTGCCACTGCAGTGTCACTCCTAGATGGGTCACGTGTTTGTGCCGCCCACTCGTGTCGCTTAGCATAGTCATCCAGCTACCTCGGTGCAACCTTTTGGACATGAAAACACTATTGTGAGGTGTGAGGTGTTCAGAATAGACTGGAAATGAGTGGAAATTAAGGTTATTGAGGTTAATAATAGCATAGGAGCAGAGAAACCAACAAATTCTGTGATTTTAGCTGTTTTTATGCTTTTTAAAAAAAAAATACAGATCCAAAACACAAAACCCAGAACCCAAAACACGGAAGGGTGGTTTTGGCAAAACCAATCCAGATCCAAAACACGAAGAAAGATCCAGATCCAAAACCAAAACACGAAAAGTGGCCGGTGCACACCCCTACTCTGTACCTCTCCACAATCATTCAAACAAGCTCTTAAGACCCACTACTTCATTAAAGCCCTCCAGCTCTCATCCTAACTTGCTGCTACATCTTCCTTCCTCCCCGCCTACCCCATCTGTGTCACTCCTGTTTGTCTGCCCCTCCCTTTTAGAATGTAAGCTCTTTAGAGCAGGGCCCTCTACCCTCTTGTGCTTCTCCCTACTGTATTTTCATTTATCTCTTACTCTCCACTATGGCAACTAACACTTGGCTGCTTATGTGGGTGTAAAGGTTGCTAATATACAGTAGTTATGTTTATTATCCATGTCCTTGTCCTGCTTTGTATTGTATTGTAAGTTGCTGGTTACTTATTTGTTTATGTATTTGTAAGGTGCTGCGGAACACTTGTGGCTCCATATAAATAAATTATAATAATAATAGCTGCTGTAGTGACACTGGCCCTCATTCAGAGGCGCTGAGCGCTCGTTCTGAATGAGGGCGACCACTTGTTTTTTTAGTGCGGCCTGCTGGTCGCTAGCTAAGCTGTGGGTTACCACCCACAGCTTCAGCGACCGACCAGGGTGATGGTCGCGTTAGGAACGCCTGCGTTTGTGTAGCCACCCCCCCGCCCCGCCTTTTGTAGTGAGCTCCGGAGCGAGAGAATTTCTCTCTCGCTCCGGAGCTTGCGCACGCGCAGTGCAGCCGCTGTGCGTGTGCAGTGCCTTAACATCGACCTGGTTGGGAGCACTTGCGACCGGGTCTGAATGAGACCCACTGTCTTTTATTTCTGTCTGTCAATTATAACTATCACTGTTTTTCTCTCCATTCTCTTGGGGTGGAGGTTTTTCTCTGAGTATTTCACATTCATTGAGATTTGTGAATGCTGTCACATACTGTAACATTGAGATTATTGCCTTTATTGAACATGTCAAAAGATAATGTGATACAGGAGGTGGAGCCATCTGTATTGGTTTCATGTAAATCATGTATGGCCTATTTTTCTCATCAGGACATTAAGGATGGTTTGTGTGTTGCCTGTTATAAAGAGCCACCTCACCAGCCCAGTTTACCTGTCCCTGGACAAGCACCATCTTGGGTATCCGCTTCTTCCCTGGTAATGAAGCAGTTTGTGGATCGTATGGCTGCTCCTACTATGCCTCCTTGGATGGGGTGTCCACAGCATGCTATGTTTGCACCTCCTATGCATCTTTTCTGGTAGGATCTTTATGGCCATTCTAGTCAGAGTATGGCTCCATCTAATGTTGATAGCAAACCGGTAGTTACTAAGGTGCCTAAGCGCAAGTTATCATTTTATCAGTCTGCTCAGCATATGGATTCAGATGCATCATCAGAGGAATCAGATGATGTCAGCCTCGGACTGGCCCAGCGGGGAGCCGGGGAAATCCCCGGTGGGCCCCGCTGATTCTAGACACGCCCACTATTAAAGGAGGGCGGGGCTTAGCCTAGGTCCCCTCCGCCGCCATTTACTAAAACCTTACTATAGCCGGCTGCAGTTGCTACTGCAATCGGCAGGTTCCGTCTGACTCATTGTGGTCAGTCACCGAAGTGGAAGGGCCTATGTTTCCAACAAACCCCTGCGGAACTTCCCTTTGATGGATCATGGATGATACAAAGGTTTCTGGGTGTTGTCGTCGGCAGGAGCAGGGAGTGACCAACGGCATACAACAAACTCGGCAAGCAACAAGCATAGGCAGGTGCACTTCTCTCTCAGTGTATACAGCAGGCTCCTCCCATCTGGCCTCCTCCATCCCTGCACTCAGAGACCCGACAGAGCTGCTGCCAGTCAGACTACAGTAATTCAAGTAAGTGTGATCTCCTCATTAAGCTGCCGGACCATTGCTAACTTCTTTACTGGTGTGTGTTTTCTGAGACTGCATGGGGTGTGTGTGCTGAGACTGCATGTGTGTTTGCTGAGACTGCGCTGAGACTGCATGTGTGTGTGTGCTGAGACTGCATGGGGTATGTGTGTGTGCTGAGACTGCATGTGTGTTGGCTGAGAATGCATGTGTGTTTGCTGAGACTGCATGTTTGTTTGCTGAGACTGCATGGGGTGTGTGTGTGTTTGCTGAGACTGCATGTTTGTTTGCTGAGACTGCATGGGGTATGTGTGTGTGCTGAGACTGCATGTGTGTTTGCTGAGAATGCATGTGTTTTTGCTGAGACTGCATGTTTGTTTGCTGAGACTGCATGGGGTGTGTGTGTGTTTGCTGAGACTGCATGTTTGTTTGCTGAGACTGCATGGGGTGTGTGTGTGTTTGCTGAGACTGCATGTGTGTTTGCTGAGACTGTGCTGAGACTGCATGTGTGTTTGCTGAGACTGCATGGGGTGTGTGTGTTTGCTGAGACTGTGCTGAGACTGCATGTGTGTTTGCTGAGACTGTGCTGAGACTGCATGTGTGTTTGCTGAGACTGCATGTGTGTGTGCTGAGACCGCATGTGTGGTTATGTGTGTGTGCTGAGACTGCATGTGTGTTTGCTGAGACTGCATGTGTGTGAGTGTGTGCTGAGACTGCATGTGTGTGTGCTGAGACTGCATGTGTGTGTGCTGAGACTGCATGTGTGTGTGCTGAGACTGCATGGGGTGTGTGTGTGTTTGCTGAGACTGCATGTTTGTTTGCTGAGACTGCATGGGGTGTGTGTGTGTTTGCTGAGACTGCATGTGTGTGTGCTGAGACTGCATGTGTGTTTGCTGAGACTGTGCTGAGACTGCATGTGTGTTTGCTGAGACTGCATGGAGTGTGTGTGTTTGCTGAGACTGCATGGGGTGTGTGTGTGTTTGCTGAGACTGCATGTGTGTTTGCTGAGACTGCATGTGTGTTTGCTGAGACTGTGCTGAGACTGCATGTGTGTTTGCTGAGACTGCATGTGTGTGTGCTGAGACTGCATGTGTGTTTGCTGAGACTGTGCTGAGACTGCATGTGTGTTTGCTGAGACTGCATGGAGTGTGTGTGTTTGCTGAGACTGCATGGGGTGTGTGTGTGTTTGCTGAGACTGCATGTGTGTTTGCTGAGACTGCATGTGTGTTTGCTGAGACTGCATGTGTGTTTGCTGAGACTGTGCTGAGACTGCATGTGTGTGTGCTGAGACTGCATGTGTGGTTATGTGTGTGTGCTGAGACTGCATGTGTGTGTGTGTGCTGAGACTGCATGTGTGTGTGTGCTGAGACTGCATGTGTGTGTGTGTGCTGAGACTGCATGTGTGTGTGTGCTGAGACTGCATGTGTGTGTGTGCTGAGACTGCATGTGTGTGTGCTGAGACTGCATGTGTGGTTATGTGTGTGTGCTGAGACTGCATGTTTGTTTGCTGAGACTGCATGGAGTGTGTGTGTTTGCTGAGACTGCATGGAGTGTGTGTGTTTGCTGAGACTGCATGGGGTGTGTGTGTGTTTGCTGAGACTGCATGTGTGTTTGCTGAGACTGTGCTGAGACTGCATGTTTGTTTGCTGAGACTGCATGGAGTGTGTGTGTTTGCTGAGACTGCATGGGGTGTGTGTGTGTGTTTGCTGAGACTGCATGTGTGTTTGCTGAGACTGCATGTGTGTTTGCTGAGACTGCATGGAGTGTGTGTGTTTGCTGAGACTGCATGGGGGGTGTGTGTGTTTGCTGAGACTGCATGTGTGTTTGCTGAGACTGCATGTGTGTTTGCTGAGACTGTGCTGAGACTGCATGTGTGTTTGCTGAGACTGCATGTGTGTTTGCTGAGACTGTGCTGAGACTGCATGTGTGTTTGCTGAGACTGCATGGAGTGTGTGTGTTTGCTGAGACTGCATGGGGTGTGTGTGTGTTTGCTGAGACTGCATGTGTGTTTGCTGAGACTGCATGTGTTTTTGCTGAGACTGTGCTGAGACTGCATGTGTGTTTGCTGAGACTGCATGTGTGGTTATGTGTGTGTGCTGAGACTGCATGTGTGTGTGTGCTGAGACTGCATGTGTGTGTGTGCTGAGACTGCATGTGTGTGTGTGCTGAGACTGCATGTGTGTGTGTGCTGAGACTGCATGTGTGTGTGTGCTGAGACTGCATGTGTGGTTATGTGTGTGTGCTGAGACTGTGCTGAGACTGCATGTTTGTTTGCTGAGACTGCATGGAGTGTGTGTTTGCTGAGACTGCATGGAGTGTGTGTGTTTGCTGAGACTGCATGGGGTGTGTGTGTGTTTGCTGAGACTGCATGTGTGTTTGCTGAGACTGTGCTGAGACTGCATGTGTGTTTGCTGAGACTGCATGGAGTGTGTGTGTTTGCTGAGACTGCATGGGGTGTGTGTGTGTGTTTGCTGAGACTGCATGTGTGTTTGCTGAGACTGTGCTGAGACTGCATGTGTGTTTGCTGAGACTGCATGTGTGTTTGCTGAGACTGCATGGAGTGTGTGTGTTTGCTGAGACTGCATGGGGTGTGTGTGTGTTTGCTGAGACTGCATGTGTGTTTGCTGAGACTGTGCTGAGACTGCATGTGTGTGTGCTGAGACTGCATGTGTGGTTATGTGTGTGTGCTGAGACTGCATGTGTGTGTGTGCTGAGACTGCATGTGTGTGTGTGTGTGTGTGTGTGCTGAGACTGCATGTGTGGTTATGTGTGTGTGCTGAGACTGTGCTGAGACTGCATGTTTGTTTGCTGAGACTGCATGGGGTGTGTGTGTGTTTGCTGAGACTGCATGGGGTGTGTGTGTGTTTGCTGAGACTGCATGTGTGTTTGCTGAGACTGCATGTGTGTTTGCTGAGACTGTGCTGAGACTGCATGTGTGTTTGCTGAGACTGCATGTTTGTTTGCTGAGACTGCATGGGGTGTGTGTGTGTTTGCTGAGACTGCATGTGTGTTTGCTGAGACTGCATGTGTGTTTGCTGAGACTGTGCTGAGACTGCATGTGTGTTTGCTGAGACTGCATGTGTGTTTGCTGAGACTGTGCTGAGACTGCATGTGTGTTTGCTGAGACTGCATGGAGTGTGTGTGTTTGCTGAGACTGCATGGGGTGTGTGTGTGTTTGCTGAGACTGCATGTGTGTTTGCTGAGACTGCATGTGTGTTTGCTGAGACTGTGCTGAGACTGCATGTGTGTTTGCTGAGACTGCATGTGTGGTTATGTGTGTGTGCTGAGACTGCATGTGTGTGTGTGCTGAGACTGCATGTGTGTGTGTGCTGAGACTGCATGTGTGTGTGCTGAGACTGCATGTGTGGTTATGTGTGTGTGCTGAGACTGTGCTGAGACTGCATGTTTGTTTGCTGAGACTGCATGGAGTGTGTGTGTTTGCTGAGACTGCATGGGGTGTGTGTGTGTTTGCTGAGACTGCATGTGTGTTTGCTGAGACTGTGCTGAGACTGCATGTGTGTTTGCTGAGACTGCATGGAGTGTGTGTGTTTGCTGAGACTGCATGGGGTGTGTGTGTGTGTTTGCTGAGACTGCATGTGTGTTTGCTGAGACTGTGCTGAGACTGCATGTGTGTTTGCTGAGACTGCATGTGTGTGTGCTGAGACTGCATGTGTGTTTGCTGAGACTGCATGGAGTGTGTGTGTTTGCTGAGACTGCATGGGGTGTGTGTGTGTTTGCTGAGACTGCATGTGTGTTTGCTGAGACTGTGCTGAGACTGCATGTGTGTGTGCTGAGACTGCATGTGTGGTTATGTGTGTGTGCTGAGACTGCATGTGTGTGTGTGTGTGTGTGCTGAGACTGCATGTGTGTGTGTGTGTGTGCTGAGACTGCATGTGTGGTTATGTGTGTGTGCTGAGACTGTGCTGAGACTGCATGTTTGTTTGCTGAGACTGCATGGGGTGTGTGTGTGTTTGCTGAGACTGCATGGGGTGTGTGTGTGTTTGCTGAGACTGCATGTGTGTTTGCTGAGACTGCATGTGTGTTTGCTGAGACTGTGCTGAGACTGCATGTGTGTTTGCTGAGACTGCATGTTTGTTTGCTGAGACTGCATGGGGTGTGTGTGTGTTTGCTGAGACTGCATGTGTGTTTGCTGAGACTGCATGTGTGTTTGCTGAGACTGTGCTGAGACTGCATGTGTGTTTGCTGAGACTGCATGTGTGTTTGCTGAGACTGTGCTGAGACTGCATGTGTGTTTGCTGAGACTGCATGTTTGTTTGCTGAGACTGCATGGGGTGTGTGTGTGTTTGCTGAGACTGCATGTGTGTTTGCTGAGACTGCATGTGTGTTTGCTGAGACTGTGCTGAGACTGCATGTGTGTGTGCTGAGACTGCATGTGTGGTTATGTGTGTGTGCTGAGACTGCATGTGTGTGTGCTGAGACTGCATGGGGTGTGTGTGTGTGTGCTGAGACTGCATGGGGTGTGTGTGTGTGCTGAGACTGCATGTGTGTTTGCTGAGACTGCATGGGGTGTGTGTGTGTGTGTGTTGAGACTGCATGTGTGTTTGCTGAGACTGCATGGGGGGGTGTGTGTGTGTGCTGAGACTGCATGTGTGTTTGCTGAGACTGTATGGGGGGTGTGTGTGTGTGTTTGCTGAGACTGCATGTGTGTTTGCTGAGACTGCATGTGTGTGTGCTGAGACTGCATGTGTGTTTGTGTGTGTGCTGAGACTGCATTTGGTGTGTGTGCTGAGACTACATGGGGTGTGTGTGCTGAGACTGCATGGGGTGTGTGTGCTGAGACTGCATGTGTGTGTGTGCTGAGACTGCATGGGGTGTGTGCTGAGACTTCATGTGTGGTTATGTATGTGTGCTGAGACTGCATGGGGTGCGTGTGCTGAGACTGCATGTGTGTTTATGTATGTGTGCTGCGACTGCATGGGGTGTGTGTGCTGAGACTGCATGTGAGTTCATGTGTGTGTGCTGAGACTGTATGGGGTGTGTTTGCTGAGACTGCATGTGTGTTTGTGTGTGTGCCAGGAGACTGTGTGGAGTGTGCATGTGTGCCGGGAGACTGCGTGGGGTGTGCATGTGTGCTGGGACTCTGTGGGTATACATGAGTGCAGGGACTCTGGGTGTGCATGTGTGTTGGATCTCTGTCAGTGTGCATGAGTGCTTGGGACTCTGTGTGCGCAGATGTGTGCTGAGGTTACATGTGTGTGCGCCTTAACAGCACTCAGTCATTTAGACTATGCCGTCCTGCTGGAGCAGTTATTTCATGCACATGGCAACCCTGGCATATCAGAAATTGGAAAAGTAAAATAAAATGTCCAATCTACCTGCATTTAAAGAAATATGTATTTTGTAAGAAATTACACTTTCTACTGGTTTACTGTATTTAAAGAGGAAAAGTGTCACCGTTCACATCCCTTATATATTGATTCTCAGACTAGAATAGGGTGGTAGTGTGTTGTGTTTACTTGTGCACTGTGCTCGTGCAAGTGTGGGCATGGGCTTACCTGTGCCCTGCCTGTACGGGCATGGGCTAACTTGTGCCCTGTCTATATGGGCATGTGGATACCTGTGTAGGCATGTGGTTATTTGTTTGTACACTTGTCTTTGAGCAGTTGACTAATTTCTGCACACCCACCCAGAACCAGCAATGATGTCCCGCTCCAGTGAGGTGTGAGGTCTGGGGAGGAAGACAACAAGGAGGATCCAAATAGCCACAGCTGCACCCAGAAGAGTGAATGGCATAGAAAACTCCTTAAATTAAGCCAAGGCTAGTAGTTTGGTATACAATCGGGAAGCCGGCAGCCGGCTCCCCGACTGCTTTATCCCGCCGTGGGATAAATGACCGGCATCTATATCTAGACGCCTGTCATCTCCCCGACGCCGGGAGACCGGCGCCCGGCATCCTGAGCGAAGGGATGCCGGGTGCCGCGAGCGGACAGCCCTGGGGGGGTGGGTTAGGTTTAGGGCACCCAGGGGGGACTAATGGTTAGGCACCCCCCCGGGAGGGTTAGGCTAGGGGGAGGGAGGGTTAGGGTTAGGCACCCCCGGGGGGGGACTTAGGTTTAGGCAGCGGGGAAAGGGGGATTCGGGTCTTGGGGGGGAGGTTAGGGTTAGGCACCCGTTAGGGGGGTTAAGTTAGATTAGTTTATGCTTACGCTGCCGGGCTCTGCTGTTTTGTCGGGCTGCCACTGCCGGGATTCGAACTTCCGGCCATACAGCAGCCCTATATCGTACCGATTCCAGTAGTTTTTGGGGAATCAGCACTTAGGGTGAAATGCTTCAGTTTAATATACCTGGTTGCTAAGAAAAAATCCAAGTCCTGCTGCATGGGCACTACTCTGCTGGGAAAAGGGTCCGTGATTACCCCCCAACACACCTCCCCCTGGATCCTTTACTGTACTTACTATCCCTGATCCTATTCCTGGTTGCCAGTAATCTGGCCACAACTACTCAATTCCCTCTCCCCCATTGATGTACACATTCTGTAATGTTCGATCTGTGCAACAACCTGGCCTCTATTCATATTTTTTTCATTTTTAGTTTCCTAAAGTTATCTCTGCCCACACCCCTCCAGTTGATGACCACACCTATGTAATGGCTGGTCACGCCCATTCAGTGGGCCCCTTCTGTTGCATTTCCCTGGTGGGCTCTTCATGCCCCAGTCCGACACTGGATGATGTGCAAGGTTCCTCTCCAGGGTCTAGCTTGGAGAGGAGGACATCCATCCACAGTGGATGTTCCTTCTTTGTTGAAGGTGGTTATATCAATCCTAGAAATTCAGGATGAGGAAGCAGCTCGTGGAAAGAAGGCTCCAGTGTTTAATCACCACCGTAAGGTGGTCAAAACAGAGTTTCCTGTATCTGAACAGCTCACTGAGCTTATGGAGGAGGCATGGGGTAACCCTGACAAACGTTTTTTAAGTGAATAAGAGAATAACATCCTTGTATCCTTTCCCAGCTTCTGTATGTACTAAGTGGGAGGTACCTCCTACTGTGGATGCTAATGTGACATATTTAATCAGAAAATCTACATTGCCTATTCTGTCAGCATCTTCCCTGAAGGATTCCACGGTTAGAAAAATTGAAGCATGTCTTAAACAATATTTTCATCATCTGGAGCTGTTACTTGTCCAGCTATGGCTGGAGCCTGGGTAGCCAAAGCTGCTGAAGAATGGATGGGAGCATTGGAAGTTTCTCTACCAAATGCTACCAGAGAACAGATGATGTATATATCCCACATATGAGAAGCAGCTTCCTATCTGGTAGGAGCTACTGTAGATGCTAGAATTTTGGATTCTAAAGCATCAGCAGCTTCAATAGTGGCATGCAGGGCCCTTTGGTTAAGATCCTGGAAAGCTGATATAGGATCAAAGAAGGAGCTGGAAGTTTTAGCTGTCTATGGAAAAGTACTTTTTGGAGCAGAGCTGGATAAAATAATAGCTACTCTGGCGGCTTCAAAGTCAGCAGGTCTGCCATCTACTACAACTTTAAAGTTGAGGCAGGTTTCTTTTTGGTCCTTCCATCTTCAGGGACGAGCAAGGGAACAGCCTTCCTCTAAGATGTTTAGTTTTCACAAAATGTCAAGGCAGCAAACTAAGAGGTCTGGCCCGGCAAGATGTCCAGCTTCTAAACTGGATAACAAATCCCCGACCTGATGGGGCAGGCCTCCTCCTCCTGGGGGATGCCAGGGTGGGAGGCTGAATTCTTCAGTTGCGGATTGTGGGCATCAAACAAAACAGGTACCTGCGCCCAAGAAGTGGTCTCTCAGAGGTATGCCCTCACTTTCAGGATGCATCCTCCCCAGAAGTTTTTTTGCACAGATCCTCAATCAGATGCGGTCAAGGCTTTGGCCCTTCAGGAAGCTATTCACACCTTGCTGCAGGCAGGGGTAATAATCCTGATTCCTGTGTCGCTACAGGAAAGGGGTTATTATTCCAACCTATTTCTGGTTCAGAAACCGAATGGGGCTTATCGCCCTATACTCAATCTAAAAACCCTCAACAGGTTTATCCATGTACCCAAGTTTTGTATGGAAGCTCTCCAATCAATTATTTTGGCAATGGAGTCGGGGGATTACATGGTTTCCCTTGACATTCAGGATGCATATATGCATGTTCCTATTATACCATGCCACCAGCAATTTTTACAGTTTGCTGTCCTTCAGCAACATTACCAATTTCAGGCTCTACCCTTTGAACTATCTACGGCTCCCTGGGTATTTACCAAAATAATGGCAGTCCTGATGGCCTATCTTAGGTGTCAGGGAGTCAGAATTCTGCCATATCTGGATGACCTTCTGATATTTGCACAGACTCTGGTTGTTTTACAAAACCATCTTCAACTGATCATAGCTTGCTTACAAAAGCATGGCTGGATCATCAATTGGAAGAAATCATCACTTTCTCCAACACAGCAGATGGTACATCTGGGAACTCTTCTGGATTCTCGGGCACAGATGGTGTTTCTGCTAGAGGACAAGATAGTGGCCCTAGCATTGCTTATACGCAAGCTGCTATGCAAGCGAAGGGTATCCATTCTGTTAGCAATGCATGTCGTGGGATCAATGGTATCCACCTTACAACATGGTGGAGTATGCTCAGTTCCATTCCAGGCCTCTGCAAAAATTGATTCTCTCCAAGTGGAACAGACAGTATCATCTAATAAGGTCCCAGAGGATCCTTCTTACTCCAGAGGTACATCACTCCCTCCTGTAGTGGCTAAGAAAGGATCATCTGAACAATGGGCGCTCATTCTGGATTCCAAATTGGGTGCTTCTCACCACAGATGCCAGTCTTCACAGATGGGGAGCAGTGACAGGTCATCACGCTTTTCAGGGAAGATGGACAAATCAGGAAATTCATCTGCCAATAAACATTCTGGAACTGCGAGCAGTATACAAAGCACTTGTAATGGCACAGGACCTGCTCCACAGCAAGCCGGTCAGATCCAGTCCGACAATGCGAGAACATTGGCCTACCTCAATCATCAGGGAGGCACAAGAAGTTACACAGCCATGAAAGAAGTGACAAGGGTTCTGATTTGGGCAGAACGTCATCTTCCAGCCATCTTGGCAAAATTCATACCGGGAATATTCAATTGGGAAGCAGACTTCTTAAGTCACCAGGATATACACGACGGAGAGTGGTCTCTCCATCCGGGAGTGTTTCAGCTCCTGGTAAACAAATGGGGTCTACCAGAGATAGATTTCATGGCATCACGTCACAACAACAAGGTCCCCATGTACGGGTCCAGGTCCAGAGACCCATCAGCAGCCTTCGTAGACACACTGGCAGTAAGATGCGACTTCAATCTGGAGTATTTCTTTCCTCTGATCTCCCTCCTGCCAAGAGTTCCCAGGAAATTCAAGCAGGAAGGCGCAGCAGTAATACTGGTTGCTCCGGCTTGGCCCAGACATCATTGGTTCACCGACATACAGAATCTGTCAATAATCAGTCCATATCCTCTTCCTCTATGGCAGGATCTGCTAAGACAGGGTCCCTGCCAGCATCCAGACTTACCTCTTCTGGCTTTGACAGTGTGGCTCTTGAATCTTCCATCCTAAGAGTGAAAGGTATTTCCAGTTCTGTAATTCAAATGATGCTTAGGGCATGGAAGCCAGCCTCTGCCCACATCTATTACAGAGTTTGGCATTCTTTTGGTCAATGGTGTTACCATAGGAAGTATGATCCTAAGGTGTTTAGGATTTCTAGGGTACTGGCTTTTTTCCAGGCAGGTTTAGACCGTTGTCTCCACCTGGCTACTTTGAGAGTGCAAGTTTCTGCACTGTCAGTTTGGTTCCAGAGGAAGATTGCCTCATTACCAGATGTTAGACTTTTTTTCCAAGGAGTTCTGCGAGTTTAGCATCCTTTTGTTCCACTGGTAGCACTGTGGGATTTGTCCTTGGTTCTTGAAGGACTACAAGTTTCCCCATTTGAACCTCTGGACTCTGTAGATTTGAAATGGTTGACATCGAAGAAACTTTTCTCCTCGCTATGTCTTCTGCACGCAGAGTCTCTGATTTGGCATGGCTTTCTTGTTGCTCACCATTTTTGATTTTTCACCAGGATAAAGCTGTTCTTCAACCAAGGGAGGGTTACCTTCCTAAGGTAGTGTCCCTTTTCATGTGAATGAGGAAATTGTAGTCCCAGCTTACAAATTCTGTTAGAAAATTAGATGCTCTTTTTGTATTACAGGTTGAGTCTCCCATATCCAAAATACTTGGGACCAGGGGTATTTTGGATAACAGAATATTTCGTATTTTGGAATATTTGCATAAAATAATGAAATATCTTGGGAATGGGACCCAAATCTAAACACATAATGCATTTATGTGTTATTTACACCTTACACACATAGCCTGAAGGTAATTTTATACTATATTATTAATAATTTTGTGCATCAAAAAAAGTTTGTGTAAATACATGAAATTCATTTGTTTCATATACACCTTATACACACAGCCTGAAGGTTATTTTATACACTATTTTAAATAATTTCTGCTTTAAACAAAGTTTATGTACATTAAACCATCAGAAAGCAAAGGTTTCACTTTCTCAGACATGCTAAAAATATTCCGTATTTCGGAATATTCCGTATTTCGGAATATTTGGATATGGGAGACTCAACCTGTATATGGTTTTCACAAATGAGAATAGCCAGCTAACAGACAGACTCTGGCTACACATGACTATCTCTTAGATGTACACACAGGCTGATCTCTCTGTCCCAAGCATGGTGACAGGACATTCTACTCGGTCTGTAGGGCCATCGTGAGCATATAGTCGTGGTGCCTCCACTGAACAGTTGTGTAAACAGTTGTGTATGGCAGCCACATGGTCTTCTGTCCACACTTTTCTTAGGTTCTATGCCTTTCATATTTTTGCCTCTCAGGATGCTTCCTTTGGGCGACAAGTTCTCCTTTCTGCGCTCAGTAGCGTGCCCCATCCTAGAGGAACTGCTTTAGGACATCCCCATGGTATCCCTGTGCATCCCTATGGACCCTGAAGAAGAAAATTTGAGTTATGGTAGACTTACCTAGATAACTCCTTTTCTTCGAGGTCCATAGGATCCACAGAGCACCCACCCTGATGTACCTAGCTGCATGGGTAATTTTTTATTTTGGTCACAGATTCCCTCATATTGTGTAAGAGTGTTTCTGATGTATGATTGCTATTCCTTCTCCTCTCTCTTTCTCCTGCCTAAACTGAAGGCCTATGGCTAGAGGTGGGGTACATATGGAAGAGGACCCGAGGCATCCTGGAAGCTGAAGTTTTAACTGTTTGGTGCCTGGATGTCTCCAACCATAATATCCCCACGGTATCCCTGTGGACTCTATGGACCTTGAAGAAAAGGAGTTATCTAGGTAAGTCTACCATAACTCTAATTTTTCACCAGTTTTACTGTACTTTTGGCGTCAGAAACCTTTCAAACATTTCCTGTTACAAAAGTTAAATAAACCTAAAGTTTTGATTAAAGGAAGTTGCTGTGTTAGGGAACGTCTCCTGTATAATCATCCATTTTAGTGCTTTCTCCATCGTCAGGAAGAGGGAATAAATGTGTTTAATAGATTTTCCTTCATTATCCCTGAGATAGTTTAGTTTTTAGAGCTCTTAGTTAGGAAAGTGTATATTTCCATATACGTGCTTCTATCTTCAAGCAAGGAATGTAGTTGTATACCTGCAGAAATGTATGCCATTCTGTAATTAAATAATAATAATAATAATAATAATGCAAACATATAATTTCTATATATTAATACTGAACTTTATGCCGTGTACTTTACACCATACATAAGGTACAAAGCTAAATAATTTAAACACTCAGTATATTGCATACTGGCAATTTCATTATACATAGAAGCATAAGAAATGTTGTCATTAAGATTCTAATCTGCATTCATAAAGGGGAAGTAATAAAGTGCCTTCTTATAGAAAGATCTTGCAACAGTTACATGGAATCTAAAAGAGATAGATGTCTCTTCTTCTACTCTGACCTAAGAGTGCACACACCATTAATTCTGAAATAGAAGCAATCAATCAAGAACATTCAAATTCTTCTCACCTTGACAATGTGTCTTGTGTATTTATACCCATGGAAAATCCTTTGCTACCAAAAAGACAACCTTTAATTATTTCCAGAGAGCGTTTGCTAAACTATGCTTTATCAACATCACTTTCATTGCACAAGAACAATTGAGGAGTCAATGTCAAGGGCATTAGGGACAAGTAAAAAAAAGAAAACAAAACAATAAGTATAGATATAAACAGGGCCTGCTTCAGAGGTGCACTGTAATGCAACTGCGACCACGTCTTTTTGCGCAACGTGACTGCACATTGGTTGCACCATCAAACTTTGCACAGGCTCTATGGAGGCGCAGATTATCGGTCTGAACATAGGCCCTCATTCAGAGCCGGACGCTCGCTCTGAATGAGGGCCGTCCTCCATAAAAATGGAGCGTCCTCCTGGACGCTCGTATAGCTGTGGGTCACCACCCACAGCACATACGAGCGTGCATGATGATGGTCGCGATGGTCTTGACCATCGCGACCATCACCAGTTTTCGACCACAAGCCCTGGAGTGATTTTGGCTCTATCAGAGCCAAAATCACTCCCACTGACATCACTAGTGATTTCAGTGGGGCCGGCTTCTGACGGTAGGCGTTCCCTTGGGAACGCCTCCGTCTGGCAGGCACGCCTCCGGCACGCCCACCAAAGGGGGCGTGCTGTCAATCAACATCGACAGCACGCCCCCTTTAATCAGACACACGACGGAGCAGTGCACACCATCGACCCACTTGCGAGCGGACAGCCGCTTGCGAGTGGGTCTGAATGAGGCCCATAGTCACTTAAATCAGTGCAACTATGGCAAAAGCCGCAGTCGCTAACCGTAACACTCCCACAACAAGCCCACGTCTGACTAGCCGCCCCCCTGTTACCAATCAGGAACACCCACTGAAATTGCCTCTCCCTGCATCCGAATTCATTCTGCGGCTTTCAACAGTAGCCATCGTGTGCATGCGCAGTTGACTAGGATCCATGTACAGACTGAAAACATTGGCTGCTTGCATTATATACCCTGAATATATCTGCATTCCAGAGATTGGCCCCGATAGCTAACGCCATATCAAGATAGCGTTAACTGCTATAGCCTATGATCTACAGATCGCAAAAAGTACCAGCAGTGGCAGGGCGTTCGGCGCCATTCAGCAAACTATAAATTTGCGCCTGTCCAAAGAGACAGTGGCCATGATTCAGAGCCAGACACTCTGACAGAGCGCTTGCTCTGAATCAGGGCCGGCCTTCTTGTTTTTTAGAACGGACTCCTGGCCGCTCGCATAGCTGTGGGTGACCACCCACAGCTATAGCGAGCGGCCAGGAAGATGGTCGCGATGGTCAAGACCTTGTGGTAGGGTCTCGTTGCCGCAAGCCCCAGAGAGATTTCGGCTCTGACAGAGCCGAAATCTCTCCCACTGACATCACTCATGATGTCAGTGGGGCCGGCCCCAAACGGAGGCGTTCACATGGGAACGCCTCCGTTTGGGCAGCCACTCCCCCGGCCCACCCACCAAAGGGGGCGTGCTGTCACTCAACATCGACAGCACACCCCCTTTCATACGAGACCCGGAGCGACGGCTTGCCCGTCGCTATCCGGGTCTCGCACATGCGCACGACGGAGCCGGCTCCGTCGTGCGCATGCGCACTGGGCCACCATCGATCCGCTGGCGAGCGCATAGGGCTAGCGAGCAGGTCTGAATCAGGCCCAGTGTGCGCCTTTGGCATGCACTGCAAATATGGGACATGGTCTCACAAGGAAAGGGTGTAGCCAGACAATAGTACCACAATAGCACAATCTTTCACAATCTTTCACAATACACCGCAAATAGTGCCTCTGATTTACATTATACCACATAGTAGTGTCCCTTATTCACGTTACGACACAAAGTAGTGCCCCTTATACACAATGCCCACAATACTGCCCCTTATACACAATGCCCACAGTAGTAATGCCCCATATACACATAATTCCCACAGTAGTAGTGCCCCTTACATGCAATGCCCACAGAAGTACTGCCCCTTATGTGCAATACACAGGCATGTGCAGGGCAGGAGTTGGGTATATGGAGCTTGTTACATGATTTGTCCCATGCATTGGACACATAAGTATACCCCATGCCCTTATATTTTTGTACATACTAATTCTATCATTAATGATATGCACCCTTGTCTCTCCTTCTGCTGTAGAACTATAAGTCCCAGCATGCCATGCAAGTCTCCTGCTTGGACTTGGTAGTTCCACAACATATACCATCTGTGGGTGACCACCTGCATTGTGCCTGTGGAATGTGGGAAAGTTGCTCTGCATCCTGTTAGTGGGCCCCCACCTCTCCCAGGGGCCCCAGCCCAGTCCCTTACCTCTGAGCTGTCAGCTTAGAATTCACCACTCCAACATTTATCACCGAGGACCTGACAGGATCCAACCAGCTGCCAGGTCTTCCTCTCAGCACAGGTTTTCCTCTTCCCAAACTCTCCTGCACCCAAACAACTACAACTGGCAGAGATGTAGTGAGGAGGCCTCCTGCCATCTGCACCCATAGCAGTTGGATGACAGGGTGAACATGCCTCCTCTCTGTGTGCATTCATGAGGCCGTATCAGCACAGAGCATAAATTATGAGTTCCCCCCATGGGTCACTTGCCCTGCACCCACACTCATCACATTGGTCAGCAGCCTACCATAAGCTTAAATCTTGCTGCTCTGAAACAGCATCACCCAATTATCCCCCATACAGTACAGAGCAGTCCAGGCTGGGGGTGTGAGTAGATGATGCAGACATTGGGAGAACTTCCATAAACATTGGTACAGAGTTAATAGTACCTTGGGAATATCTGCTGTGTTTCTATATATGAGCATATTTGAAGTGTATCTTTAACAATTTTAGGTGTTATCTATTGTGTAATATCAGATCACGATTGCATGAGAGCACAAATTGATAATTATATCAGGGTTTTTTTTAACTTTTTTTATGTGTTTGATGTAATCATGTCATGAAATTCTGAGGTAAGGACAATTTGGAAAAACCTTAACACAAACAAATACCATGACACTGCACTAGCTGAAGTAACTTACACTGAAAATGCTGTTTCTTGCACATCCTTTGATAATATATATATATATATATATATATATATATATATCAATAATCAGTGCTCGAAGTGTGCCGGTATGAAACGGTATGTCATTCTGGCACTTCATTTCAGCACCCGACAGTCACAAGCTGCTGCCTGTATAACTTGTCTTGCGGACTGGAGGCATATTGAATTTGGGACTGGTCGCGAGCCAATCAGGGGAAGCCGTGTGGTTGTCCCTATTTGGCTGCCAATCCACAATGCAGCCGGCGCTAAATTCAATATGTGCAAAGGCAGCGAATCCAGTAAGTGGAGCACTGCGCGGTGTGTCCTGGGAGGTGCTATGAGCTGGGAGGGGAGGCAGTGGGAGTATGGAAATATCTGATATTTCCATTACCCCACTACAAACTTTCCTCTTCGACCATTGTTAATAATAGTATAGTAAACTTTAAATGGAATCAGTATGAAATGCTGACTATCGGGATGCCGCTGGTCAGAATACCGACAGCGGCATCCCAACAGCCAGAATCCCGACACCCATAGGTAAGTCTCCCCCTAACCCCACTGGCGGCTCTAGGCATGGGCAAGCTGGTCCATTGCCCGGAGCGTCATTGTATCTGGCGGGTGCAGAAAACGCCCACCCTCCCTCCCAGTGTTAGTCTGATTATGTAAGCTCAGGAGGAGGGAGCGGAGGAGGGAAGGGGGGCAACACAGGATGGTGCTGGGCGCAGCAAAGCCTAGTGCTGGCCCTGCCTAACCCCTACCCTAACCCTCCCTCCCTGGTGCCTAACCCTAATCTATCCCCCTTGTGCCTAAGGCTAACCTCCCTGCATCCTAATCCTAACACCCCCTCCCTGGTGCCTAAACCTAACCTCCCCCTAGTGCCTAAACCTAACCTCCCCCTCCCTGCATCCAAATTCTAACACTCCCTACACGGTGCCTAACCCTAACCCTCCCCATAGTGCCTCCCCTAACACCCCGATACTTACCTTCGGGATGTCGGTCGGTCAGGATACTGGTGCCGGCATCCCGACCTTTTAGGATTTCAGCACCGGTATTAAGACTGTTGGAATCTCCCGCACGTCGGGATGCCGACTGCATACCCTGTGAATCAGGTGTTGAAATTGTTCAAAATATTACCCATAAATTAGTCACATATGGGACCACTAATGACACCACAATTGGATGTATGTGTTGAGTAACACTGCGTGCAGCATATCCATAGGGAAGGACTACTTAATTGCCAGTAACCAGCATGGGAGCCTGCTGTGTACTTCCCCCTGTTCTCTGTCTTCTCCCCCGGTCATTGGCTGTGCACAATCAGAGGAGTTAGTGTCTGGGGCAGAGGGAATAAAGTAAGCGACAGTGGCTCACTGACTGGGGCAGCAGATGTTGGGCAGTGGCACCCTCCTCAGTGTGGCGCCTTAAGCAGCTGCATACCTTGCATATTGATAGGGCCGGCCCTGATCACAACACAGTCTGCAGGTCAGGTGCAGTGCAGTGGGGACGAGCCCCGGAGGAGAGAAGAGAGGAAATGGGGGCCGGCCAGGAGGACGAAGAAGAGCGGTGCTGAAGGGCCTCTTACTGCAGGCTCAGCCTGCTGTCTGTCATTAAGTTTGACAGGCAGCACAGCAGGTCAGTTGCAGCGCAGGAGGAATGGGAGGACTTGGCAGGAGGGGGAACAGCAGGGGATGGGACTAGGAACTGCTCAGGTTCTCCCGCTTGTCTCCACAACAGGCTGCCACTGTCTGTCATACTGTATGACAGGCTCAGCGGCAGCAACAACAGCAGACAGAGCAGCATCTGCAGGGAGAGCGCCTCTCCAGCCTGGCGCCTCCCTGCAGTACAGAATCTGCTCAGCGGGTTGCACTGACCCTGGGGAGAGGGATCCGTAGCATCCCTCCCTGGCACTCTCCTCTTGGACCATGCATGCAGAGTAGCGCTGAAGGAGAAGTGAAGGGTTCGCATTAGGGTTGTGTACAGATCCCCTTCAGTTAATGTACCTGTTACACATACAAAGGTATACAGCCCTCCTATAAGATACCAGAGACAGGAGATAATGAATAACATTGCAACAATGTCTATTATAAAGATGGGGACTGCACTGAGGAATGTGATATAGGTTTGTATTAGGGGTGAGTGGGTTCGGATTTCTGAAATCCGAGCCCCCCCGATCCGAGGCAGATCCGAGTCAGGCTCGACTTTTCCCGCCTGACTCGGATCTGAAATCGAGGCAAAACGTCATCATCCCGCCTTCCGAGTCTCGTGGGTTTTGGAACCTATATAAAGGTACCCGCGTCGGCGCCATTTTCTCACTCGGCTGTGGACAGTGAAGAGGGAGGGTGGGAGTTAGGGCTGGCTGGGCTGTGTAGTGTAGTGCAGAGTAGTGTTGTGCTGTGCTGCGCTGCGCTGTGCTGCTGTTGTCCACTACTTCAAAGTCCATAGGGGCTGGCTGTGTTGTGCTGTGCTGCTGTTGTTAATAGGGGCTGTGTCCACTACTTCAAAGTCCATAGGGGCTGGCTGGACTGTGTTGTGCAGTCAGTTCTCCATAGGGGCTGTGTCCACTCCAAAGTCCTGTGCAGTGTCCCAGTCCTAAAGGGGTGCTGTAGTGTTGTCCAGGGGGTGCTCTGTCCATCAGGGGTGCTCCCCCCAAGTGCTAAAAAAATAATATTTTTCGTGTGTTTGTGAATTGTGTGCGCAGTAGCCGCACGTGCATCAACAAAGTAGTGCCAAGCGTGCGCCTGTGTCATAAGTAAAGGGCCGGCTGGCTTGACCATTAAAGGGTGCTGTAAAACCCAAAGTACACTCCAGTCCAAACCCCAAAAAAAAATATTTTCTGTGTTTGTGAATTGTGTGCGCAGTAGCCGCACGTGCATCAACAAAGTAGTGCCAAGCGTGCGCCTGTGTCATAAGTAAAGGGCCGGCTGGCTTGACCATTAAAGGGTGCTGTAAAACCCAAAGTACACTCCAGTCCAAACCCCAAAAAAAAATATTTTCTGTGTTTGTGAATTGTGTGCGCAGTAGCCGCACGTGCATCAACAAAGTAGTGCCAAGCGTGCGCCTGTGTCATAAGTAAAGGGCCGGCTGGCTTGACCGTTAAAGGGTGCTGTAACCCCCAAAGTACACTCCAGTCCAAACCAAAAAAAAATTTATTTTCTGTGTTTGTGAATTGTGTGCGCAGTAGCCGCACGTGCATCAACAAAGTAGTGCCAAGCGTGCGCCTGTGTCATAAGTAAAGGGCCGGCTGGCTTGACCTTAAAGGGTGCTGTAACCCCCAAAGTACACTCCAAACCAAAAAAATATATATTTTTTGTGTTTGTGACTTGTGTGCACTGTGGCTGCACGTGCATCAACAAAGGAGCAGCGCCAAGCGTGCGCCTGTGTCCCATAAGTAAAGAGCCGGCTGGCTCATTTCTTAAAGGGTGGTGTAACCCACAAAGTGCACTACTCTCCAGCAAAAATAAAAAAATATTTTCTGTGTTTGTGTGCGCTTTAGCCGCACGTATATATCAATATAACATAAATGGAGGACCAAACTTTCTCCGATAAAAATAAAATAGGGAAAGATCAAGAACCACTTCCTCCTAGTGCTATTGCTGCTGCTGGGAGTTGTTCATCATCCCAGAGAGGAAGTAGGAACATCACTACTTTTACTAAACAATTGACCCTCCAACAGTCCCTAGCGATGAGGATGAAGTATGACAGCAGTCATCCTGAAGCAAAATGTATAACTGAGGCCTTGACTGTTATGTTGGTGTTAGACGTGCGTCCGGTATCCGCCATTAGTGCAGTGGGATTTAGACAATTGATGGAGGTAGTGTGTCCCCGGTTCCAAATCCCGTCTAGATTCCACCTGGATCCTCAAAGCAGCAGCGATAAGCGTGCGTCTGTCTGTTAAAGGGTGGTGACACCCTCAAAGTGTGCTACACAAACAATAAAAATATTGTTCTTTTTTTTTTCTGTCTTTGTGAATTGTGTGGGCTGTAGCCGCACTTGCATCCTCAAAGCAGCAGCGACAAGCGTGCGTCTGTCTGTTAAAGGGTGGTGACACCCTCAAAGTGTGCTACACAAACAATAAAAATATTGTTCTTTTTTTTTCTGTCTTTGTGAATTGTGTGGGCTGTAGCCGCACTTGCATCCTCAAAGCAGCAGCGACAAGCGTGCGTCTGTCTGTTAAAGGATTACATCGGTGACAGCATTCAAGTAGGCATGTCAGACAGTCCGTACCTGTACTGGCAGGAAAAAGAAGCAATTTGGAGGTCCCTGTACAAACTGGCTCTATTTTACCTGAGTTGCCCCCCCTCCAGTGTGTACTCCGAAAGAGTGTTTAGTGCAGCCGGGAACCTTGTCAGCGAAAGGCGTAGGAGGTTGCTTCCACAAAATGTGGAGAAGATGATGTTCATAAAATGAATTATCAACTCTTCCAGGGAGACCAGCCTCCAGAACGTACAGAGGGACCTGTGGTTCCAGCGGGGACGAATTAATACTCTGTGAGGATGAGGATGTACACACTGAAGAGGGTGAGGAATCGGTGGAGGATGAGGATGACATCTTGCCTCCGTAGAGCCAGTTTGTGCAGGGACAGATTAATTGCCAGCTTGTTTTGTGGGGGCCCAAACGAACCAATCATTTCAGCCACAGTTGTGTGTCAGACCCTGGCGCTGAAATGATTGGTTTGTTAAAGTGTGCATGTCCTGTTTATACAACATAAGGGTGGGTGGGAGGGTGGGAGGGCCCAAGGACAATTCCATCTTGCACCTCTTTTTTTTCTTTGCATTATGTACAGTTTGGGGCCTAGTTATTCAAACTGCCATCCTGTCTGCCACTGCAGTTTCACGCCTAGATGGGTCACGTGTTTGTGCCGCCCACTCGTTTCGCTTAGCATAGTCATCCAGCTACCTCTGTGCAACCTTTTGGACATAAAAACACTATTGTGAGGTTTGAGGTGTTCAGAAGAAGATAAGACTGCCACTGTGGTGGGACTACAAATCCGAAAATCCCTGGTCTACCACCGACTGCCACACATTTTGGGAAGTTACTCCACCACAGATCTGCCCCCAGACTCAGTCACAGGTGCTCCAGGCCCCCACCTCCCACACCCTCTTACCCGCAGCTCCAGCTCCATCCAGCGCACACGAGCTGCTGGAGAACTACAGCCAAGTAATTGAAAAAGATATCCCCATCCTTGTTGACATCCAGCTCCTCGAAGAACATCTGCAGCCATGCTTATGGTTGGTGTGGGCTGTCCGCACAGGACTCTGCTGCACAGGTCTGCAGCTAGGGCTGCTGATGGGGAGGAGTTTGGATATGGAGTTGAGGGGGCACTGGATGTGTCACACTGCTACAAGAAGCTGCTTCAGGGTGTCGACACCAGTGACTGGAGACGGGCTCAGTGGCGTCCCTCCCTGTGGTGTCACCTGGTGCGGGGAGGGATGACATGTGGCATCGAAAAGGGGGCATGGCCTCGTGGACAGGGTGTGGTCACACAGTCACGGCCTGAACCCCGTAGTCCCGACTCCTTTTTACTGGGGGGGCTCGGGGGTGTGTGAAAAAAGACGATAAGGTTGAAACGTGTTGGTGGTCTAAAAAGAGAGGCAGACTGACCGCAGGATCCCTGGAAAGAGCAGGTTGCAATCAGGAGAGGTGAAGGTAACCGGGCTTGTATTCACCCCTTATGCTTGTTGATGTGCCTTTCATAAAAGGCTTTTTGCGGTACGGAGCCACTTTTTACTTGTGCTATAATTTTATGTATGTGTATGAATACATTTGTTGGAAGCTTTTTAGACTATGAGATGCTGTTTTGAGATTTTATGTGGAGCACGTAGAAGGCAAGATAACGAATAGGAGAAGCATCAGACTGGAGATGCACCTGGATTGATTGAAATCACCCCATTTCAGAACAATTGACTTATTAAGTGACTATGGCCCTCATTCAGAGCGTACGCTCGTTCCGAGCGATGTTCGCACATCTGCGCATGCGTACGGTTTTTAGTACGCATGCGCGAACCAGTCAGTGCAGCCGAAAATCGTTTGTACGCTATATAGCGAGTGCCTGCTATTTTGAGTGACAGAATGAGGCGTATGTGGGTGGTAACAGGGGAAGGTGCTTGTAAACGGGGAGTGGAGATCAGAACGCAGGCGTGCTTAAAGGTCAAAACGGGCGTTTTAAGGGTGTGCATAATTAATACAGCAGCGTCATTGACCACGTCACTTGGTTTTTTTTAACTCAGAACTGCTCGCAAAATAGCGGTTGAAAAACCAACCACAAGAATAGCGAGCAGTTCATACGCTGTACGATGTTCTCGATTAATCTAATAAATAGCGGACCTGACGTATGGTGCGAGCGGCCAGGGGGCGTTTTTAACAAATAAACGAGCGTATGTTTTGCTCGCTCGTTCAGACTTAGAGGTGTGAACAGACTGCAATTTGCGAACGGATCATTTGAATGGCCACCGCTTGTTTTAGAACGAACGACCGCAAATAGCGAGTGGCTCTGAATGAGGGCCTATCATTGTAATGTTGACATCTAAGTTAAAGGATTCATACATTCAAAATTTTCCCCTCCTGATAGAGGAGCGCTTTATTCTCATTTTGTTGCTCAAGTCTTCTTGTAATTGGTGTTTATCACTTTATAAAGCTACACCTCTTGGTGGATTGCAAGGGATAATTCAATTTTTTGTTATTAAACTGTACCACCTTTAAAACTTGTTTACCAGATTACATGTATAGATTTAGAAGCAGACTTACTGTGTTTAATCTATAAAGCATTTATTAATTAATAATGTAATACAACAAGGCTTGTGTGATTAATTAAGGTAAAAGGTAGAATAGCAATAGCACCTGTATAAAAGATCTTATCTTCATTCCAAAAAGTATTAAGTATTTAAACCTCATATTGAGCAAATAAAGTATAATTCTAATTCTCCTAAAAAATGGCTGACAGGGCTCTAATATATTTCAGACATGGTTTCAATTTCTTGCTGAGTGTAATCTGCAGACACCCAGATTCTTCCTGAAGATCATGGGCTCTGATACCAAGGGGGGTTCCAGGAGAAGTTGGCATGGTGTTAGCTGAAAGACTGCCCCTGTATGATGTATAGGACATTTCTCAGACTCCACGAAGACTCTTGACCTTATGGACATTGAATTGCAGCCCTGGACATTTGCATAGGAGCAATGCGTCGATAATTGCTGATTTCTGATTTATAATGCTTTGCTGAAAATATGTAAAGAATAATCTAACCTTTTACTTCTTGTGTGGTGCACCATTATTATCGCTTCAATAATGCCAACTTGCTACTTCTCAGTGCAAAGCCAGCGAGTGCAGCTCCTGTCTTCATTCCATCTTACTGCAGGGCAGGGCCGCCATCAGGGAGGGGACGGCCGGGCCTAAAGTCTCGGGCCAGGGCAGAAAGGAGGCCCGTGTGGCAGCAGAGTGAATAAACACCGTCAACATATTGCAAGTGGCGCCGGCCGCGAGGTAATCTGAGCTCGCGGACAGGGAGCCAATCAGGAGCTCCTGATTGGCTGCCGGTCCGCAAGCTCCAATTAAATTGCATCCGGCTCCACATTGGAAATGTCACTCACTGTTAACTGGGCCTCTCTCTCTGTCCGTGTAAGTGCAAGTGTCAACAGCGTACCTGGAGAAGGAGCCGCTGCCCGGCAACTGCCAGCCAGTGTGGATAGCCTGGGCCAGGCCAGGAAAAGTTCAGCCGAGGGAGAGGGAGGAGCAGTAGCGCCAGGGGAAGCAGCTATCTGCATCTGCTGCCACACAATGGGGAAGGTAAAGAGCTCAGATGAGCAGGAGAGACTACGGGGGATCCCACTTCCCATCCAGTTATTCCCATGGTAAAGACATCAGGTACAGAGACTCCTGCTCTCCCACCCTCACCCTGCTGTCCCAGTCCCACCCTCACAATGCTCTCTTACCCTGCTCTCACCACAGGCCAAACTTTGAAAGAAAAAAAAAACTGGTTTATGCACCAGTAATACCCCACCCACATTATCCAAAGCAATACCCACCTCTGACAAACTGTCTCCTACCGAAGGGAAGGGGCCTTGCCTATTTTGAGAGTCCTGGATCCCACAATCTCTGATGGCAGCCCTGCTGCAGGGACAGTGCATGCAAGTAACCTATTCTGTTTTACTCTTGCTTGGTGGTTGTCCAGGTTATCGGGTTATACTATTGTGCTGACCTTGTATTGGTTTCCCTGCACTGCGTGATATTGCCTTGGGCTGGTTTAGAGAAGGGTGCTGGTTCCAGGGCTAGGGTTCAGTGTGCAGTATACGGTCTGTACACTGAGGTGTACTCTCAGTTTCTGAGTTCCTCACTGGCTCCAGTTCCGGGTCTTGAAAGAGTTCATCCTTGTTCCTGCAGTATATATATTCCTGGTCTTGCTGGCCTTCACATGTCACTAAGCGAGGGGTTGCCCAGTGGACCTGGTTTGTTCACTCCAGTTCTAGTCCAGTATGTATGCATATCACAAGTCTGTGGTTGCTACACTGTCCCTAGTGTACCTAAGCTGGTGTTTACACCTATGAGCCAAAGAATTATCAAGCCACCTTGTTTCAAACCTAAGGGTTCCGAGCCGGATGTACAGAAAACGCAGACCATGACACAGGGGTTTGGACTGGGCATTGATGAGTCAGGCGTCAGGCAGTCAGTCAGGACATCTTAAAATATATATATATATATATATATACATATACAGTCAGGTCCATTAATAGTGGGACATTGACAGAATTTTCAGATTTTGGCCTCTATTCACCACCACAATGGTTTTGAAATGAAACAAACAAGATGTGCTTTAACTGCAGGCTTTCAGATTTAATTTGAGGGTAATTACATCCAAATCGGGTGAACGGTGTAGGAATTACAATGGTTTCAATATGTGCCTCCCACTTTTTAAGGGGCCAAAAGTAATGGGACTATCAACTCAAAAGCTATTTCATGGACAGGTGTGGGGTATTCCCTCGTTATTTCATTATCAATTAAGCAGGAAAAAGGTCTGGAGTTGATTCTAGGTGTGACATTTGCATTTGGAATCAGTTGATGTCGACTCTCAATATGAGATCCAAAGAGCTGTCACTATCAGTGAAGCAAGCCATCATTAGGATGAAAAATTAAAACAAACCCATCAGAGAGATAGCAAAAACATTAGGTGTGGCCAAATCAACTGTTTGGAACATTCTTAAAAAGAAAGAACGCACCAGGAGAGCTCAGCAACACCAAAAGACCCGGAAGACCACGGAAAACAACTGTGGTGGATGACAGGAGAATTATTTCCCTGGTTAAGAAAAACCCCTTCACAACAGTTGGCCAAATCAAGAACACTCTCCAGGAGGTAGATGTATATGTGTCAAAGTCAACAATCAAGAGAAGACTTCACAAGAGTGAATATAGAGGGTTAACCACAAGATGCAAACCATTGGTGAGCCACAAAAACAGGAAGACCAGATTACAGTTTTCCAAACAACATCTAAAAGAGCCATTACAGTTCTGGAACAACATCCTATGGACAGATGAGACAAAGATCAACTTGTACCAGAGTGATGGGAAGAGAAGAGTATGGAGAAAGAAAGGAACAGCTCATGATCCAAAACATACCTCCTCATCAGTGAAGCATGGTGGTGGTAGTGTCATGGCTGGGCATGTATGGCAGCCAATGGAACTGGTTCCCTTGTATTTATTGATGATGTGATTGCTGACAAAAGCAGCAGAATGAATTCTGAAGTGTTTCGGGGAATATTATATGCTCATATTCAGTCAAATTCTTCAGAACTCATTGGACGGCGCTTCACCGTGCAGATGGACAATGACCCGAAGCATACTGCAAAAGCAACCAAAGAGTTTTTTAAGGCTAAAAAGTGGAATGTTATGCAATGGCCAAGTCAATCCCATGACCAGAATCCAATTGAACATGCATTTCACTTGATGAAGACAAAACTGAAGGGAAAATGCCCCAAGAACAAGCATGAACTGAAGACATTTGCAGTAGAGGCCTGGCAGAGCATCACCAGGGATGAAACCCAGCATCTGGTGATGTCTATGCATTCCAGACTTCAGGCTGTAATTGCCTGCAAAGGATTTGCAACAAAGTATTAAAAAGTGAAAGTTAGATTTAGGATTGTTTAGTTTGTCCCATTACTTTTGGCCCCTTAAAAAGTGGGAGGCACATATAGAAACCATTGTAATTCCTACACCGTTCACCTGATTTGGATGTAAAATTAAAATCTGAAAGTCTGCAGTTAAAGCACATCTTGTTTGTTTCATGTCAAAGCCATTGTGGTGGTGAATAGAGGCCAAAATATGAAAATTCTATCAATGTCCCAATATTTATGCACCTGATATATTTATATATATATATATATATATATATATATATATAAATATATGTGCATGGGGTATGAGGCAATCCTACAGTATGTAAAACAGCGGGTTCGGCCCGTCATGGCCGGTGGTTCAAATCCCGACAGCAGCAGCCCTACATGGGTGAAAATCCCGACTGCACTAAGGTAAGTATAAACTAACCTAACCTCCCCCCTAATCCTATCCCTCCCTTAAGTGTGCCTAAACCTAACCATCCCCCAGTGCCTAAACCTAACCCCCCCTTCCCTGCTGCCTAAACCTAAGTCTCCCGGGAACCCTCATAAGCTAACCCTCCCCCCCCCCCCCCGCAGCTGTCCGCGCCCGGCACCCGGTAAAATGACAGGTGTCGGGATTTCGACCACTGTCATTTAGCCCTTGCCAGGATTGGACAGTCGGGAAGCCGGCGGTCGGGATTCCATCTGTTGGCTTCCCGACTGCTTCCCAAAACAGCATGGTGCAGGATTCAAACTTTATGCCTGATTCAGGGATGGACAGAATTGCAGAGCCTCACACAAGCGGTATCTGTAGGAAACTGACACTTTCTTGCTGCATCTGCGATCCCAGCGCTGTGATCGAGGATGCAGCCTGGGATCACCATCACAACCATCGCAACTGATGGTTGAAATGGTTGCTCCTTTGGCTAGGCTGTGGCAGCTGAAGCTTACCGCAGTCTGGCCAGGTCCTGGCAGCTGTGAGACCAGGAAATCTGTGGCCACTGGTGCAGACCCTGTCCTCGACCCTCCCATTTCTGGAAATTGTGGCCAGCCAAGCCCCTGCTCCATCCCCCCCAAATAGTGTAGCATGTCAATCATGCTGCTGCTTGAATGGGTCTGTGAGCGAAATCGCAGGACTCATTCTGCACATAGGCAGAATGGATCCTGTGCATGCACAGACCCTAAACCATCAGAGATGTGTGCTAACCATCGGGGACATGCACAGTAGCTCCCCCTCTGCCATTTCACTCATACTACATAATGAGCTTCCATGCATGCACTGAAGCTCCCAATGCTGCCCAATCAGCTGCGGTCACTGCAGTTACAGTGTGAATCAGCAGGAGCAGTAGCATACATCATAAGGCCTGGTACACCCATGTTTCTGCCTCCCATGCCCAGGTCCCCAACAGGTACAGGCCAGTTGGCTTGAAGGTCTTCCTTACCTATATGGTGGTTTCTCTGCAACGGGGAACCTCTGAAGAACCTAATTCTCGCTGGGCATATGATGACTTCAGTCAGTATTCACTATTCACGTAGTTGATCAAATGGCCTGGAAGTAGGGATGTGCAGGCTCGGATAGGTTGGAATTTGCACGCTGAGTTCGGATTTTTCCCTCCAAAAAACGGGACTCAGAACGAGGCAAAACATCATCTTGCATGGACAAACATCATCATTCCTGGACTTTTGCCTGTTTGCATAGGAATATAACCAATGCCATCATCATGTAACAGAGGTTCAATCAGCTAGTACAGAGGTTCCTATACTTCGCCAGAAATGTTTTAAGGATATCCATGCTTGAGCACAGATGACTGAATTAATACATAAGTCAATTTGACATAAGTCATCTGGACTCAAACATGTGTGCCCCTTGCTATGCCTGTGAATTGGCCCATCTGGTGGTGCCAGGGGCTGTGGCAAGCCACAGAGGAAAGCACTTGGCCCATCCTAGTGGGTACTGTCCTGTGCTCCCGATGACCCAATCTGTCCCTATATGTACTTGTGGCTTGCAGTTGCATACCTTCCAACAGTCCTGCTTTGTGTGCCCTATCACTAGTTTTCCATGGAATGGAAGACTGGGAAGTACGTTATGTTCACTGCTGCTTCACATTCCTGTACCAATTTGAAGACCTGAACGGCCCCTTTGTGTGATCACTTTAGGTCACCTCCCAGTCTCAACTCTGAAACCCCTTCACAAAGACTGTTTGCGCATGTAAACTAGCAGAACATTGCTAAACTGCGGGAACATCGGTATAGTGTTTATTTCTGAATCAAGCCCAGAGTCACAGTTGTGATTGATATGTACGGTCTCAGAAATATCGTAAAAATGGACTGGGCATTCCTGTGTGGTGACAGAGAGGTAGCTATGCCGATGCATAGAGATGTACACTCTTATGTGGTTACAAACTCAGATGCATAATCGTTCAAATTGGAGGCCATACTCTGATGGAGAATCTGCACCTAGCATGGGCTGGTGCAAGTTTTGATGGTTTGACCAATGGTTGAGTCTAAAGATTCACCAAGTGGTATCTGTGTATCTAGAGAAGCTCAAAGTAGATATCTCAGTCCTGGCACATTCAGATGCAGGGATATACACCAGGGAAGGGCTTATAGCACCATTTGTATAAAGTCTCAGGGATACAACTGGCAAAAGACGCAGATGCTGATGCTTCTTTGTTAAATTCAGAATCAGGCCCTTTATGTACAACTGCACTGTTTTTGCCTATACAATGGAGCGCTCAAAGGTAAAACATGCAATGCCATGTAAAACTGGCCAAGGATGGGTTATTTTTATTAAATGCTCTCATTTGGGATACAGAGCCTGACCCAGGTCCAGACAGTGTAGAGAGTATTCTCTCAGTTTTCAGATTATCAGAAACCTGTGCAGGTGCAGGACCCGTTCTGTGCATGTGCAAACAGATCTGGCAATCTCGCTCACAGATGCCTCCAGCACATAGACAAAACTAGAGATCTGGTACTGGGTGGTCCCAGTTTTAGTACCATGTCAGATATTGTATTTCTGTTTCATGAAAAAAAATCTATCACATATTATGTATAATGTTCACTATAGGTCCAGCGCCGGGCAGGGCACCGGACCTAGAGAAGGGGCACTCATGTGCGCGTCGAAGGCATGCGTGCCCAAAAAGGGGACATGACCACGATAATAGGGGGCATGTCTCTAATACGTGTCCCCTTATTGTCTCTCTAGGGATCGTGCCTGGCACTTAAGGACATGCCGGGCTGCCCCAAAGCGCTGCTGTCTTTGTGAATAGATGCCAGGCACATGCGTCAGGCATCCATTCACCGGCGGTGACCACTGCACCTCTGTTTTTCCCCCTGTGAGACACTGCGACCCACGGGTGGGGACAGCACCCAGCAAGCTGTTCAGCGGGGCGCCGCCAAAGGGGGCAGGGTGCATTCCGCCCTTTTGAAATTGGGCAGTGCGCTGCTCCCCGCTAAAACAGCATAGTTGGAACACATATATATATATATATATATATATATATATATATATTGTAACACGACCGGATTAGGGGTCCCTCTCCTGAGGTAGATGTACTCCCTCTTCATACACACAGCCGGGAAAATAGTACACCAGTCTGGGGTCTCGTACTAACTGGTCGGTACCAGTCTTTAATGTGCAACAAAATAGGAAAACAAAACATAAGTAAATCCTAGCCCTGTCTGTGTGCTAACTAGACAAGAGGTTCCCTCTCTAAAGAAATAGTGAGGCCTACTGCCTCCACCATCAACACAAGCGTATGCACAAGACTTACAGGTAGTTTTCAGCAAGTGTCTCTGTGCCAGCCAGTCTGCTTGCTCTCCCAGGTATGAGACACCTAGCTTACAGTCAAACACAGCCTAAATCAGCCAGTTCCAGTTGCAGAACCTAATGAGCATGCTAACAGGCATAAAGGCCAAAACCTGGAGTGGCCCGTGGATGGAGCCCTCCCTCTCCTCACATTCAAACCCCCAGGTCCAAAACCGGCTTTTCCAAAAAGCCGACACTCAAATCTGCTTCACTGCAGACTGTCTCCTGGGTTTTTTTTTATAGGTCAAAAACCTAGGACAAATGTGTCTACCACTGACCACTTTACCAGTGCTCCTATCACAATATATATATATTTTCTAGAGTTGCAAGCTCAGGTCGCCTATTACTGAAAAGTGGCGTGTCCACTCAAACAGAGGGCGTGGTTTTAAGACACGCCCCCATTTTCATTGTCCACATCGCTTCACAGAGAATATGTGCCCATTCACATCAGTCCCTGCCACAGTGAAGCTCACAATCTATATTCCTTACCACATGCACAGGGACGTAGGGAAGGCGGAGCAACTGGAGCTTGTGCTCAGGGCGTTTGCTAGGGTGGAGGGCGCTGCCTGGCATGGCTATATTATCTAGAAAGTGGACATTAGACTCTGCCAGACTGACAATCAGAGGGTGTGTGGTGATGAGCACTATTCTAGAAGGATAGTGAGGATGCGGGTGGTGTTAGAGCTTAGGGCGCCAATAATGTCAGAAAGTAGAAGGGAAGCTGACTGCTGCTGGTCCCTGGAAACACTTCCATGGTGGTGCTGATACCTGAGATACAGGCTGACCTGAGTGGCATAGAGGGGGAGGAGTGCAGCACTGAACGATGTACCACAGAAGTGGGGACACTGAAGAGGCTGCTGCTGCTCTACTAATTATATTATATAATGTATTTTTAGTTATTTACCATAGCACATTTGCTTACCTAAGTATGTTTTGAATATTTTACAGTAGTAATATATTGATATTAAGTCAGCAAATTGTGAATGCAATAAAGAAACCGGGAAAGAAGATGATAGAATGGATGGACAGACAGCAGACAGACAGATATATATCAGTGTTCTCCCCAGAAAATTTTGCCAGCCTTATGGAGTCAATAAGTAGCTGGATGGGGACCTTTTCACAATAATGAAATGTTGAAATCTTGATCTGCTCTGCCTCCGCTCTCCAGGCTGACATCACCCGCCACAGTTCCACGTGGCGTCAGACTGGAGCGCAGAGGCAGAGCAGATCAGGAATTCAACATTTTGACACTGTGATGTCACCAATAACTTGCACAATGCACTGCGCCAACAGTCATATATGTAACGTCGGTGTAGCATGACTTTCAGCAGCATCATACTACTAACGGGTTGGGTATGGGATGCTGGTGCTCGGGATCCCAGCAGTCAGAATCCTGATGCTCGCATACTGGCAGGGCTAGGATACCAACACTTGTAGGTCAGTATCCTAAAGCTCCTCCTATCCCTATCCCTAACCCACCCCCCCTATTGCCTAAACCTAACCTTCCCCTTCCCGCACCCTAAACCTAACTCTTCCCCCTTAGTGCCTAACCCTCCCCCTAGTGCCTAACCATAACCCTCCCACTAACCCCTGTACTTACCGTCGGGATGACGGGACCGGGATCCTGACTGTCTCTATTTTGATTGGATCCCCATACTAACAAAGCCAAGCACTGCAGCAGGGGATTTTAGGCCATAAAAATTGTTAATGTATGATGTATATTGATTTTATATATATATATATATATATATATATATATATATATATATACTGTACATTAATCATACATTAACAAATTTGTCTGAAATAAAAAAAAAGTGAATAGAAAAAAAAGAATATGGTGTTGGAAGATGCTACCTATATTCTTACAAAAATTTTATATAAAAAAATAACCTCAGGTTGACCCATTTAGGTCAGTACCTAAAAATAATTATGAAAATCAGGGGTTCTGCCAAAGGCTGCCATTAGAGACTTAATCAAGTCAGCCCTCCCCCCTCCCCCCTTGTCCCTGCCAGCTGCAGCATGAAAAATTGCCATACCTGGGGGAAAGCAGTATAAATTGCTTTGCTCTGACCCCCTATCCCCTTGTGCTACATCTGGCAGCAGTGGCAGCTGAGCTGTCAGTGTTACAGCAGTCACTAACACTGAGGAATCCTCTCGCCGGTGTCCTCCTCTATGCTGAGACCAGGTCCTCCACAAACTCTTCCTGACAGTCAGCAAGCGAGTGCGCACGTACTGATGTCATGCGCTCGTGCATGGACTGATTCATAAATGGGCTAGCACACAGGGGAGGCGGAGCTCTGGAGCAATAAAGTTAAACTGGTCCTCTGGTGCAGCCAAGCAGACAAGATTTACTGTGCGGTCCTGACCGGGCGCCACGGTCGGCCACTCATTAAATATGGTGGATCAGCGAACTGGGCTAATGGGTGGTCCGGTGCACCCACGGACCACCCCTCAGTTTCGCCTATGCTCCTGCAGTATTTTAATATTTGATGGACGTTATTGCACAGCCGCTTCCTGGTGTAATACCGTCCACAACTGAATCAGGCCCACAGTTCTTTAAGGGGCATTTTTATTAACAAGTTGTGGGTATCCCCCGAAAAACACCCGCAAATATTAAGTATCCCTTCGATGTACTGTATCTGAGCAGGACCGCATGGTATATTGGCTATATCTACTGCAACCCCTCATTTTCAACTTTAAAAAAAAATGGTTTATATGGGAGCTGATTAATTACTGAATTTACAAAATCAAACAATGGCTCCAATAGCTAACTCTAACGCCATCTTCAGATGTGTAGCTTATGGGCCACAGTTACCTGTCAGAGCCCCTGTGTGTGACTATTAAAACATCCCCGCAGTACTTAATTTTTTAAACGACAAAAAGAAATTATAATTATCGGGTCTAGAACCTGACAATTCATAACTTTGTCCCTAAATCACTAAAGCTACATGAATAAAATATTTAATCTTGCTCAAAGAAAAATAAATGGCAATATCCATTACAAATATAATGCCTATTTTTAGGTAAATAGTAACGAACCCTGAAGAAAAAAAATATTAAGAAAGATAAATGAAGCCTTGAGGGATTCGTCTATAGAGGAAATGATTATAATAAATGAATGTACTGTACATTATTTTTTAATTTAATTCAACCTCTTCTGCATTTTTTACAAGGACGCTCTGCAGATATAATTCATTCTGACAAGGATTCAAATAGCTTTTGGTTCCACTGAGGGAAATATTTTTCAGCAAATTGGTAAAAACAAACAAAATGGATTTTTCTTGCAATAAATACAGTAAATGGAGCTCATAGTGTATATGTATATTTCATGTAGGGTGCCTGATGTTCTATTTTTACAAAGTCACATATGCTCAATTACAATTAAATGTGTTTGAACACTGAGAATTACATATCATTTAGAACCTCTAGTATAAAGAAAGGTCTGCTTTACAGGTCTTATAGTATTATTGTAATTACAACATTCCCTAAGTGAGCATTGTTCATTTGCTAAATACATATCTATAATATAATACTATATGTTTGTTTTTAAATGGCATACAACAGGTCAAATACCTATTGTATATTTTCTGCCTAGTCTCAGTTATAAAATTGTGCAGTCAGTGAACATAGGAGCTCATTCAGACCTGCTCGCAAGACTCAGCCGCTCGCTGGTAAACAGGGGCTGGATATTTAAATTACATGCTTGAACTCTATGTCTTAGCGAGTTACGGCACTGATCGCTCGCAAGTGTATAGAGATGTCTCCTTTCCCCTCGCAACACACGTCATCTCCGGGAATTGTTTGATTAATCGTAACATCGAGATCCATCTGAGCTGCTCGCAGCCCTTGCGGTTGCCTTTCCCCGCAGCAAGCACTGTGATCAGTGCTGGATGCAATACATGCAGGCCACGTGTACAATGACGCTACTTCGCTAATTATGCACCCCCTTTAAACGGCGTTTTGACAGCCTGACACGCCTGCGTCCGCAACACCACTCCCCCATTCGCAAGCACCTTCCCCTGTTACCACCCACAAACGGCACTATCTGTCACTCAAAGTAGCGGGAAGTCTGTGTACTACGAGCGCACGATTCCTCATTGCTGAGACTGGCTTGTGCACGCGCACTGCGAATTATTCGCATGTACACTGAGCAACAATCGCCCGGCAGCGAGCGATCGCACCTTAGTGAACAGGTCTGAATCAGGTCCATAGTTTTGTAACCAAACTAATAATAAGCAAAATATAGCAAATAAAATATGTTATATTTAGTGTGTGTAACGCTTCGCTGTTATCAAGTAAAACAAATAGCATTCAGAGCACATAGGGCCTTATTCTAAATTGGATGCGATTCCTATATTCATGCAAACAGCCAAAGTTTTTTTATTTGCGCATGTGTCTCCACTCTCAAAAGCTCCATTCATGCATCCTGATTTTTTTAGATGCACAGTAGCAGAAATGTACGGGGTGTTCCTGTACGGTGACTGGGGGGTAACAATGGGGTGGCTAGGAGGACCCAAGTGCAGCCTCCGTTTGGGCCCCCTCCTCTCTGTCAGTACACTGAGCGCTGTAAATTTTGGCTTCATGACATGTGTGGGTCTCTGGGAAAATGGCATCCGTGCCTATTTTCCTGGGGACATAATTTCTGCACATGTGCAGATCACTGGGTAAATGCCCGCCGCCATTTTCCCAAGTGAGATTTTGCTGCTCTGCGGCGCTGGTCCAGCGCCGTGGAGCAGCACATCGGAATCTGCGTAGAGGTAAGCATTGTTTAACTATGTGTGCAGGGTGTGCGGTGTTGGCCCCCCTGGACCCAGGGGCCCGTGTGCACCGCACACCTTGCACCAAATATAAAGATGGCTAAAAAGACGCACAGAGATGTTGCGCACCAATCTGTATTTCATTGTCTACAGACACTGACAATGTGCATCTCAATCCTTGCACATTTGGACGCATGGCTGTACACCAGGGAAGGACTTTGCAGCAAAAGACCCAGGCGCGGCGCATCTGTGTCCAAATCAGTATCAGCCCCATTATGCATCTGAAGTATGTGCAACATTTTACTCTTATTGGTGAATATGATTGCTGTAAATTTTAAATCATAGTGTATGTTGTATGATGTCAGTGATGTAACGTGCTTAGGGCCTCATTTAGTAACGAGTTTTATCACCAAAATGAGTGATAAATGTCACTGTGTATGATAAATGATGCTTCAGCCAATCAGCTCCCAACTGTCAACTGTTAGAAAAATGACAGTTGGGAGCTGATTGGCTGGGAGCTGATTTAATTCCATTTATATGGAATTAAAAGAGGACACAGCTGAAATTTATTGATCAATTTGTAAGTAGAAAGATGGTAGCAGTAAAAAAGCAGCGCTCCAAGGCCACAGCCCACAAATATATTTTACTAAATAAATAAGAGGCGGATCCCCGCCCGGAGCAAACTGGCCTGAGGTAGAACCATTCTCCCTTAATTGGCATAGCCCTGACCCCTCCCTAAGATGATGGCCCGGTCCTCCCCCAAGGGGAATGGCCAACTCGCCGCTAACAAAAGGCAAATGCTATCCAGGCACTCTTACGCTTATAATAGGCCACCTAGCAGCACTGCTTCCCGCCAGGCTTTTACATTTTAAATTGCACAGTCCAACAACATTTTCAATAATTGCATGCAAAACACTTAGGCCTTCATTCTGAGCCGGACGCTCTGAGCAGAGCGCACGCTCTGAATGAGGGCCGTCCTCCATAATTATGGAGCGTCCTCCTGGACGCTCGTATAGCTGTGGGTCACCACCCACAGCCTATACGAGCGTGCAGGATGATGGTCGCGATGGTCTTGACCATCGCGACCATCGCCAGTGCGAGCAGAAGCCTGCGGTTGAGTTTCTCAACCGCAAGGCCAGGAGTGATTTTGGCTCTATCAGAGCCAAAATCACTCCCACTGACATCACTAGTGATGTCAGTGGGGCCGGCTTCTGACGGTAGGCGTTCCCTTGGGAACGCCCCCGTCTGGGAGGCACGCCCCCTGCACGCCCACCAAAGGGGGCGTGCAGTCAATCAACATCGACAGCACGCCCCCTTTGATCAGACACAACGAACAAAGGAAAGTCCTTCGCTCGTCGCGTCTGGCGCATGCGCACGACGGAACTCCCACCGTCGTGCGCATGCGCAGTACACACCATCAACCCACTTGCGAGCGGACAGCCGCTGCGAGTGGGTCTGAATCAGGCCCTTAGACGGGTGGGTGTGTGGTGTTCCAAAACTGGAAAAGAGGAAGAGGTCTCCTCTTCTAGGCTATTTATAATGCATAGTATGGGCCCTGCCCTTTATTGCTGCCATAGGCTATTGTTTTGATGGACACAATCCCGGTTACGCCCCCTCTTTTCCTTAACCCCTGATGAACTAGCAATATTCCATCCTAAACAGGGAGCTTATCTTTCCTCAAACTTATTCAAGTATTCGCATCTATAAAGATCAAAGCAATGTAAAGCTGGGTACACATATAACGAGCGCACATCGTCAGCGACATTGAGTGTACATACTAGACCAGAGGTTCTCAAACTCGGTCCTCAGGACCCCACACAGGTCACATTTTCCAGGTCACCCAGCAGGTGCACAGCTGTATTCATTACTCACTGACACATTTTAAAAGAACTAATTATTTCACTTGTGATTCTGGAAGACCTGGAAAACATGCATTGTTTGGGGTCCTGAGGACTGAGTTTGAGAACCTGTGCACTAGACGATGTTGTCGACATATTGTCTAGTGTGTACTGGCCTTTAGTCTCCAAAACTTCTCAGTCATTTCAAAATCAAACTAAGACAACATTGTTTCCTGGTATTTTGTTTTGTACCAGATACCAAGAAGTGAACTTTATTATATTTTCCCTTTGGCTGCTTATGCGATTGTGTCTACACTCTACAAATAAGCTAGTTTTCTCTTTCAAACTATTCCCAGCAGCAATGAATAAGGGTAAAGATTAGGAAGAGAAAGGTCAATTTCATAAGAGGAAATCAAAGAGGGAGAGATCCAACATTTTCTGGTGTCCTACACTTAACTACACCATTTGAGGTTCACTAAATTTTAGGGAATGTCCCCACATGTCTCAAATGGAAAACATTTCTCTTCAGGTTAATGGTATGAAAATGATCTTATTGCTGGGAAAAATAAATACAATTGCAGTAATAAAATCATTTCCATCTATATTTACCATATTGAAGCTAGCCAAGGATAAGCTGGTAATCATGAATTGGTAGCAGAGGGCCTATGCAAAATACCTCTTTATCAAGGTCTTCAGCCTGGAGGCTTGTTTGGAAAATGCAGTGGAATGAGACAAATGTACTTATTCTAGCTATTATATATTATAGATGGAAGCAGCATATAGTTGTCACAACTTCCAAGTTCTTACCTTGATTATTAATTTTCATTATTAATATTTGGGTTACTGCAGAGATACCCAAAAACGGTCCTCTAGGGCAGGGGCCCATGAACCAGGGGGCGGTTGCCCCACCATGATTTCTGTTGGGTGGGCAAAAACTATGTTTTGCCCCCTCCATTGAACTTCTACACAAAAGTAAATGGGGATGAATGAATTGAAAATGGGGATGAAGCGATAATCGCTTTATTTGAACTCGCCAACTGTAGTTTCTGTTTACCAAAACTGAAGTTATCTTCATGTTTGTTCTGTGTACAACTTCTTCTTACAAACACTTTTTCCTTCTTTCTTAGAAGCCCCACTAATTTTGCCATCACAATTTGCAGTAAGCATAAGCAGACACACGAGACCAGGAAGCTGCACTTCCCATGGACTGTTCTTGTAAGTTGTATAACAATGGAACAGAGAGAGCGAACGACTGCAGCATACAGATGGTTTAAATGTTAGCAAGAATCTCATTGTCGCCAGATCGTAGCACATACCAGATATTATAGCACATACCATAATCAGTTAGGCAGTGACTATAGATTTAAAAATACTCCCAATCAAATGAGATTAGACTATCAACAAAATCTGAATAAAATTAAAAACTAGGTTAATGACTATGAAAAATGTAAATTTTTAAGATGAACTATCTATATTTCTAACAGCTATTATACTAATTGGTAGTTAATATTAATAAATAATAATAATAATAATTAAAAACAATTATAATATTTATTTAATAATGTATGAATAAGTTTTTATAGTAAAATACACTGTTAAAACTGTTGTAAAGAGAGATACCAAGCACTAGAAAAAGGGGCTCCAGGCCCTATAGTAGTCCTTGGCCTTTTGCCCCCTCATGAAAATTTTCGTTCCTAGGCCCAAGATCAAGGCACCCCAAAAGCTGTGGTTTTAGAGATATCCATGTTTAGATCAAATTGTCTGAGATACTAATTAAGTCATCTGAGGCCAAGCATGGATATCCTTAAAACCGACACTGTTAGGGTGCTTTGAGGACTGAGTTTGGAAACCTCTGGGTTAGGAATAATATATTTTACTACCACATCTACTTGTCAGCATGTGCACTAAGCAGGAGTTGTGTTTTCCAATTTCATCCATTTTCTGTATTTAATTTATAGTATAAGTATGTGCACCTGTAGGTATGCTGTACATAAGAGTTATAGTTCATTCAAAACCAAGTTGCCCCATGGCTTAGTACAGGGTGTAACTTGTGATGTGGTAGTGATAGATAGCATCATTCTAGATGCCTTTAGATGTGTCCTAACCAAATACCTCTCTATCGTGCACCATGGAAATTGATACAGTGGTGTGTGATGTTATTGGTGTGATACCCCCAAGTTTGGGGAGAACTCCTTGTTAGTGTGGCTAAGGTATTGTTTGGGGTATAACATCCATTTAATTACACCTAATATATGTTTACTATTAAAAAGATGTCTTGTATATATATGCTTGTGATGACCACAGGTATTACATGCCATACTTATATGTTGAATACTGCTTGTGTAATCCCCGGACTATGAATTGCCCCACCGCTATGGACTCCTGCTCATGGCAGGGTGTGGGAAAGGTGTTGCCTTATTGGCCACAAGCCCAGAGCAGCAATCGGGCATGGGGAACTGGCGGGTTCCGCAAGCCAGAGACCCAGACAAAGGGTATATAAGGAGGTGCCTGAAAAATGGTCAAGGACTTTGAGGCGTTGATGTCGCAGAGCAGAGCAGTGTAGAGAGAACTTACTGGGAACGGAACTCAATGGAGGGGCGGTGTGTGCGATCTGCCGAAGGAAACCGGAGTTTCGGGGCGGACAACTCTGACGGACAGGAAGGAGGTGGAGTCAATACTTCCAAGCCCAGCGGTAAGTACACAAACTGTAGTCTATTACTGTCATTAGACTAGAAAGTCTCCCCTGCTACAAACCCCATATCGAGTGCAGCCAGTTCAGCTACATAGTTACGGACTCCATAAAGAGACTAATCCCTACGTGTACCTAAAAATACCCTGCAGTTAGCAAGTAACAACTGTTATGTTCTGGGATGTTTGTGGACCCGGGGTGATAGCAGGAGCGATCACAGAAGCAGATTTGAAAATAAAACTAGGATTTTTAATAAGTGCTTGAGTAGACATACAATGTGGCAGTAAATAAAAGTCCAGGAATATATAAATGTGCACAAGAGTTCTGTGGTGGGAGTAAAAGGGTTAGGCCCTCATTCAGAGCCGTACGCTCTGAGCAGAGCGCACGCTCTGAATGAGGGCCGGCCTCCATGAAAATGGAGCGTCCTTCTGGACGCTCGTATAGCTGTGGGTCACCACCCACAGGCTATACGAGCGTGCATTTTGATGGCCGCGATGGTCGAGACCATCGCGACCATCGAAATTGCGAGCCGGAGCCTGCGGTTGAGGTTTTCAACCGCAAGCTCCGGAGTGATTTTGGCTCTATCAGAGCCAAAATCACTCCCACTGACATCACTAGTGATGTCAGTGGGCCGGCTTCTGACGGGAGGCGTTCCCGTGGGAACGCCCCCGTCAGGGAGGCACGCCCCCCGGCACGCCTACCAAAGGGGGCGTGCTGTCAATCAACATCGACAGCACGCCCCCTTTGATCAGACACCACGAGCGAAGGACTTTCCTTCGCTCGTCGCGTCTGGCGCATGCGCACGACGGAGCTCCCTACATCGTGCGCATGCTCAGTCCAGAACATCGACCCACTTGCGAGCGGACAGCCGCTCGCGAGTGGGTCTGAATCAGGCCCTTAATGTCCAAGTAGAAACAATTAGAGCTGTCCAGGTGTGCAGGTAGTGAAACTGAAAATAATCAAACCAGATATGCAGGTAGTGAACTGAAAATAAACAAGCCAGGTATGCAGGTAGTCAGGGCCGTATTAAGGCCTGTGGGGGCCCCCGGGCAACAAACGTGTGGGGGCCCCCATCAATAAGTTATATATATAATATACACACACGTCTATCTGCCTGATGTCCAATGCCCCCTGTAGTTGTGCCCCTTCTGCAATGCCCCCTGTAGTTGTGTCCCTTCAATGCCCCCAGTAATTGTGCCCCTTCTGCAATGCCCCAAGTATTTGTGCCTTTCCTCCAATGCCCCCAGTATTTGTGCCCCTTCTTTTATGCCCTTTGTAGTTGAGCACCTACTCCAATGCCAGTAGTTGTGCCCCTTGCAATGCCCCCAGTAGTTGTGCCTCTTCTTAAATACCCCCAGTAGTTGTGCCACTTGCAATGCCCCTAGAAGTTGTGCCCCTTGCAATGCCCCCAGTAGTTGTGCCTCTTCTTAAATACCCCCAGTAGTTGTGCCCCTTGCAATGCCCCCAGTAGTTGTGCCTCTTAAATACCCCCAGTAGTTGTGCCCCCTGCAATGCCCCCAGTAGTTGTGCCTCTTCTTAAATACCCCCAGTAGTTGTGCCCCTTGCAATGCCCCCAGTAGTTGTGTCTCTTAAATACCCCCAGTAGTTGTGCCCCCTGCAATGCCCCCAGTAGTTGTGCCTCTTCTTAAATACCCCCAGTAGTTGTGCCCCTTGCAATGCCCCCAGTAGTTGTGCCTCTTCTTAAATGCCCCCTGTAGATGTGCCCCGTAAAGTAGTGCCCCCAGTAGCTCTCCCTCCCCTCCCACACCCCTGTTAAAAAAAACTTACCTGTCTTCGCTCCACGCTGTCACGGCTCCCGAGTCCCACGCCACCACTGTTACTGCTGCTGTCTGCTGGAGCTAACTGGATCCAGTAGAGGCGCGCAGGCTCATCTCCTCTGCGGTGCGCGGGTGACGTCATGACGTCACCCGCGCAATGCATCACTGGGAACGATGGCCTCTGAAGCGATCAGTATTCAGAGGCCAACGTTCCCACTTACCTTAGTTGATCGCGATCTACGGGCGGGAGCTCCACGAGCTTCCAGTAGATCGCGATCAGTCTTTACGTTTGGCGGTGCCCATGCTAAACGGAATGGAGACGCCGCCAGGCCTTACCAGCGCAGAGTGATAACAGGCCCGCACAACAACACGCGCAGCCAAAGCCCCCCGCCAGATACCAGCTTCACCTCCAGACAGCCCGCGTAACACTCGCCTAGCGCCATGCTGAAATACCCTGGCCGTGACAACAACAGAGACAGTGCCCCAGACTCCTGTTCTCCACCCTGAGTAACTGTCAACTGCCTTATGTAGGCTGTCTGGCGCATCACCCATAGGCAGGCGCTGGCACTTGTCACTGGGAGCTTGCCTTACGCCTTATTTGTTACTTTGCTCACCAGGATTACCTGGATCGAACCGGGATCTCCATTATTTAAATTACTACCAAAAGCTATTTTAATTCAGCGTGAGATTAACTGATGCACAGTTTCGTCCCCGTAGGCACAGTACCGCTCCCATTTGACATTGTGCAAGAGAAGTACACCTAGTTAGAGACAGTAGCTGCAATTACCAGCATACCTTCTTTTGAGTTTCAGCCATAATAACTAAGTATGGCTGCCTTATTGACAATAGGAAGTGAGCATTGCTGCATTGTGAAGTGGAGCTTCGAGGAAAGAACAGTGTATTAGTAAAAGTATCACATTTCATCAAAACAAGTGTGCACCACCTTTAAAGGAAAATCTGGCCAGCAATGTATGAACTGTTTAGTAAAATTAGTTTAATGCGTATAGAAGAATTGTAGGTTGATTATATTAGCGTTTAATCTGATGTGTCTAAAGTTGCCTTGTATGCTATATTATAACTCGTTTTAACTCTACAGATGCACAGTTCAGAAGTGAAATTGTTCCCATAAAATAAAACTGTGGTTACTTGGTCTCAGTTATATGTGGCAAACCATAATTGTATTTATGCAATGTAAGCTAAATGTTCAAAAAGTATAAGTATCTTTGTTTGAGCCTTGTTGTCTCATGAATGTAGCTAACAAATGCCAATGTGTTGAAAAACGAATTGCTTTATTACATTGTGAGAAACGCTAAAGACTGCATATCTTGTTACGAGGAAATCATTCGCACATCGTGACTCTCAGTGAGGCATTAAGAAGAATTATTAATCCCGTACTGCAGTGAGTATTACATTGGTTGTTCACTAAACTGCAATGCATAACACAACCACATTGTGGCTAGTGTGCCCCTCTACTCTGAAGCTGATAGTTGCTTTCTTCAATGATTGTGCCTATATTAGATGGTTTTGTTGGAGTATTATAAAATCCTTTTGCTACTTTCATTTGTACAAGATAAGAAGTATAATATCTGCTGAACAGCTATTACGTTATTCCCTATAAAAACAAATGTTAAAAATATTTCTTGTGCTTATTACTTTGTTCTGTGTATTACTGCATATAGGCTTATAAGCCTGATGTAACATGACACATAGGGGTCTATTTACTAGTGACGTGTGGGTTCGGTTTTACTTGGTTCTTTTTGCCAAATTATCGCAAGTTTGGATTAGTTCGGATTTCTCTTATTGGCTTTCCAGAACATGTGACAGCTGGATAGCCAATATGATGCCGTTTTTGAGATCCGAACATATCCAAGAAAAAACAAACAACACATCTCTATTATTTACTAAGCCTTGGATGGAGACAAAGTCGACAGAGATATGGTCTCCAGTTCCAGTACCAGCTCCTAACTGTCATTTTTCAAACACAGCCTTTGACATGGCAGTTAGGAGGTGATTGGCTGGTACCTTATCTCCGATAACTTTATCTCCATCCAATGCTTTGTAAATAGACCCCATAGGGCCTGATTCATAGATGTTCGGTAAAGCAACAGCTGCTGTGCTAAAATATGTAAAAGCCACTGGAGGCGTCTTGTGCTAAAAGACGCCCACTGCTGGCTTCCTGAGATCCGCTGCATCCGCAGATGCAGCATCGGATCCCCTGCGAGAAGATTTGGCCGGCAACGGACATCGCTACTAGGGTCAGTGAAACTGTGTCTAAAGAGACTGCAACTGTTTTTGGCACACACAGAAAATGCACCCGTTTTCTGGAACACTCCCCCTCCACGCCGCACTGCATCTGACATCGTGGCCTGATCTTCACATGCACAGTGCAGAGAGATTTGCGTTAACATCAGTTTAGTGGAATCTCTGAATCAGACCCATAGAACAGATGCACAGCTAAATACTTCTTATAATGTGATGTGCGTGCGTGCATGTTAGCACTGGGGAGAATTAGCGAAACTACACATAAGCCTAAATAGGGTCATACGGAAAATTTATACCTACTTTGTTACTGGATGTAGTAAATATGCACACCTTAAGCCCAAGATAATTTATATTTGGGTGTACTTTACACTGTACAGAAGCACATTTTTTTCACAATGGAGGCAAGTGTACCGTAAGTGTATTGTCTGCTGTGAACTAAGCTAACACTGTTGCTCACAAGTTACTGTAAGTATCTGTATATGATACAGGAGGTCTGGTGTTTGAATCCCCCCATAAGAAGTGTTAAGTGAACAGGGGCACAGAGAGAGGGAGGGGTGGGGCAACTACTTACTCGGACCTGGGCCAGTTGGAAGGGCCCAGCAGGGGCCCGAGTCAACAACTGTCACCACCTGAAAAATTCTCCTCTCTACACACTACGATTGCAGGACAGGGGCAATCCAAGGACCTACCTGTAACAAGTCTTCTCTCTGCCCACTACTGCTGCGGCCGCATTTGTATAGCAGCTCAGTCTCAGCTACACATTGGGCAGTGAGAGATAGGAGACTGTTGCCACTGAGCAGAAGCAATCTCTTCTCTTTCACTGCCCAATGTGATACTGCGACTGTGCTGACATATGGACGTGGATGCAGTGATAGTGGGCAGAGAGAAGAATTGTCACAGGTGGGCCCCCGGACTACCCTTCCCCTGGAGCTTTATTCCTGTGCCCAGCGTGATACTATTTGGTTGCAGATTTTTGGGGTGGGAGCATGACCACACTTCACAGATTAGTGGTTGCAGTTACACGGGGGGGAAGGGGAAGCAGTGAGATTGAATCCTACATAATTGCAGGATTTTCCCAATAGGATTGCATTCCACAGGTTTCCTAAATCCAACATTACTGCTATTCAGATAAAAATAATAGAAAACACAGATTTATAAGAGATAGTTTTAGAAAAGTCGCTGCAATCACGGCCAAAAAAATTACCTGCCTCTGGCATGCAGGTTGTTGGCAAGTGCTACACAATCCATACTGAAAAGGTGCTAGAATCTAGAGAAAAAACTGTGGGGTAACCACCAAATTGTTAACCTACCCTAGAGCTTTAAAACTAGGCTGGTAGTTTATAGAGGAGTTGGCGGGACACTTGCTGCATAGCACCAGTGGGGTCTGTTTTTTTTGGGGGTGCACGGTGTGTTGAGGGCCCCTTGGCACCGCACACCCTGCATCCATCATAGATATATCACTGCACTATTGTTTAATTTCTCTGTAAATGTTAGAATTGTATTATTGTTATAATGTCCTGTATCTATTCCTTACTTTATACAGTGCTGTAGAAAAGACTGCCACTTAATGAAGACATAATAATAATAGCAAATATTAAAATATATACAGTAGTCAGTTAAGATGACTTTATATTGAGTAACCTTTACTATCCATTATCTTCTACAATATATTTTCATGGGACTTAACTCTTTCAGCCACAGTTGGCCTATTTTAACCCTATTCCAGCCAAAGGGCTCAGTATCCCGTGGTGAGACTATTCTTGCTATAACTCTTGCTTCAATCTTTTGTAAAAATTCAATTACTTGAAGAAAAACCTCGATGTCTGTGTAGCCTGATATCTACCTTCTGTGATGAAGCTGAAAATAGCTGTAGAATTGTATCACACAGTTCATTGAAAATGAACAATTCATTAAATCTGCCTGTTGCGCAGATGTCTATGGGAATATCTTTAAGCACATAAGAAGCAGCTGGATCTTGGGAGAGGAAAATGAAGTGCCTCTGTAACCAATTAATAAAGACTGCTTACCTACTGAACTAATAATTCTAGGTGCCATGAATAGCATACTTTCACCATATGCCTACGCGGAGTATATTTCAAATACTGTAACTGATTACTTAACTGGTTTTTATCATATTTTTTTTTTACCACTGTGAATTGTTTATAAACAGTGTATGTTTTTTTTCTTTTAGTATTGCATTTGCAAGTTCTAAAGGTATGAAGTGTGATGCCGCGTATCCATTAGGCAATTTTAATGAGCGATTGAATGATTACGACATCGTAATCGTTCAATCACTCATTAATCGTGCACAAATAATGTCGGAAATGACCAGCGATGTGCGCTCCTACTGGTTGTTTCCGACATATATCATCGCCTGAACATGCTGGTCAATCTGCTGATAACGACAGGTTGGCCATGTTCAGAGATGAGGGAGCGTGCCTACACTGAATGACATATCGTACAGTGTAGGCACTACAGGGGATCAGGAACGACTGTACGATTACGATGTCATAATCGTACTGTCTTTCCATAGTCGGCAAGTGGATACGCAGCTTAAATGTACACTTTGCTAGCCAGATTTTATTAATTTGTTCATTTAAATGTATTACATTTAGGTATGATAACCTCTTCCCTTCCCACATTTTGTTAATCTAAGTAAATCAGTGTTATACAGTAAGGGTTGATTTATAGTTGAGCAGTAAAACAATGTGGAATTTAAAGTATAGAATAAGTTGCGCTGTACACCTTGCGAAGCACAATGCGGGCATGCTATGCAACTGAATTACACGAAGAGCATGAATAAATAAATAAGCGTGGCACAGACTTTGGAGATGGAGACTTTTGCAAGTACTGTAGTCTGCATTTCCAGATATGTTTGTATGAGGCCTATGTTTGCCAACTACTGGAGCCCTGATGTAAATATATGTCCTAATAATAGTAATCTTCAACACTTGTCTTTACAAGTAGAAAAATGTTTCATATAAATAAAAAAATAATAATACTAGAACTTGTAGGACTACAAGTGCAAACATGCCCATGGCCAGAAAATGCTGGTGCTTGTAGGGCTAAAGGTGCTAGCAGGCTATGGCAACCAGGGTCCTTTGGAATACCTCCAAACTGTATCAATTTTGTTGCAACAGTTCTGATTTGTGTCCGGTCACTGAGGAGGAGCCGGCAGTGCGAGGAGAGTCTATGGGGGCAGCTCAGCATCTCCAGGAGTGATGGGCACATCCGCAGAGTGATGAAACACAGGTTGTAAGCAAGACCATGCCCCTTTCCATGAAGCCACACCGTCTTTTTGGGCGCATGCACCTGAGGTGTGTGCAGGTTGTCTGTTTGTCGAACTGGGCATCACTGACCCCAGTGATGCCTCTGTGCCCCGGCATGCCAACACTTGTGGAAGAACAAGTGGCTGCATGCCTGGAAATTAAGGGCTTGCTGGTACCTGTAGTTCTACTGTAAAGAAAATATTAAAATAATGACAGGATGCAGACACGGAAGGGGGAAATCCAATATTAAAAAACAAAAACAGAAATTCCATACTCACCAATCCCTTGGATTGGATCCTTTTGAATCCATGTAGTAGTTAGTACATCTTCTGAAAAGACAAAAGTGCAAACCTGAGCCCAGCTGGTAACGCAAAATAACCTGGTCACCCACGGTCCTTCCCATTGATATCAATGGGGAAGCTCTGATTGACTGAGAGAGTGAGGGAGCTGGTTTTTCTCATGATTTTCTAGTACCAGACCAGGGTGAGTGGTCGCGGGCAGGTTACTCAGTTGATGGGGGACTTCACACAATTGTTTATTTTTTTTACCGTTTGTTTATTTTTTTTATCTAATGAAGTCTGCACAGGTTATAGTGATCTGTGCAGTGCTTCTACCAAACTCGCCAGCCACAGACAGGTATATTGTTTGGGCGGGTTTGCCGTCGATTTGTCATCGGTTTTTGGTTGTTTTATAAACCAACAGTAACTCTCCGGTATCTATTGTCATCTATGTGAAAGTATCATTTGTTTGTCTGATGTTCTAAACTGTTCTAAAGTCAGATTTTTTGTTGGTTTTGCATCAGTTTTGACTTTAGTAAATCTCTGATTTGCAAACTAGATGGAAAATTACACAGAAATGCTAAATCTACAAAAATCACTTATATGCGCAGCTGCAAACGTTTTTGAGTCTGCTTGTGACTGGAGAAGCGGGACGGTGGAGGTAAGGGATTTTCTAATATCGACCAAGTAAATTTAGAGTGTGTTCACATAATTTTTAACACAAATCGGGACCTGCAAAGATGTATATAGGCCTGCCAGCTGCCATATCATTTGTGGTATCCTGAGGGCTGGTGCAATTACAGTACATCCTGATTATGGTCACCAGCACTTGTAAGCCGCTTTTGATTGGCTGATTGCCAATTCACCTCTGAAGCTGATAGGTGTTTTCTTCAATGGTTATGCCTATATTAGATTGTTTTGTTAGTGTATTATAATATTTTTACTACTTTCATGCATAGATTATAAGAAGTATAATATCTGCTGAATAGCTAATATGTTTTTCCTTATCAAAACAGATGTTTTGTGCTTATGATTTTATTCTGTGTATAACTGCATATACTGTAGGCTTATATAAGCCTGATGCAACATGACACATGAGGGGTGATTCAAATGTTTTCGCCGGTGGCTGTCAGTGCCGGGCGCCTGAGGGAGTAATTAAATTGTTGCTCCGTTAGAGTGCGAATAGCAGGCAACACTGGCATTTTGGTGAAATCTGGCTAATTGGGCACAACAAGCACGATATTTATTTGGTGCCCAAACAATTGAATTGTAACATTGAGCGCCTATCAATTACCGCAACTTAAATGGAATCGCCCATGTAGAACAAATGCACAGCTTAATGCTTCTTATGATGTGATGCATTTTGTACTAAATATATTTTAATATTAAAACTAGTTGGACATTGTTTGAAAGAAAAGAAAATGCTACTGTATGGATCATAATTCAAACTTGCTGGACTTTGATTGCAGAATACGCCTTGTTATAAAACAATGTTTGGATCTATTATAGAGGATATTATGTAACAGCTAAGAAATATTGTATTTCAGCTACACTGTATATGAAATAAATGGCACAGACTACAGCAGGTTCAGATTACATTTTCCGACTCCTTATTTAAAACGTTCGTTCAAATTTCATGTCTGTTAATTTGATCAAAGAAAATTTGTCAGACCATTTAGACCTGCGGGATTTAATATAAGAATTTCTGATTTCATTAGCAGGTTTCCGATCCCTGTATGTGTTTATATGTCTAAAGAAAGCATGTCAGAGGTCTATTTACCAATTTTCTATTGTATTATTATATTTTTCATGTACCATATTTATTATATTCATGATAATAAGCAGATGTTTTTTTAATTGTTATTTTTATGTATTAATCATGTTGATTACCAATTGGATGACATTTTGTTTCGCAACTGCGAGCTGATACATAAATTACAATGATAGGCGCATTTGGACTATAAGCCAAAATCATTGCTAACTGATTATTCTACTGACAAAACTGTTACATGATGGAAACATTGTTTCAAGGTATATAATAATTTGGCTGCTCTATTTTTATCCTATTCTGAACTTACATGAAAGGGACTTTTCTCAATTCATTTTGTGACAGAGCAGCTTGCCCGGGTTGGGTATGACATCCCTATAGTCAAAATCCAGACGGTCGGGATTCTTGCAGCGGAATTCTGACTGTGAAGATGCTGGCAATTTTTGGTAAGAATTCTAAGGCCAACCCCAACCCTAACCCACCCCTCCTGCAGCTTAACCCTAACTACTCCCCACCTGCAGCCTAGCCCTAACCCTCCCCTTCTGCACCCCCTAACTCTCCCCTCCTGCAGCCTAACCTTAACCATCCCCTCCAACAGCCTAACCCCAAACCTCCCATCCCACAGCCCAACCTCAACCCTACCATCCCACAGCCTAAGCCTAACCCTAATACTTACCATTTGAAGTTGTTAGTATATTGACCCGTTGGGATCTCGCAGCAGGTATAGTGAGCTTTGGGATTCTGACTGTAAGGATGCCAACTACATCCCATTGGCCCAATTCAAATTGGAGAGATGCAGCAGCTAGACTTTGATGTTTCCACTCATCACATTCCAACATCAATATCACTGATTTTTTTTTTTTTAAGTTTTACAGTACCTTGAGTTTTTTTCAAAAGATATAGCATTTTCAGGAAATCCCATTAGTCTTTTTGCTCACAAATTAAAGAAAGTTTAACCAAAACTGCCAAAAAGAGTTTTTATTTTTAATTGAAATTTCACCCAAAAATCTGCTCTTGATAATGATAATCCATTTTTTTTGCTAATTTTTGATATATCGATATAAAAGCTTACTATTTGTAGGAATACCATGATAACCCAACAAAGTCTACCATTTTATAGACTAGAAACCTTCCAGAACTAAATGAGGGTACCCTTTTTTATTTAATCTGTGGAAACTGTTTGTTTATTTGTGTACTGTTTTAGTCATTGTCTGCTGATCAAAAAATAACAACATAGGGGGCACATAATTTGAAAGAGTGGACTTCTCTCATATGTACAGGTACAATTATGGATGTGATAGGGTACTCCTATCCATGTACAAAACAACATATGTTTTTCATAATGCAGGGTAATGTCTTGTGGCCACCAGACAATACTACTAAGGGGCCGTATCATTTTAAAGAATGGATTTACCTCTCTCAAATGTAGGTACACTTTAATTTTAATGAAAGCCAGACTAAGGGAGATCTTCTGTCATTCCTGGCCTCTATGAATTTTATGTAGCATAGGGGTTATTGCCTGGTGAGCACACTGACTACCAGGATACAATTTCTATAGAAGCACAGTTTGAATGAGGTGACTCTCTGCTTTGAAACAAGTGTGCTCCATCTTTCTAGTTGCTACATAGGGGTAGATAGGGTTCTTTAATCTCCCCAATCTCCTGTGTTACTATAAAAAATAATCCTTGATGGATTGCAGCAACTCTCCGCCAGTAATCAGTATTAGTAAGAAAAGAAAGTTTTTTGTTTTTTTTCAAAAGTGGTTTTCTATGGACAATGATTGAGCAAGTTCTCTGCAATCTGATCATTTCTAAATATTTGACATATGTGATTTACAGCTGACTATTGTTTCATATATTGCTAAATTAAGAAATGTATATATTATTTTACTTCCTGAATTCAAACATTATATCTTCATTAATTATGTCTTAATAAACTGTCTAATTAATTTTTAATACCAGTTTTTGCTTAGTTTTAAAAACAGTGATAAGTTTTATTGGATACTAGTGTAAATCTCTTGTTTATACTGAGTGACAGGTGTTTGGAATGACTGTCTCTCAGATTGAGTCTCCGTGTTTTAGAATATCTGATCTGCCAATCCAACATTTCTCATGAGATTCCACTTAGCTATCCAGTGCAAATACTATGCTGGTTCAGAATCTAGATAAAAAAGAAGGATTGTTACAGAGGAGAAATATTGTCCTAACCTGACAATGACCCAGTTGGAGAGTTAGATAATGTTCTGCTACTAATTCTTACAATTTATTGTCCAACAGCAATTTCTGGGGTAGAAATATCTAAATGGCATTGAATGTGCTAAGCATTTCTTTATTAATAATTACCTAATTTAAATGGTAGCATTGTATCACTTATTAAGTCATCCTGTTTATCATGTCCATGTATCAATGTTTAACATGACACAGTATTTATTAGAGATGAGCGGGTCCAGTTCCCTGAGAACCGGACCAAGATGAATTTCGGGTATCTGGGTCGATCCGAGAGCAGCTCAGATCTCCCTGCCTGCCTCGGATCCCTGACCCGAGGCATAACCTCGCGACCCCTCTGTCGAGTCGCAAAGTTTTGTTTTCAGCTGGCTTAACATGTCTGTCATGGCTCTCAGCCAATCAGCGTTAAGCCCATTGAAAGCACAAAAGAAGAAAAGAAGATGGCGCCCATCATCCCCCGCCTCCTGACACTGCCGGCACCCCCTGCTGCCGGCACCACCGGCACCCCCCGCTGTCGACACCCCCACTTTCAGCATCCCCCGCTGCCGACACTCCTGCACTGCTGCACAACGTACTGAGGACATCGTCAGCGACCCCCACACTGCCGACACTCCCACAGTGAGGACACCACTAGCACCCCTGCACTGCCTACACTATCAGCAAACCTGCACTGAGGACACCGCTGGCACCCACGTTCTGCCGACACCGCCTGCGCACTGCATTGAGAACACCCCTGCACTGCCGACACAGTCAGCAAACCTGCACTGAGGACATAACTGGCACCCCCGCTCTGCCGACATCGCCGGTATCCTGCATTGAGAACACCCCTGCACTGCCGACACAGTCAGCAAACCTGCAATGAGGACACCGCTGGCACCCCTGCACTGCCGACACAGCCAGCAAACCTGCACTAAAGACACCGCTGGCACCACTGCACTGCCGACACAGCCAGCAAACCTGCACTAAAGACACAGCTGGCACCCCAGCACTGCCAACATCACCGGTACCCTTCACTGAGGACACTGCAGCACTGCCATTCCATGTACTGAGGACACCGTCAGCAACCCTGCTCTGCCAACACTGCTGTCACAGTAAGTGCACTATTGGTGTATCCAACCCACACTGTATAACACACTGGAAATTAGAAGCTGAACTGCCACATGTTAGTGCCGCCCACTGTGTCACTAATACCCCTTTCAGACTTATCGAGAATTCCGGGAATTTGGCCTGCCTCAGCCAAATTCCCGGGTAGCCGTGTCTGTCTGAAAGGTACCTACCCGGGAACACGTTCCCGGGTAGCCGCCCCTTCAATCGACCAGGGTTTTTCTCGGGACTTAAGTCCTGTCTGAATGGTACTACCCGGGAATTTACTACTCCCGGGCAGCACCAGGCAGCTTTTACATGGAGTAACGGCTGGACTGGCCATCTGGCAGTTCTGGCATATGCCAGAAGGGCTGCTGAGCAGATGGGCCGGTCCAGCCGTCGAGAAGCTCAGACGAGCCGAGCAGATAATAATTAAGCCTCTCAGAAGTCTAGTCTGCTCAGCGGCAGGAGCAGTCACACAGTGTGGTTTGCAGTCACTCCCATTGTGTTTATAATGCAATCAGAGTGGCTGGTCCTGGCTGTCAGTCAGCTTTATGAAGCTCCACTGGCCAAGTTTCATATTTCGAACCGCCCATTGTGGGCGGAGTCATAGAGCACTTCCCCGGCAAAGGGAAGATGGAGTAGCCTGCAAGCAGGAGCCCTCTCGCCAGAGGAGTAGCAGTTAAACCCCCCTGCAGCCCAATATACCCCTGGCTGGAGCAGATGGTGCCACTGTGAACAGACCCCCGCAAATCGCGGCAATATACAGCGAGGGGGCAGGGCCTAATGGGTGCCCGCCCCCACATCAACAACCTGCAGCATCAGCTACTTCAAGGTGAGTGTGTGAATCTATTTATACTGTGCTAGGGTGTATGTTTGTGCAAGGGTGTGTATGATGTATGCATGTGTTAGTGTAATAAACATAAGATATATATTGTTAGGATATATGTATATACAGCATATACAATGTGTATATGTATGTATACACACAGTATATATATATAATATATACACACACACACACTGTGTGTATACATAGATAGATATACAGAGGCGGATTGGCCGTTTAATTCATCTGGAAAATTCCTGGTGGGCCGAGTGGACTGTAACCGCCTGTCGTATGTGGCCCCCCACCCCCAGTAGCACATCACCCTTGTATGACTGGCAGCCTGCTGGCGGCTGACAGCGGCCCACTCATGGAGGAACTGAAATCAAGAGAGAGGATGCCCTGTTCTCTGACGAGACCGAGGCACCCTGTCCCCACTCCAAGTACTATGCACGCAACAGACAGTTACACAGTTTGGCGGAGGGAAAGCAGTCAGCGTCTGGCTGCCTGGATAAGTAACAACTTGCTGTGGTGCCGTCGTGAAGCAGCAAGCGGGGTATGCATTGCAGGATGGTGCTGGGCTGGAGAGGCGACGTCCCCACGCTCCACTGCGCCATCCTCATGCTACATCCTGCCATTAAGATATGCCCGGCTCTGGCTGTCCCCGGCTCTGCTCCTCCCAGGCTTTGTGAAGTCTTGCCTGTGCAAAGTGAGCCACAGTCAGGTGCAGATTAGTGGTAGACTTCACTGTGTTTGGGCCGGTGAAATAATTTTTTGGTGTATATTTTTTTATTTTAATTTTCTTCAAATTCGTGCCATGGCCATCGCTGATCAGGAGCCGTCCTGACCTCGTCACATATTTACTAGAGACGGAGCAGGAGAGAGGCCCGCCTCATTTCCTCACAGCTCAGCCTCTCATTGACAGCTGCCTGCCAGACTGACTCCTGGGCTTGGTACAAAACTAGTCCCTTCTCCCACCTACCCGGGCCGCACCGCCAGGGAAAGGCAGTCACCTCTAACAGACACACAATGAGATCCAGTCTCCCAGATCCCAGCAGCAGCCAGAGTTAGAAGGGCTTCTCAGGAAGCTGCTATGTGAGCATGCAGTGCTGCAGCGAGTGTGCAGAAATTGTATAGCAGCAGGTCAGTGCTCCCATCCCAGTGTCTGCCCTTTCTCCAGCCCAGTGTCCCGCACCATTACTGACCTCCCAACCTAGTGTCTCCCATCCTGCCAGCCCAGTGTCTCCCACATCCCTCCCCAACCAACCCAATGCACCTATCTCACTGCCCCCACCTAGAACCACCAGCCAGTCCAGTCACAGTGATCACTCTCATTCATCCTAGTGTTCCCCCCTCCCACCTCTATCTCACTGTCTCCTTCCAATCCTGCCCATTGCCACCCATCACAAGATTACAGCCCTATCCAGCCCAGTGTCCCCCACCATCTCACTGACTCCCCATTGCAGTGTCTCCCCCCTTCCCTCACCAATCAGTCCACTGTTCCCATCTAAAGAATGGATAGGTGGAATGGCGCTAGTATCACATATAAAACATGGTGTAAATGCATAAAACGTTTATTGTGAATATAGCAGCACTAAATATCAGCAAACATCGACATATAAAAATACAAAAATACAATAAACTAATAGAAACAAACTCTGCACCAGATAGTACGTGTTGCCAATCGATATATGGTATTATAGCAACTATGTATCACATGAAAAATGATGCTACAATAGCCAGGAGGAATGAATAATTGAGATTTATGTTCTCATAGGGCTGGTAATTATGAAGCTCCAAAATAGTTGCCTGATTGGGACAGACCAGAAAATATATATAAATATAATATGAATCCGTATATGGTAGATTGTGAAAAATAAATGATAATAAAAATAAGAAAGTCAATCAATGAGGCAAATAAATCCGGATAGCATTTGGATATCCCTGTTATATAACTCACATGTCTGAAGTCACTCCAAGTCAGTGATGGTATAATGTTCCAGTAATGGATGCAGTGCCAGCCTGTTTGTGTGAGGCCGGTACGCAGCTGGAGAGTGCCGAGGAGTGTGCAGAGTGAGTGCACGGGTATGTGCCAGGAAGAAATAGCCGCTCTGGCGGTCGTGGGACATGGCCCCAAAGCCCCGCTGTGAGGACTGCAGTCAGTGAGATGGTAAGCTGTCCGGTAGTGGAGTTGCTCTCTCCAGAGAGATGAGATGATGCAGCCGCGTGCGAGTACTCCACTCTGCTGGGCCGCGGCTGACGGACAAGGTGAACGTGGCAAATGCTGAATCCTGGATGTGAGATCAACTCACTGGTGCGCAAAGTGGTGGTAAATTTGTCTGTAATCCTTAACGTGTTTCACTACATATAGTAGCTTCTTCAAGAAGGCAGTTCCCATCTAACTGCCCCCAGCAAGAATCCCCAGCCAGCCAGTCTAGTCCCAGTGTCCTCCCCTCATTCAGCCCAGTGTACCCCCCTCTCTAGCCTAGTGTTCCTCCCTCCCACCCATTTCTCATTGCCCCACTTCCAATCCAGCCCCGGACCTCCCCATTCTCAATGCCTACCATCCAGCCCAGTGTCCCCAACATCTCACTGATCCCCCATCCCAGTGCCTCCCCCCATTACTTCCCCAACTAGCCCACTGCCCCATCTAACTGCCCCTTAGCGAAAACCCCCCAGCCAATCAAATTAGTGTCCCCCCTCATTCTCCCCAGTGTACCTCCTTTTCCAGCCTAGTGTCCTCCCTCTTATCACCATCTCATTGCCCCCTTCCCACCCAGTCAAGTGCACTCCCCTGTATATCACCCACTGCCTCTCCCTGTCACCTGCTTCCTGTGCCCTCTCACCGACTGCCTGTCACCCTCTCCCTGGGGTCACCTACTGCCTCTCCCCATCACCCTCTCCCTGTCACTTACTGTCTCTCCTGTCACCCTCTCCCTGGGGTCACCTACTGCCTCTCCCCATCACCCTCTCCCTGTCACTTACTGTCTCTCCTGTCACCCTCTCCCTGGGGTCACCTACTGCCTCTCCCCATTACCCTCTCCCTGTCACTGTCTCTCCTGTTCTGCCTTTCCCTGGCATCAACATCCCCCCATCACCTCTCTCTCCTGTCATCCTCTCTCCTGTCATACTCTGCCTCTCCCAGACATCACCCTCTGTTAGGCCATTTACAGCACAAAGCAACCTTTTATCCTGAACACTCTGCTGTAGGAATTGTGTGTGATTAAGTTTTTCATTTAAGTGATTTACACTATGAAGAGTTACTTTTATTTTTTTTGAGGGACTTTGTGAATTAGAGTTGGCTACTGACGAACTGAGTTAAATCCATAAACATAGGATCCACAGAACACCATACCAGTGATCTGCTTACAAAAGGACAAAACAGAAAGATAAGCTGGGCAACTATTTTTTAACATCTTTTTAGGACATTTTTTATTGGGTCTTTAGGAGGAATCGATATGAGATGCCGGCGCTCGGGATCCCGGCTGTTAGAATCCCGATGCCGGCATCTCGAAAGGGTTAACATACCGACACTTGTTGGTCAGTATGTTAACCCCCTCTCCCTACCCTAACCCCCCCTCTTTGGTGCCTAACCCTAACCTCCCCCCTAGTGCCTGACCCTAACCTCCCTGGTGCCTAACCCTTCCCCCTTAGTGCCTAATCCTAACCCTCCCCCTAGTGCCTAACCCTCCCCTAGTGCCTAACCCTTCCCCCTTAGTGCCTAACCCTCCCCCTTAGTGTCTAACCCTCCCCCTAGTGCCTAACCCTCCCCCTAGTGCCTAACCCTAACCCTTTCCCCTAGTGCCTGACCCCACACCCTAAACTTAACCTCCCCTAACACCCCCAATACTTAACTTCGGTATCCTGGCGGGAAATAAAAAGGATTTTTAAGGACAGGACGTCCAGGGAGCAAAAATGTCTAGTTAGGGCCCTTTACATGGCAGCTCAACAATGAGAAGACGAAGGGCATAGCCCATACTTACCTACTTTTTAATTCTCTCTCAACGGGTGGAGTTTATGTAAGACGCGTCTGCATCGTGACGACATACCTAACAAAACCAATTAAACACCAAGGGGTCTATTTACTAAACAGTGTTAGGAGACAGAGTGAAAAGTGATAAGGTACCAGCCAATAAGCTACTAACTCATTTTTCAAACACAGCCTGTGAGATGGCAGTTAGGAGCTGATTGGCTGGCACCTTATCACTTTTCACTCTGTCTCCTAACACTGCTTAGTAAAAAGACCCCCGAATGTCTGACTATGGCACATGTATGAATCCCCTGCAGGATGAGCCAAGTTGTGTGTATTTTAATAAAGAGAATGATGTACACTTGTACATACCTCCCAACATGACCCTCTCCAGGAGGGACACAATGCTCTGGTCCTGGACTTCCCTGGTAATTTATGATTGGTGGAGGCTCCAGGGGTGGGGCTGCAGGACAGTCCAACATTCAAATAGGGGAGTCACACCAACTGCCAGTGAGTCCCAGCCAGTAATGTTTGGCAGCGTGTGAAATGACAGTTAGTGTGGTTCCCTTATTTGACTTTTGAACTGTGCTGCAGCCGCACCTCTTACCAGGGAAGTCCAGGACCAGAGCATCGTGTCCCTCCTGGAGAGGGTCATGTTGGGAGGTATGCTTGTATGTTGCTCTAATGTTAATTATATTTGTAATAGCATAGACTAAGAAGTGGGAGGAGTCAGGATAGTAAGGGGAGGAGTCTATGCCAGAAGCCAAGTGCTGACGTTAGGTGGCCTATGTGCTTTAAATGCCAGGGCCTATTTTTAGTCCCAGTCCGGCCCTGCATGGAGTTGACAGCGCAGAGCGTCCTATAGGACGCTCAGCGCTGCTGCTTTGAGTTGGCAGCACAGAGCGTCCTATAGGACGCTCGGTGCTGCTGCTCACCACCCCCAGCACCGGCCGGCTGTGTGCAGAGAACCCCAGCCGGACTGTGGGGACTATATGTATTAAATGGTGATGCCCTGGAGAGGACCAGCCGGAACAGCTCAGGGGGCCCCACACCCAAACGCTCACCCCAAATAATAGTCACTTTGTATATCACTTTCATGTTTATTTATTATTTATGTATTTTTTCACACATATCCTACCCTTATCATTATAATAACACTTTAACACTTCACTGTCACCCTTTTTTTCGTGTGATGCCCTGGGGAGGTCTTTGGCTGGGCTGACTTTTGATGTGCCCTGCATCCCAGGTGTGAACCACATAGTGTTAGGGACCTGCTCAATGAGGTGACCTTGACGCTGGTGTATACAGTAATGATCGCATAGTGCATCTGCAACTCTGTTTTTTGTATATGTCACATTAAAATCTCAGCATGATGACACCTTTCATTACTATTAGGGTGTGCAGTCTAGAGCCCCTCCTTATAGGAGTATTAGCTTAGTCAGCCAGCTATCTGGATGCAACCTTTTGGTCTTAACTAGATTAAGCAAATACTATTGTGAGGTGGTCAAATTTGATTGGAAATTACTGGAAATAAATGTTATTGAGCTTAATTATACTGTAGGAACAAAAACAGGCCCATTTTATGTGATTTTAGCTGTTTTTATGGTTTTTTTAGAAAAAAATCCAGATCCAAAACCAAAACACGAAAACAAATCACCAAGGAAAAAAATCCCAAACCAGATTCAGATCCAAAACCAGGGGAGATCCAGATCCAGAACCAAAACTCAAGGGTCGGCGCACATCTCTAGTATTTATAGTATCAGTCGGTGACAATTTAGGTCCATTGGCTTCACTTTAGCTATGTCTCTTCAATCTTCCTTCACTAACTACTCTACTACTCAGGGCCGGTCCGTCCAGCAATAGAAGAGGTTTGCTGTAGCATCAGCCAGTGTATAAGAACACCCACCCTACAGATATAACATTGTTGGAAAAACATAAGACATTACTGCTGAGATTGTATACGGACTTGATTTTAAGAACACCCTACCTACAGTTTGAAAGTCTGGACTGTATTATATCCACCTCCCTTAGTAGTTGTATCAGGTTAAGGGACAACATCAGGACACAGACTAAGGTTTTATAGAATAGTTCCCCTGAGCGCACCAGATTCCTTTATCTATTTTAAACTTGATGGGAGGCTGGGATACCGTTGTATGTGGAGCAGCTAGGGACCCCACAGATAATAACCTAGAGCGCTGTATTCTATTATATAACTATGACCCAGTGACCTCAGACACCTCAAATTATGACTAATATTTCTGAGGTTTGATAATATTCATGAACCACTGGTTGCTATTGAACTGGTGGTATTTATTCAGTATATGTTTAGCCCAAAAATTAGATATTTTCTTTGTATGTATTTGAGAGATTCACTATAACTTTATTTTTATTAGGCATTCCATTAAAATAAACCAGTTTACAAATTAAAATACAGAGAAAAAAGTCTGATTAATTTAACTCTTTTTCTATAAAATGTAATATTTTAATTCTGCAAGCCAATTCTTAGTGCTACTTCAGAGACTACTTATAGTAATTTTAAATTGACTCTTAATTACAAACCTACCCTAAATACTTTTCTCTCAGTAGGAACTCAAAGGGATTATAACATCTAAGAAGGCTACTGCACAAATCACATAATGTAGAAATGCATGCCTTGATGTATAAATGCATGAAAAACACATGGATTTAAATGATAATTATTTACATTATATTCAAAAATTGATGTACTTTACTGTATAGCTGTTTTCTAACATATAAGTGTAAAATAAATCATATAGTGAATTAGACTAGGCAAATTTTAAAATAATATTCTGTCCACTAAGTTTGTGAATATGAATTTCCATGGTTTTAAAATAAAAATAAAAAATGTTAGCTAAACTAAGATTTGATCTGAAGTATGTACCTCTTCTGTAGTTAATGTCTGGTGATCTCCAGACAATATCACCCTCCACTACAGAATAAGTAAAGATTAGAGATGAACGGTTCGGGTTTGGCTTGGATCTTCTCGCCAAGTTCAGATTACAGCATCCTCTTTCATGGACATCTCGGCACAGATATCCATGAAATATGGGCCCTGATTCAGACCCGCTCGCTGCCGGAGGCAGCTTGCAGGTCTGAAGGGCGTTTTTTTTTTTGTCCAGCCTTCTGGCCGCTCACTAAGCTGTGGGTGACCATCCACAGCTTTAGCAAGCGGCCAGGTGTTGGTCGTGACCATCGCGACCATCGAGCTTGTGACGATAGACCATAGAGCCGGAAGTTCACTACTGACATCACTCGTGATGTCAGTAGGGCCGCCCACAAACAGCAGACTTTCCTTCAGGAACGCCTCCGTTTGTCCAGCCACCCCCCCACCCCTCCAATAAAACGGGGCGAGCTGTCGATCAACATCGACAGCCGCCCTATTTGTAGCGAGCCCCGGAGCAAGAGAATTTCTCTCTCACTCCGGGGCTTGCGTGCTCACTGCTCGGTCATCAACCCGCTTGCGAGCGCATAGCGCTTGCGAGCGGGTCTGAATCAGGCCCATGGTGTTTTATTTGTGAATAATATGCTTTATTGTGCTATTATTTTTTTGTACATATTTTATGCATTTCATTCAAAATAGTACAGAAATGCATTATCATTATGAAGTGCAGATTATGTTATGAAAACATTTATATAGAATCCTGCATTTTGCTGTTTTGGAATTGTGGATTACTGCTAAAGCAACAAACACAAAGTATTTTTTTTGTGGTGGTTAGAAAAAAGAAATACACACATTTTCTTATTTTCAAACTGTTTATTGTACATATTGAGTAAATTGTCTTTGCATGTGAGGTGATATAAGCAAACTAATGGTATTTTCTGAAAATTCAACGTCTTCTGAAAGACAAATATGGTAATTTGGTTCCTGAAATAACCATAGAGATTTCTATTCCATCTACTTACTGACATGCCTAAAGAGCCACATATTACAATAAACCATACTTGTTTAGTAAAGGAGGGAAGAAAAATACTACATTGCAGTTTACTTTATACCAAAGTTGGGTGAGACATACAGGGGTCTATTTACTAAGCAGTGTTAGGAGACAGAGTGAAAAGTGATAAGGTGACAGCCAATTCGCTCCTAACTGCCATCTCAAAGGCTGTGTTTGAAAAATGATAGTTGGGAGCTGATGGGTTGGCACCTTATCACTTTCTTATCACTTTTCACTCTGTATCCTAACACTGCATAGTAAATAGACCCCACCGTATTTAAAAAAAAATACATTTTAGTTTATTTAACTTTAAATGGATCATTCCATAACAGATCATAAGTACTTTTTCTGTGTGCTTATTAGGGGATGTAGTCGGCATTACGGCTGTCAAGATGGCGGCAGTCAGAATCTCGGTGCCGCAACCCGACAGCAGTCTGATTCCCTGCTCCAGTATCCCGATCGTTGACATCCCTATGGTGAATATTAGGGTTAGAGGTTAGGGTTAGGCACTAGGGGGAGGGTTTGGGTTAGCCTGCGGGGGGGGGGGGGGAGGGTTAGGGTTTTAACAAAAGCAAAAATAAAGTTGTAACTCTGCAAATTTTCAGTATATCAGTGTACCAAATAACAGCATCACCAGGACTGGGCTGCTCATCTTGATTGAACGTCACCATGCACCAAATGAATGCTACATTGCAAAGACAAGACCTGGGTTTATAGGACAGTTAAGGTAAATGCAGATCTGTGGACAGGCCAAGATTTGTAGTGCACCAGCAGGGTACATCTCTGTATCATTCCTTCCCTCCCAAAACTTACTATGGCTCAAGACTCTTTCCACAAATTTGGACCTGTCTGCAGAGCTTTAAGCAGTGTCTAGAACAGTACATCCCAATTTGTTAGTAACAGGCTCCTGATTATGCTACATATGGTGTGCGTGGGAAAACAAACTAATATAATAGAACATGTGTCTGAACAGCTATATGTAACATGACAGCACTGAGCACTTTCTACTGACTGGCTTTGGTCATCTAACATTTCAATGTCTTATTTCCCCTAGTGCTTAGCTGATGAAATAAATGCAAATCCGGACTAGCACTCAATGCTTATTGAATTACCCTAATGGGATTGATTTAAGTCTACGAGGACTCTCGGGCTGGGAAAATGAATGCAGTAATGAGGATTACAAAAATCCATTTTTTCAGTAAAATCACTGTACAAACAGGTTCTCTGCACTTCTACATTTCTCAACATATTTTCATCTTTCTTCAAACATTAAATGAGACCCTTCTCAAGGTTAGCTCTAGTGATTTACTGATATGGCTTTTAGCCACCAAGAGAAGAGTACAGCTTTTATTTTTTACATTGCATTGACTGATAGGAAAACATAATTTTAAAGCCTGTAGATGTTCCATTTGCAGCTATTACGTAATATATTTTATCCTGCCACATTAAAGTACTCTTATCTCTAACAAATTATTTCTGTGAACAATCTCTTTGCATAGATCTTTACCTGGACATTATCCTCATAGCTATATCAGGCCTAGATGTACCAGGGAACATTTTAGATACTATCATTTCAAAAGGATGTTCCAGTTTTTGAATTAGGAAGAAATGCAATGGCAGTGCACTTTGTTTTACACAAATGTGTCTGCTTATCTGCCTGGCACATATAGGCAACTCATTCTGTGTTTTTACAACATCCATGCAGACACTGGGAATGATTCAGAGTTGAAGGTAAATATGTTTATGTATGAGCAAAGATGCTTCTGCACACCTTTGTTTCCACGATGCCTTAATCTTAAATTATGTGCAACCTTAAATATAGTGTATAGCTGCAATCATGGCAAATATACATCATCATCATCACCCGCTCTAAAAAGCGAGCACGGCTTATGTAGGTTCAAACTTTATGTCTGCAACTAATGTATTTAAAGATCTTAAAGGGCATGCTTAACCTTTTGAAATGCCTGCAAGTCCTGACAGTAACACCTCAAGCGCAAGATATACTGGGCCATAATGAGCACTGTATGACCAGTGTCGCAGCCCAGGCAACAAGGGAGAGGAGGAGGCACAGTTGCTGCACTGATGATAACCATTTACATCATGGACAGTGCCTCCCAGGGCACATAGAAAGCCACTGGATGCATCTTTCAGATTTTTCCAAAGCCTAGCTTCCTGCTCCCCTGATGCTTGTCGTGTGACATCATGACTGTGTTGTTGGGATAGCAGCAGCATACTGGGCTGATTCTGTGCTGTTTAGCAGAGCCTGTGGGCACAAGGGCACATGTGGAACTCACAGAAGGTTCTTCCATCTGAATGCACTACTGCACGTGTATGACTTGGCTGCACATTCTTCTCCGACGTCTATTATATTCAGAATCTGCCCCAGTGCTCTGGATCCTGCTGCAGCCCAAAGGGCTGTACGCATATGCTGTACCACCACAGCTTAGGTGATCAAGCACACCACTGACCCCACTGTGAGTAAGTAGACTGATCGTGCACTCTGCACCAGGCGCACTACAATGCAGAGCACACCCTGTATACTCCACGCTGTCACTGTATGTCTCATATACAACTGTGTATATACCACTGCTGTTAACCCCTGCATTATCTCCATTAACCCTGTACCGCTGTTACTGCTGACTGTTGACCTGAATAACCCTCCAAACCTGCTTAAGGATAACCTGTCTGGATTAAACTGCTTTTCACATTTCGCTGGTGCCTTTTGTTCTACACCAATAAGACATATAAACATGTATATGGAGCGTGGTGTGGTAGCACAGTGTGCCTGTGAGCCCTACTGAAGATATATGCAACTCTACAAGGATTCAAGTTACATGCAATAGCACTGCAATTAATTTGAAAAAGAAGATGTACTATTACATCACACAAATACACTTACACAAAAGTCAAAATAAGGACCTTTCTGTGATCATTTGCAGGATTAGAATCTGTGATAAAAAAGTGAATTACAGAAAAACTAAAAATGTCATTACAGTAAGCTGCATATGGGCTAATGAGCAATAAACAGTTCTATCTTAAAATAATCAGAATAATCAGACATTTCTATTTCTTACCCCCACTAAACACTTGATTGGCAGTAACTGTTCATTAATTTATTAATGACAATTAAATAATGCAGAGTGACTGAGAAAGCATTGCAAACCATCAGCACAACAGAAAGTAAGATGTACAGTAAGGATTGTAAGGATAGCCATCTCCCCTTTCTGGACTTTATTGAATATTCTTCATGGTATGTCCTAGATCCCCACACAAGAGCAGAATCATTTGCCTTTCTCAAATGGGGATCCTTCAAATATAACTACTGCCATTGAAATCAATGCTTTCCCACCAAAAGCCAGGTTAAAAAAAATGCAGCCCACAACCCAAATGACTCAAAACCACCAATACCCCCAAAAGAAAGCAAACTAGCAACAAATTACATACCTTCACCAAGCCAAGGAAACCCAAACAGTAGAAACAAGCTAGCAACATCAGAAACCTCCAACAGAGAAGGAACAGCCATATCCCTCAGCCAAACCACAAATGAAGCCACCATGAAGCTGACCTCCTATCCCAGCCTATCAAGTACAACAGGACTGCGTGGAAACCCCTATACCATCTGCGGAACAACACCAGACCAACCATAAAGCAGCCCCACTAATCAAAACAGGACTGTAGTCCTGTCAAGTGTAAAACAAAGGATAAGGTCAAAGACCTTGCACTTTCCAAATTGTCAACACCAAAACTACATGCATTCCACCTGAGCTCAACATGGCTAGCTATGCTGACCCCAAATCTGAGCTATGCAACCCAACACTATCCCAACTCTAAACCAGCAAACATCCCTGCCTACCCAGAGAGAGGAGACCCAGTGAGCTGAGCAAAGGCGCCCAGCCCAAACATAAAGGAACACCCCTTAAACCAAATTCAAACCTAGAAAACAAGAGGATTAGCAAACAAATCAAATAAGCAAATAAGAAAAAGGCAAGATAATCAGAAATACAACAAGCACACACATCAAACAAACACAGTGAAAAGGGAAATGCGGAACCCAGCTGAAGGTAAACCAAAATAAATATATTGTATGTAGTAATTTAAATTTGCAGAAGGAAATAAAGACAAATCCTTCCAAGGCCCCACCAAAAAAAATGACAAACAACTGAAAACCTGGGTTACCCCTGCAAAAAGCACAAACTGCCAATGTAAAGCAGGTTACACAAAACAGGCCAACAAGTGGGCATAGGCAGAGCCCAAACTGAAACAGATCACACCGCACAGCAACACAAATGTAACTGGAAAGGACACTGGCAAGCAAAGGAGGAGGTTGCCAAGGAAACTGAGTGTGCAAAACTAAGCAGGTGCAGAAAGTGCACAAGGCCAAAGACAGGATAGGAGACTCTAGATAAAGGGATGTCCATGGCCTATGTAAATCATGACTGCATCACTAGGCAGGAAAGATAGAGCAGGTACTGCACCAACACCAGCAAGTGGCAGATGTGGAATTGCCCGGAATATACATACCCCACACAAAACTACTGGCCCCACAGATGGCCTAGGAACCACCAAAGAACATTTCAATACAGGAAACCACACCATAATGAACGCACGGGGAAAGGAACACATAATCATGCTAGAATCTGTCACAATGTCAGCATTAGAAGGGACAAAGAAACATAAGTTAATGGAAGGGAGCAAGACACATAGTAAATGGACAAGCTGGACACAAAGGTAGCAAAGACAACAAGAATTAAAAGAATGTAGTTAAAAGAAGAGGAAGACCCACAACAATGAAACCGAGGCAGAAGCAACCCGACCACATAAACACAAAGCTTGCACTACAGTGGAGGTTCATAAAAACACCTAAATAGATCCACATGTGAGAAACAGACAGAGGTGGCCCCAAAGAAAAGACCAGAAGAGATAAAATACAACCCATGAGCAAGGGCTGGTATCTGCCAATCAAGAGAAGCAGAAGGTAGGCTGTGCCAAACAGTGGCAGAAGAAGGTGAGACAGGGAGAGCACAAAGAGAGTATGGCATGGTACAGCAGGCAAAATGCAACAACACATGGGGAACCTCACCAAATCAATCAAGAGGTGGGCAGCTGTGGGAACAACCCATCAGTACAAAGGGCAGCAGAGCTCTGTATGAAAGAAACAAAAGAAGCAAGCTAATCACAGAAAGAGAAGGCCATGTCTACAATAGAGGCTTGATATACACCAAAGGTCAGAAACCGCAGGGAAACCGCAGCAATTCTGTCAGACACAAGGATATGACACCTCACAGAAACCAAGAGAAAAGCAGGGCCCCAAGGCAAAGAAAAATAGCATAAAAACCAGCAGCTGTCACACCCACAGGTTCCAACAACTGGAGACAGAGAAACTACAGTGCCACAAAAACCAAGTACAGGATTGCAGAAAAGAAAGTACAGTAAACAGCCCATATCCAAACAAGCAGCAGCCCAACTCACCCAATAAACGGGAAGGCAGGAATAAGCTCACACAAAACCACCCATCCCTGATAGAGCTACAGGAAAAAGGGGCACACAACAGAGGAAGTAGCAAGAAAAGGAATGAAGTGGAAGGTACACTCCTACCTGTGTATAAGAACCCTATAAATCCCTCATGCCTCACTAGAAACAACTGTCAATCAAAGAATGTCCAGAAACTTATCTCTTAGACAACCATTATAACATGTTTCTCAAGCCAAAATACACTTATGCACTCCTCATCTTATTATCAGCATTTAAGCTCCTTTACAGTATAGCTGTATCACCATGTATAGTGGTCAACATTTTCATTTAACACTTTAAAACTGCAGCAGAAGGATGTGTGTGATCAAAGAACAAATCAGAAGCTGCTATCTGCCTGTAGGAAGCGCTGTTCAACCAGAAAACAATTTATTTTATCACCATAAAACTAAAATCACATAATTAAAAGCATAAGACCATTGCACAGTTTTAAAACATATCAAAACATATTTAAAAACAAAATTTTTCACATTAATATCATAGACCTAATAAATGGCAAATTGAAAAAAAAAATTGTGTTCTTATAAAAACTCAATCCTTGCCCATATGAATGTAGAAGTTAGTCAAAATTGTAAAGAAATATATTGAGTCCATATATATTGCAATTTTATTTATCAGTCCAGAAATTAGTAATTATCTTATAGAAATTCTGGATAATAGTTGTTAATAGTAGACCAGATAGTTAGTATCAAATGGTTTAATTAATATAAATAGTCCTTATCCATATAGTGTTAGTACTGTGTTCATATAAATTACTGTTAATATGTCCAGTTTATTATTATGATCAGTATTCAGTTACTGTAATTAAGTGTGCCATTATTTTAAGCACACTTCATATAATAAGCTCCAGCTCCACACGGAATTACCTCCCAGCTGCTGGTTTCACTTTTGTGCTGCTTATTAGGAGGAAAATATCCTGGTATCCAAAGCAAGGGTGTAACTCCACAGGAACAATAAGCTTTTTCTGCAACTCTGGCCACACAGGACAACCTGCCCATTATTCAAATGATGTGTAACGCGTTTCACCACCTCTTAAAAGTTATCACTGGCTTCCACATACATCTGTAAAAGCCTTCTTTCAATTTTTGTGGATGGTGCTACTCCTCTGGTATATCCAAACACTCCACCATTTGTGCAATATCGCTTTGACCATCGATACTTGCACCAGCCTATGTCAGGCACAGTGTTTCCTTTAGAAATTGCACTGAGCATGGCCTCTGTGGCTGTCACTTTTTGTCTGGGAAAGAGGCCGCGATCACTGTATGTCCGGGATACTCCCATAACATGCCCAGGAGATGTCCTTTTTTGCATCCACTTCAGGCCAACTCCCAGTCGCCGCCCAGGAAAGCCCATAATTTCACCTAACTGTTTCTAATGTGTTACAGCATACAGAGCCGTACGTTCAGGGCAAACAATTGCTCAGCTGCGCCAACATCGGCAATGCGTCCACCTCTGAATTAGGTCCTATATCTGGCACTACAGTTTAGCAATTCTGCAATTTCAAAGAGAATATTAAAAGAAAAAGAAAATATTTTGTTAGTGCACTCATTTATTGAAACTTAATGTTTAATAGTTATTTAGAAATAAAAATGTATTATTTGGCTGATAACTCTTGGAGGAAACATAGGGGGGAATTCAATTCAGCGCAATGATGAATAGCTGTGGGAGGGAGCTCCCGCAGCTATTCAATTCAGTGCGCTGTGTGCCTTGTTGGAAAGCAGGTAAGTCAGAGAATGCCAGTTCTCGCAACTTAACCTGGGTGTTAAGGCGCGGTAACCAACATTCTCCAACTAAAGTGCCGGGCGCACGGCTGTTAGCGCCGCTCTAAGCCAGCAAACAGCTGCGTGCCCGGCACTTTTGTCAGATTTCTCCTCGCATCCCCAGGGGGTTGCGAGAAGAAATCCTTTGCCCGCCCAAACAACGCGTTGTATTGAATAGCTGCGAGAGCTCCCTCCCACAGCTATTCTACATCGCACTGAATTTATAGAGTAAACATATATGACATAAGAATATACGGGATTATTTTTGACACTTTGTAAAAGATAAGAATATACATATAAGAATAAGCATATATGACATAATTTGTGTTGAAAGTAGTGTTTAAGGCTCCTAAGACCCATTCTGACAAAAGGTGAAACATGTATAAAATTGATCTATACAATATAATGTAAACACAGATTACACAATTGATTAATGTTATAATAAGAGTAGCTGAATACATGGATAGGTTCATCCAAAGTTTAGGATAAATTGTATGGCCATGTGCCCTATAAGATATAACTTCTAAGGATATACCAGATAGTAGTGGTGAATATTTTTTGTATTGATTTGTATATAATGTATCAGACCAATCACTTATATTAGTATATTTTTCACAAATAATAATTTTTGCAATCATATATAGAGAGAGTTTGTATATAATATATCAGGTCAATCACATGTACTATCGCAATAGTCACATATGGTGAGATGTTTAGGCATCTATTTACTAAGCAGTGTTAGGAGACAAAGTGAAAGGAGATAAGGTACCAGCCAATCAGCTCCCAACTGTCATTTTTCAAACACAGCCTGTGACACGGCAGTTAGGAGCTGATTGGCTGGTACCTTTTCTCATTTCACTTTGTCCCCTAACGCGGCTTAGTAAATAGACCCCATAGTCATGTATAGTAAGATGGCAGCACAGAGAGTTAATCTAATTCATCACTTGGTTTACATATAGTGGATCATATTGATCACATATTGAGCACATGTAAAAGTTGAAAGAGTCAGAGTTTATAAATCAATTGATCACATCAATCATATCAGTAAGTCATAACTATCAGGGTTAGTAAATTCATTAATTACATATATTGAAATATTGAAAACTTATCCTGTATAGCATTTCAAATGATCACATACAAAGGTTTATCATCAATAGAATGATATCCAGAGACACCAGTATGAAAATAATATTAACATATCCATATTCAGGGGCATTTTAAGACAGGAGGGGACCCATGTTCATTCCCAGTCTGGGGCCCCCTCCACTCTCCCCGGCGGCAGGCAGCAGACTGACACATCTGACTGCCAACCACAGCACCAGTAGACTCTGGGCACTAGAGTGTGCCCAGAGTCTACTGCGCATACGCAGGTCACCGGGGAAATGTTGTGACCGCCATTTTCCAAGCGATTTCCACACTGTGCATGTGCAAAATGCAGGAAAAATGGGTGCAAGTGTTTTGTGCAGGGCTGAGACACCCGACGCAGGACCTTGGAGAGGTAAGTATTAGATAATATGGGTGCAGGGGCCCGTGTGCACCGCAGACCCTGCACCCATTATATCTATGCCCCTGTCCATATTCATTGGAAGGAGAAAAATAAATGGTTTGCTGAATATGCATGAGATGTTCTTTCTGCTGTCTGCTGTGTGTCATAATAGACAGTGAATTACAGATGAAAATTATATTCTCTCACAATATCAAAGATGAGAAAATAAATATTACATCCTCTTTCTGTGTCATTGTTCCAAGCCCTGTAACTAAGCCTGTGAAATATAAAAACAGGAATTAATCAATGAGCTTTCCTGACAAGAGTGTCATTGAGTAAGAAGAGACATAGGGGAGGTAGTAAGTTAGTTTCTCCTTAAGCAGAATTTAACACTTTAGTATTATGGAAAATCAACAATAAAATAAAGTATGTCTGCATATTACCTGTGTAATAAGAGATAATGTGATCAAGTTATTGTTATCAGACAGGTGAGTCTGTATTATGGCAGTGTAACATTGTTAATTATAATACTTAAATAGTTAATTCAAGAATATGACATATGTGAGTTCCATTTACAGTACATACATTTTTTTATTATTGTACTGTAGGTTGCAATATTTAATATAAATAGCCGTGTAAGGATGTAGCATATGCATACTTTTAATATAAGAAAACAAATGAGTACCAATGTAGACTGTATTCTATTTGAAGATTTAGGAAAAACCTGTGTTCTGTGATCAAATCACCAGGTGGTCTGACTGTAGAGGATTGGGTGGCAGGTGTGTTTGCAGATGTCACCCTATTCAAAAGTGTTGTAGCATCATGATCAAGGTGAAGCTCAGTCAGAGTTAGATCCAGGTCCATCCCTTATTGTGGCTGGCCCTCAATACTATGAAAGTATGTTTGTGATGGACAAATCTCTAAACTATTTGGCACAGTTGTCTTCCCATCTGGCCCAGGGAATTCCAGTAGGCTCTATTTATATGTTGCGGCTTGATTGATATGACAGACAGCCTATCCAGTTTTGGGGCTGTTGATGGCCAATCAAATTAGAAGGATGTAATGGACAAGTCTCAGGGCAAAATAATTTATCCAGCTATTATGAATAAAGCTATCTAACAGAGAATCTATTCAAACATGAAATAGAGTATTTTAAACTAATCAAAGATTTTGTATAATTTCCATATGTACTAAGCCTTGAAGAGAGATAATATGGATGGAGACAAAGTACCAACCAAATTGCTCCTACCTGTAATTTTTTTACCACAGCCTGTAAAGTGACAGTTATGAGCTGATTGGTTGGTACTTTATCTCCATCCACTTTATTTCTCTACAAGGCTTAGTACATAGATCTTTCAGTCAGTTTTCTGTCTAAATATGCGTTCTCCATATCTTTCATGAAACATATTTTATCACATTCCTTATGTGTAGTTTTCTAGGATCTCTAATTTAAATATACATATACTGTATATACTAGCAACCTGCCCGAAATAATTTTATGGGGTTCCGATGGTTGTTTTTTCTTTGTTGCTTTCTTTAATTCTTTATAGCGCTGCCTCCCCTAGCTCCTCCCAGGCTACTGTGTCTGCATCAGGGCAACCTCATGAGTTCTTTGGAGGCTGTCTCACACTCTGTCTACCTCAGATGTGCCCTTGCTCAGTCCCTGACTCCCTCCCCTTTTCTTGGCTGTTGCTAAGCACATTGCTATCTCTGATTGGCTCTCACTGTCTCAGAGAGTCAATTAGAGCGCATCCCTTGGCCCTGCAGCAGCAGCAATCAGTCACTCACACAGCACAACATTCCATGTCTCAGTTTTAGATGCTTTCTTGCTATTTCAGCACCCCCTCCTGCAAGATTTTATTCTGTGACTTGCTTTAAAATTGTCACTGCTCGGCTCTCTTTATCACAGATGAATGGTTCATACACCTAAACCTTCTTCGACCAATGCTGTATAGTGAAAACCCCATCAAAATCTGTCCAATGTTTAAATAGATTAGCCCAAACTATCAGACAGACTCCTAAAATGTGAACTTTATTACACATCATCTACATTGTAGACAGGTATGTAAGCTATAATTCAAGGAATTCATATTTGACAATAATTATGATAAAAAAGGACAAAATGTTAATCATTATAGCTCTACTCTAGGTATATCTATTTAAACCTTCAGGGTATAAGTTATTTAAAGTAAAAAATTAATATACAAGGGTGGTACAATAACTATGGTTACAAGGCCTTGGTAAAGATTATTTTTTCACATAATCCCTATACTTATTTAAGCATTTGTTCCAAAGGTACACCAAGGCATCTATTCTGGCATAACAGAAATCAGTGTCATGCACCTGTTGCCAGGACATGATCGCTTGCTGAACTTCACCGTCAGTTGTGAATCACCTTCCACCCAGGTGCTTCTTCAATGGTCCAAAGAGATGAAAATCACTTGTTGCCAGGTTAGGGCTAGGGAGGATGTTCCAGTACCTCTAAATGGTAGTGTTGTTACAATTCACGCTTGCAGTTGGCTGAGTGTGGCCTGGTATTATTTTGCAGCAATACATCGTCTGCTCGCAGGAACCCAGGTCATTCTTGACTAATTGCCTTCTGCAACTGACTCAATGTGTCACAATAGCAATCAACAATAACAGTATCTCCTTTGATGATTAAATCAACAAGAAATGTTCCCAAAACACAGTCACCATGATCTGCTGATTGAGTTATTTATATATTTTTTTGTTGGTGGAGACGATGTGTGTTTCCATGTTATGGATGTCTGCTTTATCTCTGGTGTCACATGATGTACCCACATTTCATCGCCTGTAACAGTACGCTGCAGGAACTGCGCTCCTTCCTCATGGTACTATATCAGGTGCATGAGAGACAATCCCATCCTATTAGTTTTGATTCTGTGAACTTCTTTGAGTTGCTTCGGTACCCAGCGTGAACACTTTTTCCTGTATCACAGTTGCTAATCAATGATGTTGTGCACAGTACCCACTAAGATGTTTAGTTCATTCACTATATCACTATTTCAAATGCCTCTGCCCTCCTGAATCAGACCTTCAATGCGGCACAAATTGTCATCTGTGGTGGACGTGCTAGGCCGGAACGCTGCTTGTCTTGAACGTCTGTCTTGACATTATTAAAGGCAGTGCACAAAATCCAAACCTGTTTACATGAGATGATATTATCACCGCACACCTCTACACCTTGGCAAGGAATTATAGCTGCTGATGTGCCCTTTAGCCACAGAAATCTGATCACACTATGCACATCAATGTTTGACCATGTTTGTGCCAGCCCTGCCATCTTACAACTGATGTTGGGACAGTATGACTGATATGAGGCAAAGGAAGCAGTGGTCTACCAGCTCTGGCCTGGTGGGAAATTAGAATGAAATAGAGAACATTACACATGTAAGATCCCTCCACTTATTGTTTTAGGAATGTGTTTAAGCCCAATAGTTTGAGATGTTTGGGGTCCCTATTATGATGTCCAACTTCGTGTTGGACACTGTGTTTCATTCTCTTATTGATCACATTTCTTTTGTGTTCCAGGAAGACTTTCAAACTTCCTGGGGTTCTGCCCACATACTTTTTCCCACAACTACAAATTAGGTGAAATAAAACATTTTATTTACAATTAACAATACATTTTAATGAAAATATTTTTCTTTCTGATGTCATTTTTAGAATATAATTATAGGTCAGACATTTATCCTGCCACATATGTAGCAGTCCACTGGCATAGCCTAAAACCATTCTCTCGAGTTTTGTCATCACTAATTTTAACATCCTTGAGGTTAAAACATTACTTTATGGATTGATTTGTCATACAGATCACCGAGGGTTTGTCTAAAATTAGGGATCTTAACACAAGATCCTGTTTTAAAATACTTTAGTTTTTCTGCTTACTTTCCTTAATAGAATAAAGCATGATTATATTTATACAAAAGGGCCACATTTAGCTCATTGCTCTCATCAGGTTTTAAGTTCATTGTCTCTTTAAGTTATTTTTAAGAGATTCTCTTGATTAATTTTTTATACTTCTTTCACAGCTTTGTCTAGGATGTTTTGTTTGGGTATCCTCTTATTGTGAATTATTTTGTCTCGTAACAATTTCTACACTACTGTAGTTGCACCATAATCTCATCAATTGGCCTTATCATATATTCATCTTCTAAGGTAGGTAGTCTGCAATGGGACAGTGTTCATTTGCCTTATGTCCACCTAGTTACAATGTTTGCATACCACAATAACATTGCCCTTGGCTTCTAGAGTCACATCCTGGAAATGGACCAGATTCCTACTGGAAATGTGAATGAAAGAAAAGTTGAAGGTGTAACAGTTTAGCAAAACAAAACACTGTCATGTGTTAGGTCCTCAACACAAATAATAAAAAGATCATCTACTGTATATAATGATCATAAAAGACCAGAGATGTGGCAAACCTGCTCCCCACATGTCAGCTCTCATACAATTCCATGTATAGGTTTGCATAGCTTGGCACAAATCTAGTCACATGGTGATCCCCATCATCTGCAAATAGTTGTGTTGAAAAATGAAGACAATAGAATCCAAAAGAAATTGACTGTGTTACGCCACATCACTCCTATCACTCCTTCATGGTCCCTAAATTTTGCATAATATATGAATATAGATTCAATATAAAGAAGACATAACTATCCTTCCATAACACTCTATGAATTATATTTAGAAAATGTGTGCTGTCCCTAAGGAGTGAGTACATGTTTACTTTTTTTTAGTATTTTAGTTATATCTATACCCAGGAAATTGTTTGTTGATAACAATAAATCTTTTTTTTTATATTGATATCTGGTTCACAGATATATTTTAAAAATGCTTTTATTATTTTACTCAGTACTTTATTTATTTTATAGTTCTTTTGTATTATATTTCACTGGTTGAATACTCATAATCCAAATACTTACTAGGAAAATAAAGAAATTGTCAAATGTGGTCAACAGCTACTAGGACATGTTAATTCAGTCTATAAGGCTACCTTCTATGGGTTTTGTTGCTCTATTAAAAGTATAATAAGAGTTAAACTCCTCAACAGAAAAATATTTTATTGTCAAACTAGAGTCTCCAGCTAAGGAGACTTAAATTGAGGAGAAAATAAAATGACATTTATCCAATCCTCTATAACTCCACAGGGGTTTGAATAGGATTACAGTAAAAAATTATCTTCTTCCTCTCATTTATGAGCTTTCTGACCAGATTAGATGGACACTTTGTACTGACCATATTTTTATACAGATTATATGAAACTCCAATACATAAAATCAGAAAGAATGAACCCCAGATAAGCAAGGTGGGCTCTTTTCTTTTCCAGATTAAATTTTACAATTTATGGTTGATCAGGGTATTAGAACACTAAATCATATGATCCTTGTATCAGCTTTTTGTAGGAGCATGCAGAAATATTAGAGAATGTTCTGTTGCCCTATAGTCATGTTTTCTCGCATCCTTAAATTAGAATTTGTCAGGTCTTTTATTCATGGCTCAACAGCAATTCAGTAAAAATACTATGAATTATTTGTTTGTACCAAATAATCTTAAATATTTGCTGTTGACTAAGGGACATGACAGTAAAGTGATCGGGCATCCAGGCATTAGTAAAACCATTGATCTATTGCTCAGAGAACTGTGGTGGTCCTCTATGAAGAAAGATGCTGCAGATTATGTTGAGTTGTAATATTTTTGTTAGGAACATTATTCAGAGGAGTCAAACTACTATTGTCAGTGCCAAATAGTATCTGGACACACTTGTCAATTTACTACTCGTATTGTTACCATTTTCAAATGGTACAACACTATCTGGTTTAGTGTTAAAAGATGCAATAAAATATATTATTTTATACCTTTCAGCCAAAATCTTCTATTTTTGTCCAAAATATAGTCATAATCCATGGCAAGCCTGTTAATATAGTTTCAGGTTGGGGTTAACAATTTTCTATACTTCTATATTTTGTGGCACATTAAGGAAAAAATTGAAAACTAACATAATTTTCATCAGTAGACTGATGGTCAGGCTGAGCGGACTACTCAAACTCAAAGCAATATTTCAAATGCTTTATTTCAAATCTGGAGTATAATTGGGTTGGAAAATCTAAATTGTCCCCCGGTCCAGTGGCCAAAGATCCCCCATTAGTTCGCCCCATCTCATACATACATCAGCTTGCTCTGAGTGGACTGCAGATAGAGCCAGCTATATAAAAAAATATATATTAACAGTTATTTATATAGTGCCAGCACTGTCCTTTGCACTTTACAATTGGGAACAAAACAGTAATAAAACAAGACTGGGTAATAACATTCAGATATAATGCTCTGAGAGGAACTTCAATTGCCCACCAAGCAGCTTGTAGTTGAACCACTTTCTCCAGAATGCTGGTCGCAAATCATTCAGAGACACACAATCATGATGTCAGTTTGTCACAGAGTGCTGACCTCAGAACCCGCCCACTACATCTGACAGTCTCAGAGACTGCAAAAAATGCTAAGGGAATAGCAATGCTTGCATTTGCATGGGCTGCAGCTGCATCAGGGAAAGCCTATCTGCTTTTTAAGTGTTTAAAAAAGAAACTCTCCTAGACAGACCTCTTTAACCACTTTATTACTCACACAGATCCTTTGGGAAAGGGTACACTTTGTTCCATGTAGGCACCCGATGATGTAGGTAAAATAACAAATCATAAAGAGGTCCCAACACTAATGTAAGGTCAGTTGTGGCTGCTGCCATAGTAATTAATGGGAGAGCCTTGTTGGTCAGGACATCTGAGTTGTCATGACAGTGCTAGATGGGAACTGTAGTTAACCAATAAAGAAGAAAATTAATTCTAGCATTAAACATATTTATTAACACCACCCCCACCACCAATGGAGTGTGAGGATAACCCTAGTGCTATCAGCACAGGCCTTGTTGTCCCTAGTAGGGGGGAGGGTGTATATTTTAGTTGCAGGCCCATTTCTCTATGGATTCCAGCCTTGTGCTAAGAGACCTAAGGCTTTTAGGCACTATGAGAGGAGTCTCCACAAAAATGGGTGGCCTTATGCTTTTTTGTTCCCTCCTACCCAATGTTTCCACTACAAGAATAAGCTTAAAGGCATAGTGATGGTTAACAATTTGAGGAAAGTACCCCAGTTGATGTTTTTATTTTCAGGTGTTGGACATTTTCACAACATTTTTGGAGCATATAAATAAATCTGATGCTTTGTATATTTTTAATAGGGGAAAATAGGGATGTTGAATTCTGTTGTAAAGTGGTGATTGTAAGTGTTTTTGCTGTGGGTTACAATTCCACAAGGAAAACACAGCAATTGCACCGATATTGCCATCCCAGCAATTAGTAAACTTCTCACAGGGTTTTAACTTTTAAAGCCTAGTGATCCAAGTTTAATGGACAAGGTCCTCAAACACCCTGTACATTATCCACAAATACCTAAATAATGTTACAATTTTAAAATTACTTCTAATTCTAATATCTCTCTAAACTCTAAATCACCTCTTTATTCAATTATTAAATTATGCAAAAAAAAATCTTCTATCTTGATCCAATATATTCTAAATAACAAACAAATAGATACCCATTAAAAAATACACTGTTGATCGGCATTAAATTATAAACGTTCCCCCTGCTGGCAGTGAAAAAGAAGTACTAAATGCTAGAAAGGGGTTAAACTACTTAAAAAGTCATATACTAAAATCACCCAATGTCAAATGTAATACATTCATCTTTTCTGGGAAATGGAGCTTTTATAAAAACCTGCCAGACTATAGATTAAAATATCTTCATTTGGTTGAGGGATGTAACATTGTCGACTGAAAGTTTCAAAGGTGTTTTAAAGCTTTTTAATGCTTTTGCTTGAGGAAGCAAAACAGTGACTCACTTTTATGTCTCCTGATGTGGTTCGATTGATGCTCTAAAATATTCACATGGGGCATGAGACCTATTGTGAGCAGCAAGGAGCAAGGAAAGCTTGGCTTTGTTTCTATTAATATATTACAGCACAAAATTCATATTACCTTAAGTATCCAAAGTGTCTACCTCAAGGCTCTAAAGATACCCCAAAGAGATTATTTGACTAACACGCATGAAAAGTTAATAAGATTATAGTTTTTATAAATGTCTTTCAAAATAAATACAATGACGCTTGCTTGAAAAGGTAACATTGAGGACAGAGGCAATACAATAATAATGTGCATACACTGTTCTGTGGGACTTTCTTCTATTAGAAATCATGTGTGCTCTTAATTCTTCAAAGGGACACTGATGCTGTCCAAAACATCCCTAATTTATGATACTCAGTAAATACATGGGTGTTTAATATTTAATCTTCTGCTCGGGTTTGCCGGGCCTTTATTACAATAATATCATTCTTATCCCTGGCACCCACCAATTGTCCATGAAATGCCCAACAACATGATTATACTATCTATCTATCTATCTATCTATCTATCTATCTCTCACAGCGCACAATGTAGAATTAGAACACTAGAACACAACACACAATGGTTATTCAGTAGAACACTGGTGAACTGCACACAATGGTGAATCAGTAAAATAATGGAACATGGCTCACGATGGTGAATCAGTAGAATACTGTAGCACAGCACACAGGTGCAGTTGAGAGTACTGGAGTGAGACCACCACACAGGTGTACCTGACAGTACTGGCATGAGACACCCAGTAACACAATGGAGACATTGGAGCACAGCACACAACAGTGTGGTTTAGAACTCTGGAAATTGGTACACGTATTCACACAAATATCTAAAGCTGTCAGAGAGTTAACAGCTTAGTGTTAACTAAGCATGTTTAAATAGCTTGTCTGCTATGGAGAAATTATGGCATTGGTCTAGGTCAATCTCCTTAGGGCATCCAATAATTACCAGAAGAAACATTTTGCCAAGATCATAGCAGATGGATGGTATGTGAGTGTAATTAAATAGGTCATTCCAGAGAAGCAGTCCACCATCAACCAGATAGTATAGGGAAATCGGATATAAGAAACATCATGAGATTGGACAAAGGTTTAGTTAGAATATGTAGAAGAACAAATGGAGTATTATGTGGAGCCTTGAACTAAGCACATTTGGGGGCAGGCTGCCACACACTGTTCTACACTTTGGAGAAGAGTAAGTAACCAGTACTGTAGTTCCACTGTACCAAGTCTAGTGTCTTGCCCAGCATGCCTAGTGAAGCAAGAGTAGTGTGATGATTGAAGAAGTTCTGCTTTCTTATTCTTGAAGCCTGGATGAAATGTAATGTGGAGATTGAAATGGGAAAATAATAATGATCATAGGCTTCTTGGGGATTGAGACTTTGTAGATAACAGATATATTAGTGTTGAGTATAAATTGGTACGGGAATCACAGAGCTTTCCAACAATATCTCCACTTTTCTAGAGCTAAATGAATAACCAGGATTTCCTTCATTCCAATTGTATAAATCACTTCAGCTGGGAAAAATGTATTTGAGAAGAAGTCATAGAGTAGGTGTAAATTCCCATCAGATAATCTGTAACAGAGTCCATCACCCGTACTCACTGAAGATGCATCAACCTCCAAGTAAAATGTAGAGAAGTATCAGGATGTCTGGGGACTTGAGCAGCATTTTTTAGTTCTAGAGAGTCCCTGAAAGCTTCTGGAGACCAGACCTTAGGATTCACTTGCTTCCTGGTGAGACAGGTGATAGGAACAACTAGAATAGAATATTCATGAATAAACTACCAATAAAAATAGCAAAGGTTTGTTGTACTGCCTTCAGATCCAATTGTTGAGTCGATAACCATTCCACTGTTTGATAAAATAATAGAGACTGCATACTGTAGCTGAATACAATTAAAGAAATTCATACTTAGGTACTATAGGGGCTACCTGTTTACTTAAAGTATTATAGGGACTAATTTCTTTATTTACTTGACTGGCTATATTTCTTTGTATTTTAAACAAAAAGACATATTGCTGATAGGATTGAATCAAATAGATCTTGTTCGCCCCTTTTTTGCCGCCATAGAAACTCAGCCAAATAAGATTTTTAGTGATGACGGGCTGTTCCACTGTGTTTTTTATTTCTCCTCTTTTTGACCCCACATTCTCTCCATAGGTTGTGTACTCTATGTACACTGGTCTTTCGGTCCACAGAGTTGTACTGTACCTGTGATTAAGTTTAAAGTGAGCAAATCCAGCCTCAATCAAATCATCTATTTTGTACGCTTGCCATGAATAAGATTAGATAATAGATTCCTTGGGATGTTATCTTTTATCAGAGGTAACAAAGATTTGGTGCTGTTGTCTCAGACTTCTGTAAGGAAAATGTCTCTACTTTTTCGACAGATATCACTAAAGACCCATTGCTGAAAATAAGCTTTTGTTGAGTTCAACGATCATACTTTTTGTGTCAATTTTTTTTGTGTCATTTTCTGAAGATACCGCACAGTCTTTCCTCAGATAGTTATTGCTATACAGTACAAGGCTGCTTTATCGGCCATTTCCAGGTGTCTTTTACACCATTTAATAGAGGCCATATCTTCACATCAGCAGTATATATATCTAATAGCACTGACAAACTCAAACCAATTGCCAATTTACTCATTTATTTTGACCGGTCATATTTTTATATTGCATTTCTAGAAAACATGTGTACCAAAATACAATAAGGCATAATGCCCATCCCTGCTGCTGGCAGAAGACCTTTACTGTGCAATAAAGATACTGTTTAAGTAAGGAGATGATCCCGTATTTTCATGATGTTCAAATTTGTACAAGACAGGCCACTTATCTTCAAGCTAACTAGGTTATGGATGGGCAGATTAATTTAAAAGTCAAAAAAAGCAGAAATAGTTTAAACAAATAAATATATCAGTAATACCCCTTTTACACCAGAGCTAAAACCTGGGTTATTGAAGGGTTAACGCGGGTAGCTCCTTGGTGTAAAAGGGGAAAGTGTTGGATTGCCTGGTCGAGTGACCCGGCAATCCAACCCAGGTAACTAGCAGGGTTTAACATGGGAATAACCCGTGAAACTCTGCAGTGTAAACGGCACGATCTTTAGTGGCGCTTGGAGATGACATCATCTCCAAGCGTCCACTTCAACGCCAGAAAAGCCGGGTCTCTGCAGACCCGGCTCCGGTGTGAACGGTGCCGCCTCAGGAAAATCCTTTGTCGGCGTCAGCTAAATTCCGGGTCTGATCCGGATTGGAACCCTGTCCAACCTCCGGGTCAGACCGGGAATTTTGGTGTAAAAGTGGTATTAGTGAGCTACTGTACATTAGAACAACTAATACTGTATATAACAAATATTTCTAAAACCGTTTTTCATCTAATTAATACTTAAGAAAGTTAGTAAACACAGGCAGTCTGACTCCATATAGTACTCTGATGCATAAGAATGTAAACAAGGGATAGTACTCCCTATAATAATTCAAGCAGACAGGTAGTCTTTATTACACTTAAGTACCAAAAGATCATTGATCATTATGGAGTAATGGATTGACTGTGTACACATTTGCTCTAGAAAGCCAGATGAGGGGGCATCTGCTGCAATAAAATTAACTTGAGTATTTTCAGTTTTTTACTCCATATACTGTTGATCAGGGATCTCTATGTGAATATCTGTCTGTCTGTTCATCTGTAAAACAGTGGGATAAAGGAGAAACGGAAATAAAAATACGCTGAAAACCTTACAAAGTATAACATTTATAAGATGGCTATATTGTTTAGTGAATTTTTTACATTGACAGAAATGTTACAAAAATGTTGTCACTTTTTGATAGAGATGAACGGCTCAGTTTTACATGGTTATGATCAGATGTAAAAAATGGCATCATATTGGCTATCCGGCTCTCACATGCTGTGGATAGCCAGTAAGATAAATCCGATAAATCCTAACTTGCGCTAATTTGGCGAAAAGAACCAAGTCCAAACTGAACCGCTCATCTCTACTATTTGAAGGTATATAAATATTACTCTATCTTTATTCATGTACTCACAAAGCACACATCTTCTATTCTACTTTTATAAACCAATTTCCTTGTGTATAATTGGAAATGTAAAAAAGAAAATTCTGCAGGGAAGTTATACGCTGTGTCGTCAGGAAATGAAAACTGAATATACATAAAAATAGAAAAGTTTAATATTTCAGCGTTTTACTACGTATAATGTGCAATCTAACTTAAGTCTTCAGGGGACATTGTTTAGCAGATGTTATATAATACTACTCGCTTGATTAAAATGAACTTGCTATGAAGAAATTCTACTCACGGTCATAAAATGTAATTGTGCAGCATTGATTATTTATCACTATGATTATAATGAGCTCATGTTATTTAGAATTATATACATATACTAATTCAAATATGTTGAATTGTTGCATTCAGTGCAATATGCAAATTAGGTAATGTATTCTGATTGATGTTTTGTTATTGTATTATAAATTATAATAATGTTAATAAAAGAATATAAAGACTAAAAATTAAGGCTCTAGAGAACATAGGAAATCATTTATTCATACAGTTAAAACAAATAACACCTAATATTTAGGATTGCAGGCTCATAGGAGAACAGCTCATCCTCACCAGGGAGGTGCCTTGTGGCTTGGTGAATGTCTTTTACCTCGTTTTCTTTTTTCTTGTTGGATATGTGCCACATATATAAGCATTTCTGATTAAAATAATAGTATTCATCAGCACAGCAGAGCCATCCCTGGCCAATTTGGGGTGCTAGGCAAGATATTAGCTGGTGCCCCTGGAAGTGCAGCTAATCCCACCACCATTGCAGTCATATGTTCACACAGAACCTACTACATAGCTTTGTCTTTGAGATTTTATATTTTTAAAGAAACCAGTGCTAAATGCACAAAACACAGAACTATGGGCAGTGGCGTCGCTCCCCGTGGTGACACCTGGTGCATACAGTAGTGTAGTTCTCTGCCAAAGAGGGGGCGTGGCACATCAAGTAAGGGGCATGGAGTTGTGGCCTAAACCGCCCCGTTGTAGTCACTGGGTTTCCCGGATATGCGGACTGCTCCTGGGGACTAGTCTATGTGCAGTGCCGGCTCCCTCACTGTGTCAAGAGCTGAGTTCTGCATGTAATGCTACAGTGCTGCTCCCGGCTCCTGTCACTGAGGAGGAGTTGGTACTTTGGTCTCACCCCTCGGCAGGTAACACCCGGGTGTGGCCCGCACTCCCTTGTAATGCCACTGACTGTGGGCCTGATTCAGAGTTGTACGCTGCTAACATCGCTGCTGCTTCTTTGGATACAGCAGCGATGCTAACATGTGCTAATGCCGCAGGAGACGCCTTGTGTAAATAAACACCTCATATCGGCTTCTGTGATCTGCTGCTGTATCCGAGGACGCAGTATCGGATCACTATCAAGCAGCCATTCTCCTTCTGCTGCCTAAGCTTACGCAGCATGGCCACCAGAACTCCACTGCCGGGGCCAGGAAATCTGTGCCAGAAGAGTTTTTCTTACGCAAGAAATTCTTCTCACGGCCAGAAAACAGGGCTGACACGCCCCTGTTTTCTGGGATGCAGGCTGTCTCTGTAAAAAACATTTTTTTCCTAACCACAGTAACTCCCATCTGGAGTTAATCCTGCTGTTACTGCAAACTAATATGCAAGTGCTTGAAATGATTGTACGCTCTGTTTAAAAGAAATCATATATGTTAACCAGAATATATGCATACACACCAGTGGTTATAGATTTTTTTTAAATTACTTTCAACTGCTGATTTTCATATAAATTGAGTCTCAGGCTTAAAGTATCGAGGAGCTGGGATATTCAGCACTCAGTTCCTCTGCCTCTAGTAATTTGAATTTAAAAAAAAATATTACTTTCAAAACAAGACAATACATATGGCTAAGTACATTGGCTTCCCCTTATAGGGAATTACTCTAGCTAACATCTTTATTTGGTGCTTCCCAGAATCTTGTTCTGTTCCCAAAAAATAGTATGATAAAAACTCCCCTGATACTTTGCCATAGAGGTGCACAGGAAAATTTGTAAAGTGATAAGCAGTCATGTGCACATCCGAACACCCAGCAGCATTAAGTCATTGTTTGAATCTTACATTATGCTAATTCACTCACTTAACTACTAACTAGAAATAACTACACGGACACCTATGTGGAAATAAAGAGGACACAGACGAAATTTATTGATCAATTTGTAATTAGAAAGATGGTGGCAGTAAAAAGCAGTGCTCCAAGGCCACAGCCCGACAATTATATGTGACTAAATAAATAGAAAGGCGGATCTCCGCCCAGCGCAAACTGGCCTGGGGTAGGACCATTCACCCTTAATGGCATAGTGTTGGCCCTTCCCTAAGATGATGGCCCAGTCCCCTCCTAAGGTAAATGACCACTTGCCGCTATCAAAAGGCTAATGCTACCCAGGCACTCTTACGCTATATTAGGCCGCTCAGGAGCACTGCTTCCCGCTAGGCTGCACCTTCACCTGTTAGAAGGAAATTGAAAATTGCACAATCAAACAACATTTCAAGAATTAAATACAAAACAGCTTAGACGGGTGGGTGGGTGAGGTTCAAAAACTGGAAAAGAGGAAGATTGCTCCTCTTCCAGACTATTTATAATGAATAGTAAGGGCCTTGCCCCTTATTACTGCTATAGGCTACAATTTTAATGGGCACATTCCTGGCTACGGAATCGGTATGAAATACCGTCGGCAGACCTGGCCGACAAAAGCAGAATTCCCAGCAGCGGAAGCCCGACAGCGCTGGAAATCCCGATCGACGCTAAGGTAAGTATAAACTAACCTAACCCCCTAACCCTCCTCAGGGGTGCCTAACCCTGACCTCCCCGAAGTGCCTAACCCTAACCCCCCCTTCCCCAATGCCTATACCTAAGTCACCCGGGGGGGTGCCTAACCCTAAGTCCCCCCCCGGGGGTGCCTAACCCTAACCCTCCCTCCCCCTAGCCTAACCCTAACCCTCCCGGGGGGGTGCCTAACCCTAAATCCTCCCCAGGTGCCCTAAACCTAACCCTCCCCCCCCGCGGCTGTCCGCTCTGGGAAATGACAGGCGTCTAGATATAGACGCCGGTCATTTATCCCATGCCGGGATAAAGCAGTCGGGAAGCCAGCTGTCAGGATTCTGGCAGCCAACTTCCTGATTGTATACCCTGGCTATGCCCCCTCCTTTCCTTTAACCCCTGGTGGACTAGCAATATTCCATCACTAAACACGGTGCTTATCTTTCCTCAAACTTATTCAAGTATTCGGAGCTATATCACTCTGGACTAAACTCATCCTTTTGGTCCCAAAAGCTGAGGGAGAAGGAATACGGGCAGACTGACAGAGATGATTTTTGATGAAAGTCAAATATATGCTAGCCTATCTTGAAAATCTTCTCAGATTAGGAACAACTGATGAAATATTGGAGTGTGTGATAGAGAAGTTGCAAGCAGCAATTACAAGAGAGCTGTGTAAATGCCCACATAAATCAGTGACAGATTATCGCAATTCCCTGATCCCCAGATGCTTGGGTCGGAGCATCAGTGAAATCCAACATGTTGGATTTACCTGGTTTGCAGACCCGACCAAAATATGATCATGATCAGCAAATCGGGGATTATACACTGGCTAGTTTGAGTGTGATGCTGATTTTAAAAATACGGGGACCACCACGCCATATTTTCCTCATATTTTTAAAACCAGGACTGGCTCACAGAGCCCAGTGCTAGTTCATAAAATATGGGCAACCCTACAGGTTTTGTCCCCCATATTTTTAGAACCAGGACTGACTCCTGGTGCACAGGGCTGGTTATGCTTTTGGGGGGGAACCCCACGTCATCTTTTTTTTATTACCACTTTATTTTCACAGTATGACACACAAGCAGCCTGCGCGTTTCTCACTGATATGTACAGGCTGTTTGTTCAGGAGTGTTAGGCTAGGGGAACATTGTGAGGAAACACGGGTAGGAACGATCACATACACCATCGGAAAACAAGATTCTGTCGAACATGGGACCTTAGCAAATTCCTGAATTTTAAGAAAAAAATTCCCATGTCTGATTGTTCCTACCTGTGTTAATCCCGAACAAACACGGTAAAAACATGATTCTTTGTAAATGTAGCCCGGTAAGAGTGTTACCAGTTCCATAAGCAATTGGAGGGATGACCTTGATAGTTTTTGAAATGTAAGTAGTCAGTAACCAAGACATTATTCCAAATGCAGATAGATCTGCATATGCAGCTTTGTTCAGGAACAATGGCAGAAGTAAATGGAGCAAGAGGTCCAATGGGGTAGGTCTGTCTTAAGCAGACTTGTGTATGGTATCAGGTATAAATCTCCATAGAGAAAGCCACTGGGGGAAACCACAATTATATTTTTGAATATCTGTCATAAATAAGATGCCAGTGCTAAAAGCACTGCATAAGAAGATGCAGTCACTGGCTGCAACATGCCCCCAAAATGGGATGTGACATGCCTGTGTTTTAGTCTCCACTCCTCCTTTACCTCCCTCAAATGATCCCTGCCTATCAATCACTTTACAAATAAACTCTCACTCTGACTGCATTTGCAAGACCATGGTGGCACATGCTCAGTGCAGCTCAGATGCATGAGCAGTAGACAAAACATCAACCAGTTGCGAAAAAATTACAACTGTGTCTACCCCTGAATCAGGCTCTTTACTTCTACACTAGAATAATTATTGTGCAGCGTAGTTAGAAAAATCAAACATGTTTAATTTTTCAAAGTAGTTAGAATGGCCGTTTTTCAAAGTGTGGGAGTGAACGAACGATTCGACAAACAAAAGCAGCTTGGTCTTGTTTTTATAAATTGAATGTTTTAAATCCCCCTGTAAAAAATCACAGAAAAATCTGCCTTTACTCCACACCTGTACTGCCTGTGAACTGTCTGTCTAGAGGGACACATACTGAACATCAGGTGGTCGTTTCCCTGATTCTCTGATCCAACTGGAACCAACAATCCACCGGTTGGAAACGCAGATCGGTGGTCATCAATGATTGCGGATCCATCGAGGAATGCATGAAATGCTTCATGTTAAAAATCCCTGCTGGAGCTTGTAGTTCCATAAGTGCCAAAGGGCAAAACAATAGTACACATCTATTATTACCACAATTACCCCTGCGCCCAGGTGCTCAGGGGAGGAGAATCATTTTTGTTGGGGCGGTCCCTACCAAACCAGGGATCTCCAGCCTGGGCTGACTAGTTTTGGGGTGTTAATGCTTTGGCCGGGTGACCAGTGTCTGTGACATTGAACTGGGGCTAGTTTGAGTCCAGTGCTGGTTTTAAAAAACCAGGGAACCCACGTCATTTTTTCCCACGTATTTTTAAAACCAGGACCAGCTCCTGGAGCCCGGGGCTGGTTATGCTTTTGGGGGGAAATTCCACAAAGTTTTTTTTTAGATTAACCTTTTATTTTAAAAATTATAGGCAGAAGCATACATGGATCACTCTGATCTGTGTATGTTTTAGCAAGACACGCTGCTCAGGAGGGGGACTATTTGAAACTTCTATTTTTTAATCAAGTTTGCTTTGAGTACACACGTGATTATAATCATGGTAGTTGGTAAATTCCCATGTTGTATTCCTGGCTATAGAAACTACTGCTGTGCTCAGACGACGATGTTTTCATATTTGTATTTACAGGTGCATTTAACTTCTGATTCAGCCGTGTTCAGCCGTGTTCACCTCAAAAAAACACCCGTGTTTGCCTGTCGTATATTTCTGTGTTTGTAAAAATAGCAAAATACACCCGTGATTGCAATCTCGGGTAAACATGGAGGTTAATAAATTTACCCCTTACCATCTTACTTATCTTACTTCTTACAGTAAGACTTATTATATCTTAACTTTTACAGGTTACACCTTTTTACCATGTGTGTTTTTATTATTATAAATATTTTCACTCTTAGTTTGTATTTTATCTATATATTTGTTTTTTTAAGCATTATATTTCTTAGTAGGTTATATTAAAGATTTTACGTATGTATTCTCACTTAGTCATTGTACTATTGGATACATTTTTGTTTTTTTCTTGAATTTTTTATTTTATTTCACAAAACAATAAATATTCAATCTTCCACTTATGTAATTAAGTAAATATGCAGACACATAATATCTGTTCAGGATAATTAACACCTGTGGGCTTTCCTGGATATTTACAGAAAAATAAGGAGAGAAAATAAATACTATTTATTAACTGAGTTAATTTTAATTTTAAATATGAGTTTATTTAAGCCTCAATGCTTATTCTTATCTATTTTCAACTGTGTAGAGATCTCATTGATTTATTATTATTATTATTATTATTATTATTATTATTATTATTATTATTATAACAGTAATAGATTTCTGAATTTATTTCTTTTTGTTTTTCACTATAATATTTATACTGTATCTGCTATACCGGTTCCATTATATCATAAATATAATGCCAAGTGGCATCCAAGACATAAATACTCTAAACACATTTAAACTTGACAGTGCAGCAAATCAAAAGGTTGCTTTGTAGCACTTGAAGTTAAAAGGTTACTATTGAAATAGAAAATATGATTTAGGGGCATGTATTTTATATCTGCTTACATGGTGTTTAAGTTGTTTTTTCTGTTGGGGGGGGGAATAAATATTTTCATCAGATCAACTCTCAATAAAATCCATTCATTAAAATCTTTAACTCTCTCCAAGACTTAGTACAGTTACCCTTGTAAAACTACTATTGGCACTACAGATGTGTCCTCATTCACTATTGCCGCACTTGTGCCAAACAGCCCTTATCGACACACAGGTCCCGTGTGACTCTGCTTGCGCCAAGCTTCTTTATTGCATTTTTTTCACTCAAATGTGTGTCTAAGTTGCAGTGCAATGACACAAAACCACTTCCTAAGACTGCACTGATTACTTTGATATGCAACACTTGTATATCCGTTTTTGACTTTTTTCAAGCCAAGTTACAATGTATAGATTCAGACTCAGTTGCACACAGATATACAATTGTCGCATATACAATTGATCAGTGCAGTCCTGTGAAGCACATTTGAGAAAAGAAGATGAGAAAAATACGCTACACAGCTTGGTGCAGCTAACTCGCTCCAGGCGTCTCGCTAAATGTATGAAGACACCTCTGTATATCAAAAACCAAAGATAAATTGCGTAAAGTTTTTGAAAACATGCTCAGTACTACTTCATCTCTTGAATCATACTAGAAGGGATTTGGCCACTTCTTCCTGCATTTCTGAAAGGTCTAATACCCACTGGCATCATTTATGTTTGATAGAGAACGAAGCAGAATACCCACACAGATTCAAAATTCGAATGATTATTCCCTACTATATTTGTATAGTTACAATTATCACAATAGGGAGGCGCACCAAGAAATAAAAGTAATTACACACTAGAAAGAGAAAGAGCATTCCTATATGGGGCACTCATGAACCTCAGTATACATAATCAGACAGCAATATTGCAGCAAGTTGGAAATGTAACATCATATTAAAATATTACTTTATACAATTTATTTTAAAATAATGCCAGCGAAATAAAAAAAACAAACAAAAATGTGAATCAAAATGTGAAAGTGAAATAAAAATAAATATGATGATTTCAAGACTCTTGATAATAGATATTAGCTCCTCAGTGATTTATTTTAAATTACACATGAAACAAATCTCCCTTTGGGTATAATATGACATATTATATTATTGTTGTATGTAATAATTCTTATAGAGGGTCCTCTATTAAGATTTAATAGGTCAAAGGAGACAGTAGAATATATGATATTAGTTCTCAAAATATTATAATGTTGTTAGCCGTGGCTGCTTATAAGCCAGATAGTGACCATGTTAATTCTATTGGTTTACCCAAAAATAGGGGCAAATAATCCACAAGATATGTCAATAGTTATCCTGGTTATACAGTAACTTCCACAACAGGATCTAGTTTCATCTTTAATATTATAATCCTTTAATTCCCATAAAGATACCTACTAGGATAGTTGCATTACATATAATTAGCAACCTCATTAATATTCATAAACTACTATAGAGGGGTGTCATAAGCATATTATAATATTACCACACTTATTATTTTGGATTATAAAACACTGCACTGCACTGTTTTCTGGCATACTGTTATATACCAATCAGGTATTATGTCTCACTGTCACAGTATATAGAATCCTGCTGTTCCTATCCAACACCTGGACTAATTCTCCTTTGTATATAGATCTCAAAACTGTAATTATGAAAGGCTCTAGGTGCTCGTTTAGTATTGTTGCATAGTGCTGCCTTCTATATTTAGACAATGGGGCAGATTCAATTAGCCGCAGGGTTTTCCCTGCGGCTAATTGCCACGCCGGACTAATTCAATTACCAGGGATTCCTCACGCGCGAGTCCCCTAGACCACATGCTCGAGTCCCCGCAGTCGGACTTTACCTCGCAGCTCAGGGAGGTGCGAGGTAAAATCCTCATAAAAATAACCAAATCGGCCTCACGCACACGGAAAAAAAACATTGATTTCGCAGTTTACGCGGATTCAGTGTGTTTCCGCTCATGGTCACGGTTTTATGGCGCGAGAAAAAGGCTATTTAATTTTGGACGGCAAAACCCCGCAGCTAATTCAATCTTCCCCTGTGTATCTATCCAATCTCAGCTTAACCTCCGCTCCTTCCAGTATTCCCGAGTGTTCTACATTCGTATCACACAGCACAGAGAATACAATTAACAGGTGTTGTTTGTGAGACAGAGTGGATTCATTACCATCTTTGCTGGATAATTCTAACTTGCCATACTGATACAAATAACAGTAGCCCTCTACATACTGCTTCTATGACTACTCTCGATTGGTCATTCATACATTGTTCATGTGTTATTATTGCAACATTTAAACATATTCAGAGAGAGTCTGATCAATCATAGTATGTACACTAGCAGCATGTGCCGCGTGTCTTCCTGACGCACGGTTCGCTTGAACAGCTTATTCATAGGACCAAAAGAAGATGAGAAAAATATGCTACACAGCTCAGTGCAGCTAACTCGCGCCAGGCGTCTTGCTACGCATGGCATATTGAGGCTAAGTGTATGAGGACACTTCTGTATATCAAAAACTAAGGAAAAAATACGTAACGTTTTTGAAAACATGCTCAATACTACTTCTTCTCTTGAATCATGATACTAATAGTGATTTGGACACTTCTACCTGCGTTTCTAAAAGGTCTAATACCCACTGGCATCATTTATGTTTACTGGGTCTGAAAATGGAAACCACTATGTCCAATTTCCACAAAACCACTTGTGTTGTTAATGGGAGTGGCTTCAAATGCTGCCTGCTCCATTTTATGTTCTCTTCAAATTTTCAGCTGGATGCCCTTTTTTATGAGCATATTACTAAATTTTAATTTTAAAATGTAGCATATTCTATTCATATAGATCAGTGAAAGGGTACTACTTGCGTGAAAATACTACAGTACCTGTTTGTCATAAATGGGCATCTCAATGAGTAGGTATACTAACTATTTCAACACTATTTAATTATATTTAGCTGTATTTTATTACATTCTGATTTACAGTACTGTGATAAAAGTGACATAAGCCAGCAAAATGTCCTCCTACTAAGCTATGATACAGTGGAACACACCACAATCACAGTGAGAATATTTGCCCCTTATAGTAAGGTTGGAAGTCAGTATCATAAAAATATATTTATTGACTTTTCACTTTGTCTCTTTTTATTGACTCTTAACACCACTATGCAGATCAGGCAGATGCACAAAAGTAATAGTGGCCAAGGAAGAAGTTCAACTCTTCTGCTAGTGTTAAAGTCACCACTCATTCCTTGTGTTCACTGCATTTACTGGGCATACAAAGGTTTAGATAATCATTTTGAAAGACAAAAGTAATTTCATATTGGAAATTAAACTACTGGGATGTGTCAGAAGAGCAAGTTACGGGGTGGAGCTTTGGAGCTGAGTGCTGGTTTATAATCAAACACGTTAATAGTGTACAACTCTTAATCAGGTTCATAGATGCCACCTCAATATTCGGATTCATTAAATATAGCAAGTAAATGAGTTCACCAGGCACACTTTAATGTGTGAATTGGCTGGGTGTGCACACTTTCAGGTTCACTGCTTATAAGACTCACATAAACCATTGGGTTTGCGTACATCTCTGGCCCAATGTACATGACCACTTCATGGAGCGGTCATGTCTGCATCATTGAGGTTGCATGGCCACACACCTGAGGGGTGCTGTAAAGCTCTAGGGTGTTCATTGTCTGCTGACAGTCTCTTATAACCCTTTAGCACACATGCAGCACCCATACACTGCTAATTCTCCTATGCAAAGCAGCAGTGGACGGACATACCTCTCCAACTTCCCACTGATTGTGACAGTGCAAATCTGATCATGATAGCATGACAGAGCCTTCAAATGGAGACTGTCCCACTGAAATCAGGACAGTTGGGAGGTATGCATTTTTGGTTACTCGACCTGTGTTAACTTGAATACAAAACATACTTTTGACCGTTGAAGCAGTTTCAGTACATGTAAAAATGCTAGAACATAATTTACGATGCTGGAAATAAATAGCTGTGCAATAAACTATGCATAACTATCGCATGCTAAACCCCATAAGTATCTCATCATTAGTAAGCAGAAAGTGTGACAGCATAGTATATCTCCTATAAATGACTAACCTCAATGTGAGCTTAGGACCGAAAGCAAAAACAAATCAGGAAACATCAATGCTATTCTGTCTCAGAAGTTTACTGCACTTACACACAGCCATGCCGATAAATGTCCCTGACAATAAGACTTATTGACACAATATAAAGATGTCCTTGTTTTCTCCTACTTGCTCAGTATTTTACTGTATCTGCAGACTCTAGTTCCGCTTTTGCTTGCAGCATTATCCATCAGCTATCAAAGCAGTCTGTAATCTGTGCACATCTTCTTGTTTTAAACAAAGAGCGAATATTGATTTTCCAAATTGAGTTTCCCTAAGAAAACAGTTAAGACAATTATGTAAGTGAAGTGTTAAAAGGAATTTAATATTATGCATTTTGCATTTTAAATAGATTTACCCTGTTATACAGAGTTTCCATTCTGTATGTGCATTTCACTCAGTATTCTAGTATGAAATATTGTGATGTTTTAACCACCCCTGAAAGCCAAATTGAAACTTTCCCGTATACTGTAGGGCCTGATTTAGAGGTGTACGCACGGCTGATGCGGATGTAATGGGGCGATTGTTTGCTACTGTGCATGTGTCTAAGTCACATATCGCATGTGTCCCGATTGTGTCCATGCAGAGTTGTAGTTCTAATTTCAGGCGTACGAAGAGAGAAGTGTATTAAAAATGTAGTCAGTGTTCCTGGGTGGTGACAGGAAGGTGTCTTAGCGCACCCACAGAGTTGGTTCATATTATGGGCATGTTATGGGAGTTTTACGAGTGCATTAATGAAAGTATTTGCTGACACAGATGTTCAACCACTCCCATAGGGAGCTGCACCTGCCATAAGGCTGGCACAAGTTTCAATGGTGCAATTAATGATGGCATCTAAGGACGCACCAATTGCCATTTCAGCATGTACGTGTACAGGCCTTGCTCATCCGGATGCATAGATGTACACAAGGGAAGGACTTTGTAATGGAATTTTCATAAAGCCGCAGGTGGGCGTCCACCAATAGTTGCAGCTGCGGGCACCTCTGTGTCCACCTCTGATACAGTCCCACAAGCCACAAAGTCATTTGTATAATGTTACCTTACATTACCCAGCACCTCTGTTAAAATATATGTAATGCAATTAACCACTGATAAAAAATTGTCATTACATTGAAATGTAATGACAGCTAGTATAAACTTTGCCCCTCCCTTCTTACCAGTGTTAGAGATGAAGAGATATAGAAATATATCCGCACAGACCACTGTTCATAAGATTATCCTTCCCATTTCATATAATACTTTATCTGTAATTATTATTATTATTTTATTTATTTATTGAAGGGAGGTGCTCCCAGGAATGTAGTGAGTCACAACCAATAAGCAAAAGAAGCAAAGTATTCCTGTGGGGGAGCACTCTTGGATTAATCGTATTAGACACTGTGACCTCTAGTGACCTTACAAAATGTAAAATATACCTTTTATAATGTCCTTTAAAATAAATAAGCGAAATATAATATGATATAATCAAAAACTCAAAATAATGTAAATAATTAAAATTGTGTATTCTCCACAATAATGGTCCTATAGTGATCCTTCTATCAAACTGTATATCACCTCAAAAGGGAATTGATTATCATTTAATTAGCACTCGTAACTCTTAGTCAATTGGAGGTAATGTATAATGTATAACAAACATTTATGAAATTCAATAGTGACCCTTATTCTCTGGGTATCTGCCAACCAATGTCATAGTTAATTGATAGTATGATAGATCAGATCCCTGTTTGTAAACTGCTGTAATGATAATCACAGAGCATTTCATATGGTTTTTTAAGAAAACAATGGTGCCAGACAGCGCTCAGTATGTTTCCTCATATCTAGTAAATACCATAGTTGAACTAATAGGCTCTTGATCTTATACAGTGTTAGAGATGCACAGGAAAGAGTGAGGGGCAGTACTAGGTAGAGACAGTGGTGGTAGAGAGAAGGGTAGAAAGTATTGGGGAAAATGTCAGTTGGAGAGAATGAATAACGCAACTAATTATTTCTTTTAGAGTGACTAGGCTTCCTGGCTAGGAGATTTATCAAGATTTCTAAAAAGGACAAGTGGATGCATTGCCCACATCAACCAATCAGATTCTAGCTATGATTTTATAGACTGTACTAGTTAAATTGTAACTAGGATCTAATTGGTTGCTGGTGGGAACTTCTCCACTTGTTCTTTTTAGAAAGGTTTGATAAATCTCCTCTTAAATTAGAGTTTTTTTCCTCATTCTCTACAAAATCCATACTGTACATCTCCATCTCCCATAGCAAAAAGCCACACACTGCCTGCTGCCTACATTACTCTCTCATACTGCAGACACACCCTTGTCTCTAGCTTCAGATTTCCCCTCTCCCCAACAGAGATCTCATTAATTTATTCCCTATAGTCCTGGGTTGAGTGGTCACACTTTCAGCTGTGCTCAACCCTGAGAATTACAGTGCATCTCTATGGGCCAGGGTACAAGAAAAATCTGCAATGTTATCAGAGAAACAGTTGTAACATTGGCACCTCACAGAAGTCACTGCCAACTGAATTGTCCACTTTGATTGTTAGTGCTTGCTGTCACTCATAGGGATATTTTAAAACATTATTTAAATGTGCTAAAAAAAATTAGACTGGCACAATGGCTCACACGTGGCCTGTCAAAATGTGCACACTACAACTAGTATGGCACTTCACACCATCATTATAATTTGTCTGTAGGACTAGATTCCACAGAATTTGCAAACCGTCCACAGAGTACACTGTACATTGCAAGAGATTTGCATCGTCAGTCTCCAAGGAACGCCATAGGACATCTGGTTGTTTGGCTCTGAAAACAACAAGCAATGCTTGGTAAAGCACTGCTTTACCAAATAAATCTCCTCCTGTGCTTTTCTGCAAAGCAAGTGTGCCAAGCTTCAGTCACTGTCTAACTGCTTAGTTAAAAAGTACATCTCCTTACTAACAAGGCAATCTGCTACATAGGGCAGAAAGACAGTATAGTGAACATATTTCATTCATACATACCAACTGTTCCAAGTGTTCCTTCCTGAGACTCCTGTGTGCCAGACTCCCACATGATTCATACTCATTTGGTTTATCGTGACCCTGCCTCCTGCTGTACAATGCAGCGAATTGCGGCATTGATGAAATTGTTCCAACATAGATGCCCCATTCAGGATTCCCCCAAAGGGGACATTTAGTAAGTTGGTAATTATGAATTAGTTAGGTATAAGAATTCCAGTAATAGATGTCAAATAGTAGCTTTACTTCTCATGTAATGTATCAGATGTGCCTTCCTACAAGATCATGTCTATTTACATTATTTTATATATTTGTAGAATTTCAAATTTATGTGTACTTTGAGGATGTTTATATAGTATTAATCCATTGTTTATAGTTCATATTTCCATAGTTCTAATCCATTTAGTTTGAGCCATAAAAGTGATCAGTACATTCATTGGTTATTCCTTTAAAAACATATATACGATTAGCAAATATGACTTAAGAGATGCAGCTGTAAGACAGAGTTTATTATTTAAAAACATATATATTCATTTACACCAAATAGTAATAAACCCAATCTTGCAGGGACTATTGGCAGTGGCATAACTAGGGTATTTGGAGCCCAGGGCAAATATTAAAATCAAGCCCCCCCCTACTATGTGCTCACGCGGCAGGCGCGCGTGGTGAAAAATGGGCATGGTCACAATGGGCGTGGTCACTGAAAAATTGGGCGTGTCAACATGACACACCCCTTTCTTGTCACTGGGAACATTTCTTTCCATTTGCACCTTACTGCAGTGCCCCTTATACAGTCCCCCCTATGCAGTGCCCCTAGTAGTAGTCCCCCTTATGCAGGCCCCCAGTAGTACCCCTTATATAGTACCCACAGTATACAATGCCCCCATTAGTGGTCCCTCTTATGCAAGCCCCCAGTAGTGCCCCTTATACAGTACCCCCAGTAGTGGTCCCCCTTATGCAGCCCTCGATTAGTTCCCCTTATACAGGCCCCCAGTAGTGGTCCCCCATATGCAGTGCCCCATGCAGTGGTCCCCCTATGAAGTGCCCCCAGTAGTGGTCCCCTTTATGCAGTGCCCCTTATATAGTGCCCCCAATAGCAGTCCCCTCAATGCAGTGCCCCCAGTAGTGGTACCCCCTTATGCAGTGCCCTTTATATAATGCCCCTTATAGTAGTCACCCTATGCAGTGCCCCCAGTACTGGTACCCCCTATGCAGTGCTCTTTATATAGTGCTCCCAGCAGTAGTCCTCCCATGCAGTGCCCCCAGTAGTGGCCCCCCTTATGCAGGCCCCCAGCAGTGATCCCTAGTGCCCCTTATACAGAGCCCCCTATGTGCGGTGAAAAATGGGCATGGTCACTTAAAAATAGGGCATGCCAACATGATACAAACCCCTTTATCGTCACTCTGAACATTCCTTACCATATGCACCTTAACCCCAGTAGTGCTCCTTATACAGTACCCACAGTATACAATGCCCCCATTAGTGGTCCCTCTTATGCAAGCCCCCAGTAGTGCCCCTTATACAGTACCACCAGTAGTGGTCCCCCTTATGCAGCCCCCGATTAGTTCCCCTTATACAGGCCCCCAGTAGTGGTCCCCCATATGCAGTGCCCCTTACACAGTGCTCCAGTAGTGGTCCACCCTATGCAGCCCCCATTAGTTCCCCTTATACAGTGCCCCCAGTAGTGATCCCCCATATGCAGTGTCCCTTATACAGTGCCCCCAGGAGAGATCCCCCTTATGCAGGCACCCAGTTTTGCCCCCAATAGTGATCCCCCATATGCAGTGCCCCTTACACAGTACCTCTTGTAGTAGTCCCCCTTATGAAGCCCGCCATTAGTTCCCCTTTTATAGTGCCCCCAGTAGTGGTCCCCCTTATGCAGTCCCCGATTAGTTCCCCTTATACAGGTGCCCAGTAGTGGTCCCCCTTATGCAGCCCCCCATTAGTTCCACTTATACAGTGCCCCCAGTAGTGATTTCCCCTTATGCAGGCCCCCAGTAGTGCACCTTATACAGTGCCCCCAGTAGCTGTCGCCCTTATGTAGGCCCCCAGTAGTTATCCCCCCTATGCAGTGCCCCCTGTAGTGGTTCTACCTTTTCAGTGCCCCTGTAGTGGTGCCCCCTGTACAGTGCCCCCTGTAGTAAGCCCCTTATATAATGCCCCAGTAGGTCCCCCTTGATGCAGTGCTACCAGCAGTAGTCCCCCCCCAATAGTGGTCCCCACCAATGCAGTGCCCCTAGTAGTAGTCCCCCCTATACAGTGCCCTTTATATAGTGCCCCAGTAGGAGTCCCCCTTTATGCAGTGCCCCCTGTAGTAGTCCCAAGTAGTGGTACCCCATGATGCAGTGCCCCCAGTAGTGGTCCCCCCCAAATGCAGTGCACCCAGTAGTATTCCCCCCAGTAGTAGTCCCCAGTAGTGGTCCCCCTCGAAGCAGTACCCCAGTAGTAGTCCCCTCCTTAGTAATAGTCCCCCCCCTAATGAAACTGGATCAGAACCTTTATATACCCCTGCCTATACCTTCTAAATATCCTTCCAATAAACCTCTAAGAATAACGCTAATTTGCGTACGCAGTCTGACCGCAAATAAAGACAGGAGTGGAATCTGTGGTTCCAACGCACAAGTATTATTCAGGTAAAAGTACAGTCAGTTACACGCAATTGATACATACACAATTTAGGCGGAAAAGGAAATATTACAGACCCAAGTACAGTATACATACGCTGCGCCTCCGGAACCAGAGATAGACCTCAGACTAGAGACCCTCAGTTCATACAACCTTCAGCATGGACTAAAAAACCAGTATACAAGCACACATATTTATCCCCCTCAGACTAATACAGGACAAAGGGAAAGTTTCTTGCTGATATCATTGGTTCCCAGAGGAGAAGCATATGTTACAGTACATTTAACAGGCTGGTTCAATTTGACTCTCCCTGCCTCTAACAGCAGGGAAATCTTTCTAGTAACACCTTCTGTACATTCCAACAGTTTAAACATTTTGTTGCTTGTAGGTTCTGCGATCCATAACTTGAGTTTCCATGATGCGATCTCTCCACCGATAATACCGGAATGCTGTAAAAACCGTATGCATGAGAACAAGACCAAACACAACTTGCTTATCATGTATAATACCTTAGTTATCAAAAACCTTTATTTCTCAGCGTTGAAACTAACTTAACCAACTTAGATCATACATTTTGATGCTTATGGAACCTTATGAGTGAATATGAAATGTGTGGGTATTCAGGGTTTGGTATAAAGACATATTTAATGTGTCTATGAAGATGAGTGCATTTGTCTCTAACATTTTAGCATGCTGGGCCAGCTAGTTCTACATGTCCTGTCAACAGGCCCTCCCACCTTTCCTGTGTTCAAAGGGAAAAACCTATTTTGTTCTCCTAGACTCTTGTGTGGAATGCAAATGTATTATCACCTCAAGCTGTGAAATTTGGGGCCATCCTGTTTAGGATTCAGACAAATCCAATTGTGTATATCAATGCCTGGATTATATTACAATTGCCACACCTTTACTTTATCTGCATCCAGGGATTCCCAATTTGTATGGAAAACTACCCATTGTCTATTTCTATTTACTTTGTTTTTCCAGTTGCCCTTGGTAGATTAACATTGCCATCTGTTCTTAGCTCCTGAATTGTAACTTGAAATGACGTTGGTCATAAAATGGCGTCTTGCAGATTCTTGTTTCTAAAATGGAGTCTAGCTGCCATTTGCAAGATGGCGTTGCGCACGCTTCAATTTTAAACTAATCTTGTCTCAGCTAATAATCCAGTTTTGACACCCCAATGCAGTGCCCCCAGTATAAGTGCCCCCCACTGACAAATATACACTGAAATTAAACAATAAATAAAAGACAAATACTTACTTCGGCTCCCGCCGTCATCCACACGTCAGTCCTCCAGGGCTGGTGTGCTCTGCATTGTGAGAGAGACATCATGATGTCTCTCCCATTACCCACTGCAGGAGCCGGAAGGGAGCCGGCTCTTGTAGTGGGTGCTGCAGCAGTCAATGAGAGTCTATCTGACTCTCTTTGGCTGCTATTTAACACACACATCGCCACCAGTGCTGGCGGTGATGTGTGTGTTATGCACAGCATGAGCCCACCTGCCACCCTTCTCCTGGTGCTATTGGGCAAGCGCTCATGGGGAGGGAAGGGGTTCAGCTGTGCAACACAGGACCAGCGCTTGGAAGCCTAGCGCTGGTCCTGTGTAAATGTGTAGTGCTGACCGCACTCACTGTGGTCGGCACTACACTTGCTAACTAGGACCGCCAGTCCCACGGCGCCCAGGTCCCGCTCGCCCTGCCCTAGTTATGCCACTGACCATTGGAACATATCAAGATTGGATAATTAAAGGTTTAGAATATTATCCGGGCACTGACTATCTTTCAGGCAAGGCCAGATTATAGGCAGGGCGGACGGGGCGGTCATCAAGGGGCCCCCACACATTGGGGGCCCCCACACTGCCGCAAGCATTCAAGAGTCTGGACATTCTCTGGCCGGTTCCACTCAGCAGCAGACAGCACCAGTGACAGCTGAGCTCACTGACAGTGTTGCCAACTCTCAAATAGAAAACAAGCAACCTATAATTAGAAATAAGCCCAAAACAAGGCCAAACCGATCCTAAAAAGCCCAATAAAAAAAACTCAATTTATGGGGGTGTCTTTTTCTCCTCACTCTCTACCTGCTTAACTTCCTTTATTTCCCTTCTTCTCTAACCTAAATATTTTTGTGTATGCACAGCCTTATCAGCCTATATTGCTTTTCTCCCTCTACACCAGTCTCCATATTTTTACCTCCTCCCTCTTTTCATACCTCATTCCATTGCCAGTCTTCAGTTGGGTACACACTTGTCGATGTGTGTACCCAGTGATGCGACGCCCAACCACGCAATATATATCGGGTCATTTCATCGGCCCTACATGCAGGCCGACGGAACAATCAGGATGGATGACCTGCAGGAGTGCGCAGGGTCACGCATAGTGGGTACACACTGGCCGATTTGGACGATATGTCAGCCCAATCAGCAGGATCGGAGTGTCATATCGTCTAGTGTGTACCAACCTTTTCTTTACCTGACTCTTCTTCTCTGCATTTATCTCACCGTGCTCCTTTACCTCCTTCATTCCTGTGACCTGTCTAATTCCATTATCCCCTCTTTTTAACAGCCTCAGTCATTTTAACTCGCCCCCATGTACCTGCCTCATTTCTGTCATCTAGTTTACCTCTCCTTCTTGCCTGCCCCCTCCAACTTCACCCTGTCCACAGTCCTCTATTCCCCAGACACAACCTCCCCCCCTCCCTCAGTCACTACCAGTGCAAAACACACAGACACACGCACACACACTTACTTACCTCTAGGGGTGCCTCGGCAATGCACACAAAAAAATAAGCCCCAAAACAAGCAACCTTGAAAAAATAAGCCCAAAAACATGCAACACGCAACTTGCAAAACAAAAAGCAACTTGCAAAAAAAACAAGCCCAATTCCGCTTGTTATGAGCGGACTTGGCAACTATGCTCACTGATCGTAGCTGATGATGGAAGCCCCACCCCCTCATTGCCGCAATTTGCGGGTGAATGGGTAGGGGGCGGAGCCTAATTACGTGACCCACATCATTCAGAAGCAAAGCACTGCACTGCCTGTCTGATCTGATCCTACAGCAGGTACAGTGTGTGTGTGTGTCCTTTCCTCTTTCTCTATCTTACTTTGTCACTCATGACTTCTCTGTCTCTGGGGGTTATTTAATTAGCCATGGCCTCTCTCTCCCTTTCTCACTTCCTCGCTGTCTCTCTCTCTTCTCTCTCTCTTCTCTATCTTGCTCTCCCTTTCTCCGTCCCCCTCTCTCCCTCCTTGTCCCTCCCTCTCTCTGTCTCTCCCTTTCTATCCACCTTCCACCTTAGCCCTTTTCTTTCTCTCACCCCCCCACTCAAAATTCTGCGTTTGCCCCTGGCAGTGGGTGCCAATTTATTAATTATCGCATTTGCAATACGATCTGGGCATGGCATTACCGCCAATGATTGCACTGCAAGATGCGATCATACCTGTAGAGTAACAACGGGCACATTTAGGGACAGGGGCTCCATCCCTGTGATATGCCCGGAGTGCTGCTGGGGCTTCTGCGCATGCGCAGTACTGCTGACTGCACATGTGCGGCCACCATTGCCGGGTGGGTCCCGGGGGCCCCCACAATTTAGTTGCCACGTGGCCCCCACAAGCCTTAATCCGGCCCTGCTTTCAGGTGTGGCACAAATGTACCCATTTTCTGCTTGTTACATATTAATAAATACATGGATATAACTGTATCGTCTATATATTTCTAAAGCTCCTCAGGTCATAGCACTAATGACAAGAATAGAGTTAAATGTAAAAAATAAAGCAGGCAAAATCACAATTGCTCCACCTAGCAAACTAATGCTATAATGAATACAATAATGTTTGACATTTGCCATTGTGTTGTATTGAAGGTGTAAAATGCATAAAGGATAAAAAGAATAAACTCTCTATTGTCAGATGATGGATGTAACCATAAATTCTTTAAACCATATTTGCTCTTAAATAAAGACACAGACCAAGTTAATGCCATTCAAAATAATAGGTCAGCTTTATTTATTTACAATAATGAGTATGGTGGCAGAGGAAAGAACGGCAAACCACCGGCGCCCACTTGACTTAGGCAAAAGATGTCCTAAAACTTACCAGGGCCGACTATACCCAATTAATGGTAAGTGACATATAAAACACTTGTAAAGGCCAACTTTCCCTTTCTAAGCTAGTGAGGCGGTATTGAATACCCAAATGCCAATATCAAAGACTTGCAAGGGCCAACTCTCAACCTTAGCAAGTGAGGCGGTATCCAACACCCATGCCAATATCAAAGACTTGCAAGGGCAAACTCTCAACCTTTCTATGCAAGTGAAGCGTTATCCAACACCCATGCCAAAAAAACACACAAACTATGGTTTAGTAATAGAATGCAACAATTGTTATTAATAAAGTGCTTTAACAGAAGCATACCTGAAAAAGTAAGTAAAGTAAAAAGTGTAGAACATGAAAACAAAAAAATATGTAATATCAAAAAAATTAAATAAAACTAAAATATATGTGATCTGCATATTACTTAATATGCATATTACTAAATATTACATAAAGTTAATGGGCCTCATTCAGAGGCGGTCGGAGGGTGCAAGCGGTCGCTCAGAAACTGGGCGGCCACTTGCATCCTGACTGCCCGCCTCTGTTGCGGTCGTTAGGCTGTGGGTTAACACCCACAGCTCTAATGACCGCTCGGGTGATGGTCGCGATGGTCAGAGACCATAGCGACCATCGGGGCTTACGACGAGACCCTAGGGTAGGGTCTCACTTGTCGTAAGCCCCAGAGAACTTCTGGCTCTGTCAGAGCCAGAAGCTCTCCACTGACATCACTAGTGATGTCAGTGGGGCCTCCCCAAATGGCAGGCGTTCCCATGGGAACGCGTCTCCGTTTGGGCTGCCACCCCCCCGGCCCGCCTTCCAAACTGTCGGTCGTAGCGCGTCTCACGCATGCGCACGAGGGAGCCGGCTCCCTCGTGCGCATGCGCACTGGCAAAACATTGAGGCGGTGTGCGGTCGTAGACCGTACGGCCGCCTCTGAATAAGGTCCAATATATGTGAACCATGACTGCAAAAATTTGTTCCACAGGAGTAAAGAGGACTGTGGTCTCATAAGATAGATAAATAGATAATATACCGGTGCAAGATTCGGCAGAATGCATACAGGCATAATACTTAATACACACATTGGACTTACCATGGCGCTGCTACATCGTATGTGATGATGACAAAGGTCTTACCAGATTCTGCGACATGGAGCATCCACACCACAAGTGAGCTCTAAACAAAGAATGTGAATGGGATTCTGCTGTGCCATTGTTGGCCCAGTGTGGGTATTTAGCAAAAATGTGAATCTTGCACCTGCCCTTCCTATCCTATTAAAATATTACGCTAGTAGTTGCCATTGTTTCAGACAACCAAAAATTAAACATCCTAACTATATATATATATATATATATATATATATATATATATACATATATATATATATATAATAGGGGTGTGCACCAGCCATTTTTCGTGTTTTGTGTTTTGGTTTTGGATCTGGATCTTTCTTCGTGTTTTGGATCTGGATTGGTTTTGGCAGAACCACCCTTCCGTGTTTTGGGTTCTGGGTTTTGTGTTTTGGATCTGGATTTTTTCTTAAAAAATAAAAAAAACGCTAAAATCACATAAAATGGGCCTTTTTTTGTTCCTACGCTATTAATAACCCCAATAACATTAATTTCCACTCATTTCCACTCTATTCTGAACACCTCACACCTCACAATATTGTTTTTAGGCCAAAGGGTTGCACCGAGGTAGCTGGATGACTATGCTAAGCGACACAAGTAGGCGGCACAAACACGTGGCCCATCTAGGAGTGGCACTGCAGTGGCAGACAGGAAGCCAATCAGCGTTATGGTGCCCATTTGCATGTTGCACGAACCTGGGAGATCCGTGCTACATGCATCTGTGTGATTGGCACAGAGCAATGACACGTCCGTGAGACCCGTCTGTGCTGCTGTGGTAAAAAAAAAAAAACCTGTGTAAAAAAAGAAAAAAATGGCATGCACCCCCCCAAAAAAGAGCAACCAGCCCCGGGCATTAGTAACCCAGTGCTGGGTGTGCTTAAATACAGGGGACAAACGATGTAGGGGTCCCCTGTACTTAAGCACAACCAGCACCGGGCTAGTCAGAACCAGCGCTGGTTGCCAAAATACGGGGGACAAACGACGTAGGGGCCCCCCGTATTCTGCGCAACCAGCTCTGGGCTCTGATCCGGTCCTGGTTCTGGAAATACAGGGGAAAAAAATTAGTAGGGTTCCCCTGTATGTTCCAGAACCAGCACTGGATTTTTTCTAGCGGGGGGCTGATGCCACAGCCAGGGGAGCCCTTTCACCGGGCCCCCCAGCAGCATCAGCCCTGACCGCTAGTCAGCCCAGACCGGGGATCCCTGGAGAGCTGGGGACCCCCCCAATAAAGGGGTCACCCTCTCCAGGGCACCCCAGGCCCAGGCTGATAGCCCGGGTCTATCCCCGCCACCCCTGGCGGCGGTGGGTGGCGGGTTGATTGTGTGGTGTGGTGTAAATAAAGAATATCAAACATTGTCTTTACAAGTAGAACTGCAAGTCCCAGCTAGCCTGCCCCGCATGCTGGTACTTGGAGAACCACAAGTACCAGCATGCAGGGCATTAAGGGCCCACTAGTACCTGTAATTCACCTGTAAAAAATGTTTAAAAAAAACACAGGACACACACAACGTGACAGTATAAGTTTATTAAACATACATACACACACATGTACACATACTCTATGTAACCTGTAGCATCGGTCCACTTGTCCGGTAAAGTATCCATAGGGGATCTGTGAAAAAAAACATACTCACCATCTCCTATGCGAGGTTCTGTCCTCTTCGTTCAAAAATAGGCATCCCCGGACTTGGCAAAAAAAAAAAAAAAAACGCGATCTACGAACTTAGTACCCTTCTATAGAACGGTACTTCCCGAATGAGAGCTTAGCGGCGGGGTATCACCATGGAAACCCCGCTGCTAAGTGTTCATTTGCTGAGAGAGGTCATCTCCCGTCTCTCAGCCAATGAACGGCTCCCTCCATTGTAGTCAATGGTGGGAACCGCAGGGTAAACTTTAATAACCTTGCGGCTCAGGGAACCGAACCCGCTCACCCCTAATATATAATATATATTTTTTAATTATATACTAATTATATATATATAATATAAATATGAGTATATATATATATATATATATACACAGCATGTGTAACTATAAAACACATATAACTCTTATTTGTTATATCTATTATATGTAAATATGCATACATATTTATATATATGTATATCTATATATATATATAAATATATATAGTAAATAAATATTGTATTTACAGTGTTTGTATATATATATATATATACATATATATATATACACACACACACTCAGAGTCCACCCATGAAGAGTGGGTACTGTCACAATCCTGGCTAGTTTTTACCTTTTGAGACTTACCTCTGCCAGCTGCTCCATGGATCTGTGTTTGTAATTCCCTTGGGAGATCTGCTCTGACTGAATCATGCTGGCTGTAACAACCCTGTGTGTGCAGACTGCTCTCCTCCCCACACTGATTATCACCTGGACTCTGCCCTGTCTGTGAGCATTGCTAGTCTTAATTGGAATCACAGGTGTGGTCCTGTTTCTCAAGGGCTGCAGAGATGATTACCCCCTCTGCATGTTGTGCCTTGCTCCACTCTGAATGCCACTGCCAGACCACCAGTCTGTATCCACCAATCGCTGCCAGACTCTAGGTATATAGATCCTCCTCTAACAGCACTCAGTGCTTGAACATCTTGTTACATCCCGTGGTGTACTACTTGTGATATAGCTGTACCTCTGTGTACCAGAATGTCCCCGGCTCCTGCTGGTTCCTAGTCCAGTGTTATTCATAAGCCTGCTGCGTTCAGCTATCCATGCTACCAGCTTCTCCACATGGCTCCCAGGCCACACCAAGTAGCTTCCACGCTACCAGCTACTCCACATGGCTCCCAGGCCGCACCAAGTAGCTTCCACGCTACCATCTCTCACGTACAGCTCCCAGGCCGCTCCAAGTAGCTTCCATGCTACCAGCTTCTCCACACGGCTCCCAGGCCTCACCAAGTAGCATCCACGCTACCATCTCTCACCTACGGCTCCCAGGCAGCACCAAGCAGCTTTCACGCTGCCAACTCTCACGTACGGCTCCCAGGCCGCTCCAAGTAGCTTCCCAGCTACCGGCGTCTACCCACTGCTATCCAGCCGCTCCACGTAGCCACCCAGCTACCAGCGTCTACCCACAGCTATCCAGCGACTCCATGTAGCTACCCAGCTACCAGCGTCTACCCACAGCTATCCAGCCACTCCACGTAAGCCACCTAGCTACCAGTGTCTACCCACGGCTATCCACCCACTCCACATAGACACCCAGCTACCAGCGTCTACCCACGGCTATCCAGCCACTCCACGTAGCCACCCAGCTACCAGCATCTACCCTCGGCTATCCAGCCACTCCACGTAGCTACCCAGCTACCAGAGTCTACCCACGGCTATCCAGCCACTCCACGTAAGCCAACCAGCTACCATCCATCTGCAAGCTCATCTACTGGTACCCCGACCAGCTCAGTCAGCTCAGTCCGGTCCCTCCAAATTCCTTCTGGTCTCACTCCAACGTTTCAAGTTTCCAGTTCCAGTCACTCATCACCAAAGGCAGTTCTCACTGCTACCCAATTCCTATATTAAAAGAGCTATTCATGTTTCCCATGGTTCCAGTCCAGCCGGCCTCCAGTGATTCCAGTTCATCACCTGAGACAGGTAACTCACTAACACCAACTGTGACAATTTGATCTTTTTAGTGGGATGAGGGCTTCCATCGTCATGTGAAGCTGAACTACTAGTCATGAACATAGGGAAAGACCTTAGCCGTTCCTTGCCACTCCGTGTCGTAAATGGCATATTGGCAAGTTTACGTTTCTCGTCAGATAATTTAAATGTTTTTTTAAGGTCATTTTCCTGAACTTTGTCATTTGGGATTGTATATGCCCTCTACTATGACATTGGGCATCGGCCTTGGCAGACGACATTGATGGCATTTTATCGTCTATGTCATGACTAGTGGCAGCAGCTTCAGCAGCAGGAGGAAGTGGTTCTTGATCTTTCCCTATTTTATTCTTATCTGAGAAAGTTTGGTCCTCCATATGTTATATTGATATATACGTGCGGCTAAGGCGCACACAAACACAGAAAATAATTTTTTATTTTTGTTGGAGACTAGTGCACTTTGTGGGTTACACCACCCTTTAAGAAATGAGCCAGCCGGCTCTTTACTTATGTGACACAGGCGCATGCTTGGCGCTGCTCCTTTGTTGATGCACGGGCAGCTACAGTGCACTCAATTCACAAAGACAGAAAAAAAAGATTTTTTTATTTTTTGTGGAGCACACTTTGAGGGTTACACCACCCTTTAACAGTCAGATGCATGCTTGGCGCTGCTGCTTTGAGGATGTACGTACAGTGCAGACAATTCATAAAAACACAGAAGAAAATGTTTTTTTTTGTTGGAGTGCACTTTGGGGGTCACACCACCCTTTAACAGACAGACGCATGCTTGGCACTGCTGCTTTGAGGATGCACGTACAGTGCAGACAATTCACAAACACAGAAGAAAATGTTTTTTTTGTTGGAGTGCACTTTGGGGGTTACACCACCCTTTAACAGAGAGACGCATGCTTGGAGCTGCTGCTTTGAGGATGCACGTACAGTGCAGACAATTCACAAACACAGAAGAAAATGGTTTTTTTTTGTTGGAGTGCACTTTGCGGGTTACACCACCCTTTAACAGACAGATGCACGCTTGGCGCTGCTGCTATGAGGATGCACGTACAGTGCACACAATTCACAAACACAGAAAAAAAAATATTTTTTGGAGTGCACTTTGGGGGTTACAGCACCCTTTAACGGATGAGCCAACCGGCCCTTTACTTATGACACAGGCGCACACTTGGCGCTGCTCCTTTGTTGATGCACGTGCAGCCACAGTGCACACAATTCACAAACACAGAAAATATTTTTTTACTTTGTTTGGAGTGCACTTTGGGGGTTACACCACCCTTTAACAGATGAGCCAGCCAGCCCTTTACTTATGACACAGGCACATGCTTGACGCTACTTTGTTGATGCACGTGCGGCTACTGTGCACACAATTCACAAACACAAAAAAATATATATTTTTATTTTTTTGGAGTGTACTTTGGTGGATACAGCCCCCTTTAATGGACAAGCCAGCCGGCCCACAATTCACAAACACAAAAAATAATTTTTTATTTTTGTTGGAGTGCACTTTGGGTGCTTACACCACCCAACCCTTTACTTATGGGACACAAGCGCACGCTTGGCGCTGCTCCTTTGTTGATGCACATGCAGCCACAGTGCACACAATTCACACACACAGAAATTTATTTTTTACTTTGTTTGGAGTGCAGTTTGGGGGTTACAGTACCCTTTAACGATCAAGCCAGCCAGCTGTTTACTTATGACACAGGTGCACGCTTGACGCTACTTTGTTGATGCACATGCGAATTCTGTGCACACAATTCACAAACACAAAAAAATATATTTTTTTATTTTTTTTGGAGTGCACTTTAAGGGTTACAGCACCCTTTAATGGACAAGACAGCTGGTCCTTTACTAATGGAACACAGGTGCACGCTTGGCGCTGCTCCTTTGTTGATGCACGTGCAACCACAGTGCACACAATTCACAAACACAGAAAATAATTTTTTATTTTGTTTGGAGTGCACTTTGGGGGTTTCACCAACCTTTAACAGACGAGCCAGCCAGCCCTTTTCTTATGACACAGGCGCACGCTTGGTGCTACTTTGTTAATGCACGTGCCGCTAATGCGCACACAATTCACAAACACAAAAAAATATAAATTTTTATTTTTTTTGGAGTGTACTTTGGGGGTTACAGCACCCTTTAATAGACAAGCCAGCCAGCCCTTTACTTATGGGACACAGGCGCACGCTTGGCGCTGCTCCTTTGTTGATGCACGTGCAGCCACAGTGCACACATTTCACAAACACAGGAAATAATTTTTTATTTTGTTTGGAGTGCACTTTGGGGGTTACAGTACCCTTTAACGATCAAGCCAGATGGCCTTTTACTTATGACACAGGCGCACGCTTGACGCTACTTTGTTGATGCACGTGCGGCTTCTGTGCACACAATTCACAAACACAAAAAAATATTTTTTTTTATTTTTTTTTTTGGAGTGCACTTTGTGGGTTACAGCACCCTTTAATGGACAAGACAGCCGGCCCTTTACTTATGGAACACAGGTGCACGCTTGGTGCTGCTCCTTTGTTGATGCACGTGCAGCCACAGTGCACAATTCACAAACACAAAAAAAAAATATATATATTTTTTGGAGTGCACTTTGGGAGTTACAGCACCCTTTAATGGATAAGCCAGCTAGCCCTTGATTTATGACACAGGCGCATGCTTGGCGCTGCTCCTTTGTTGATGCACGTGCAGCCACAGTGCACACAATTGACAAACACAGAAAAAAAAATTCATTATTTTTTTAGAGTGCACTTTGGGGGTTACAGCACCCTTTAATGGATAGGCCAGCCGACCCTTGATTTATGACACAGGCGCATGCTTGGCGCTACTTTGTTGATGCATGTGCGGCTACTGCGCACACATTACACAAACACAGAAAAATATATTATTTTTTTTTGGAGTGCACTTTGGGGGAGCACCCCTGATGCACAGATCACCCCCTGGACAACACTACAGCACCCCTCTAGAACTACAGCCTTTATGGGACACTGCACAACACAGTCCAGCCAGCCCCTACAGACTATGGAATGGAAACAGCCCCTATGGACAACTGACTACACAACACAGCCCAGCCAGCCCCTATGACAGCAGCACAACACAGCCCAGTCAGCCCCTATGGACTGAGTGGTCACAGCCCCTATGGACAACAGCAGCACAACACAGCCCAGTCAGCCCTAGCTCCCACCCTCGCTCTTCACTGTCCACATCCAGAGTGAGAAATGGCACCGATGCGGGGACCTTTTATAGAATCCAAAACCCGCGAGATCCGGAAGGCGGGATGATGACGTTTTGCCTCGATTTCAGATCCGAGTCATATATATATAATATACAGTAAATAAATATACACACACGTATATATATATATATATATATATATATATATATATATATATACTGTATATACACACAGTAAATACAAAATTAATTATATATATATATATATGTATATATACAGTATACATATCTAGAAATATATATATATATATATATATACACATACAGTATGTGTATATTATATATATATACATATACATATACACACACGCACACATACACATTCACATTGTGTGTGTGTATAAATATATATATTTATATACATATATATAAATACATACACAATATATATATATATATGTGTGTGTGTGTATATTTATATATATGTATCTATATATATACTGTATATATATATATATATATATATATAGTATAAATATGTGTACATAGAATTATTTGGAGTTTACTCAAAATATATATTTATATATAATTATTAAACGTTCATAACTAACTTGCCACCCTGCATTATGCATAAAATGTTCACTACTATACATCAGCTGCCAGGCCATCTTCATGCGGAGGAGATGGGTGCGCTGGTGGGGGGCGGGGCCTCGGGCGGCCTCTCACAGCCTGCTGTAGAAGGAAAAAGAAATTCCTGTCTACAGCAGCATACTCAGCAGGGGCCTATTCTTATGGTGGGCCTGGAGCTGAAGCTCCATCAGCCCCATTACTAATCCGGCCCTGATTGTGGCTTATCTTTCCGATGTAACCAGTGTTCTTGGAAATGTAGTGGGGTTATGGGCAGTACAGAGGGCAGACAATGGACAGAAGGCATTGTATGTGCCTTACAGAGAAAAATATCTGTATAGCCCTTCCATATGGGGTATAAAATGTTGACATTCAAAATGTCCACATGCCAAATGTTGGCAATAAGGTGGAGAATGACATACAGATGATTTGCTGCATACGCAGCAAATCACGCCATGCATAGCGCGGGGCGGATGCCCGCAAGCGGATATGCATACTGCTTTCACACTCACGCCATCATAGGAATGCATGGTGTGATCACAGTGCGCCATTTCATATGCTGCTGCGGGTAATTGCATAGCGCGATGCGTGCACACATTTGTAGCGCGATCGGCAAAGATGTAGCAGGACACATCTGGAATGTCAATATTGACATAATGTCAACATTGTGAATGTAGACAATCGGCATGTTGGCAATGCAATTTTGTATTCACTTTGAATGTAACCATAAACCTAATTGAGGCCATACCCTAATCTAATTGTAACCCTAAAATTGGCTGTTGACATTCACAATGTTTACAGTCTGACAATGTCAACATTATGCCAGTGCTGACATTGTGTCTACATCGACATTCTGAATATTGACATTCAGACCATGTCGACAATCGTGCGTTGACTTTATGACTGCAAACCACCCTTTCACCCTGTTTATGTTTTAGGCAGAATCCATGCATGGAGGTAGTGGCTTCAGTCCAGGATATTGGGAAATGCTTAGTACATATTGTTAGGCACTACAGGGATCACTGTGTCGGGCTTATATGCTGTACATACCCACTCAAGGGAAAAGTGCATTACTGCAGAATGACACACACATTGAAGACACTGATTCAGAGTTGGGAACAAAGAAAAAGCAAGGAGCAACTATGTGCCTGGAAAAATCCTGTTGCAATGTCAAATTAACATGTGCAAATAATTGTGCTTTCGCTTATTGATTTGGTTCTAAATCCTCATCGCATTTTGGTTTATACAAAACCTCCTTAAAACATACGGTACTTGCCTACTTTTGAAAAGCATTTCAGGGAGATTGTGAAAGAAACACTTATGAGCGCAGCGGTAAAGTGAGAGGCGTGCCATAAAACTGATTTACATCCAAATGTAAATGAGCCCCAAAAGCAGTTAGTAAGATCTATTTGTTGATGAAAAGACACTGAGGGGGCGATTCAATTGTTTTTTTTGGGCGTGCTAATTAATGAGCACCCAGTTTGCTATTCAAATGTTCTGGGCGCTCATTAATTATCGCCCTCTTCGCCGACTAAAAGACGAGATTTAGCTGTCTAAAACGGCTAAACCTGTCTTCATCTCTGGTTAGGGCGCGCTATCTGCGGTTAGCGCGCCCTAACCAGGGTGTTTCCGTAACATTTCTGCTCGTGCACTCCTGAGAGCCTGCAGAAATGCCGGCGCCAGCGGCTGTTGCGCCCAGACAGAGCAACAGTTCAATTGCTCTGTCAGGCGTCTAAAAACAAAAGCCGCCGGCAGAACAATTAAATCTCCCCCTGATACTTTTCAGAAAATGCATGTAGCCAAAGGGATCATTGTGCCTGTCCTATAACCATTGCAGAGAAATGATACTAATTATCCAATTTGAATGTATATACTGTATATATCTCAGTTTTTTTGTATATATAACATCTTCATAATGGGAGTAAGGTTCAATCAGGTAGATTACTGGCATCTTCAGGGAGTCAGGGAGATTGCTGCTATTTCAGGGAGTCTCCCTGACAATCAGGGACAGTTGGCAAGTATACTGTAGCTTAAAATGTTTTGGTTTTGGATCCAGATTTCTTTTAAAATTGATAAAAACAGCTTATATAATGTAATTTGGACCTGTATTTGTTCCTACAGCATTAATTTTATAAATAGCATTCATGTCCAGTCACTTCCAATCACGTTTGACCACCTCACAGTACACAGTATTGTTTTCACAAATATTGACCAAAGGCTGCAGTGAGCTGGCATGATAAACTAGAACACTGGTACACATGACATTTTAAATAATATAATACATCTACAAAACATAATGGCACTGCAGTGGCAGACAGGATGGCAGTTTATCCACTTGCCTGGCTTGGTCACATTTTTCTGGCCACACCAGCAGTGCTTTATCTGATCTGGTCACAATATTTAGACCAGTCAGATAAAAGAGAATCTTACCGTAGCTGCTGCTCTCAGGGGGACCTTCCGGTCCCTCTTCTTCCCTGCACCCTCCCCCAGTGTCTGCTATGCTGCTGATCACGGCTGATCAGTCAGCACAACAGGACCTGCTTCGGATAAGGTAAATTAACCTCCCCACTTCACCCCCATTGTACCTGGTGCCTGAAGCCGCTGCGAAATGGAAAATCGCAATGGTCCCGTTGTTTCCATTGTTCCCGAAGTTCTGGTGGTGTTCCGGTGTTCTGATGTTTCAAAATCCAATTTTTTACAAATATTTTTCAAAAAATCTTTTTTTAATTAAATCATTTTGGATAAGTTGAAATAAATGTTATTCATCTAATTCACTCATAAAAAAAATACAATTTCTGAGCGGCTTTTAGAACACAAATTTGTCAGTTAAGTGGATAATAAACTACATGATTGTATAGATTTTTTTTCATTAATCAAGAACTAGATCAGAGGCCAAAGCCAGTAAAGGTAAATGGAGGTGAAGTATTTATGTAGTGGAAGCCAGGTGAAGCATTGATTGATTACTAACAGTAGTAACTTTAAAGAAAAGTTAATTGGAGACATGGAAGAAATTATTATGAAATAAGCTTCCAAAATTCCAATAAGATTTTGAAAATGGAAAAAAACCTGAATCAGTTCCAAACATGAAATGACAGGCCTCAGGCCAATATAGGAGAATCAATGCACGGTCATAGTCTAGTCAAAGTCGACAATTAAATGATGATTACATGATTTGTAAATTATATAAAGATTATATTACTTTTATTATTTTATGACAATACTCTGTATCTATGAAGAAGTCAATAATTATATGATTTGATAATATGATTTTAAAATTATATGATAATATGATTTGATGATAATAAGCTGTGATTGATGGTCTTGCAGGATACAGAAAAACATCAATGACCCAGTAAAGTAAAGTAATATATACTGCCTGTCAAAAACACACAATCTTGGCAAAGCCAATAATGAAAAGTGGTGCCCAATGGAGTTGCCCTTAGGCCCTCCCACCCACTCGTATGTAGTATGTTAAAAAGGACATGCACAGTTTAACAAACCTAGCACTTCATTGACAGGGACTACCATTTTTGTGGCTGAAGTGCTTAGTTTGTTTGGGCCCCCACAACAGAAAACATCTTCATGGTTTGGTTAAACCAAGCTACCAAGTGGTTTATGGTGGCTAACAATGTTGTTAATCATCTTCACAGTTGGAAGATGTCAATATCATCCTCATCATCACTCCCATTACTGTTAATATTATCATTACACAATATTAGCTAACCCACTGGATTCCACTGTTATAGAAGTCTCTATTGTAATTGGCAGTAAAGGTCTTTCTCATAGAATTTGAAATTCATTTTGATGAACATAAATTGTTCCACTTTTTAAAAAAAGTAGCATTCTTCATCAATTGCTCACAAGGTTCCCAGCTGTACTAAACACTCTTTCCAAGTACACACTGTGGGTTGCTAAAGTAAACTAAAGCTAATTTGTGCAAAGCACCCCAAATTGCCATCTTTTCCTCCCAATATTCAAAGAGACTGTGGGCCTGATACAGAGCCGGACGCTATTTGCGCTCGCTCATTTAGAAAAAGGGGCTGGCGATTTAAATTGAGCGCTCGCTCTTTGCGGTCTCTTGATACCTCTATGTCTGAGCGAGCGAACAAAACATGCGCTCGCTATTTTGTAAAGACGCCCCCTGGCCGCTCGCATCCTACGTCATCTCCGCTATTTATTTGATTAATCGAGTACATCGAAAGGCGTCTGAACTGCTCGCAGTGCTTGTGGTAGGATTTTCCTACCGCAATCATGCGAGCAGTTCAGGCTAAGAGACAACCAAGTGACGTGGTCGATGACGCTGCTTTGTTAATTATGCACACCCTTAAAATGCCCGTTTTGACCGTTTGGCACGTCTGCGTTCGGATCTCCACTCCCCGTTTTCAAGCACCTTCCCCTGTTACCACCCACAAACGCCTCATCCTGTCACTCAAATTAGCAGGCACTTGCTATTTGGTGAGCGCTCGATTTCCGATCGCACTGACTGGTTGGCGCATGCGCATTACGACCCATACGCATGCGCAGATTTGCGAACATCGCTCGGAGTGAACGAGCGGCAGCTTACGAGCGGCTCTGAATCAGGCCCAGTGTGACATGCTACTTTGTACATTATCATTAGAGTAATGCTCCACCATTATGTGGATGCTTACTTTATCAGATTCAGTCATGGCAGAGGTGTCAATAAATGTGGACAATTATTTTAAGCCTAACCAGATGACATAATGTTTCACTCTGTTGCATTCAGTTAGATAGAAAGCCATTACAAAGGACTTAAAACTAGGGTCAAACATGGTTGACAAAATTTACTCATCTAATTGCAAGATGTTGCAAACCCTTTGGTGCTTGCAAAGTGAAAAAAGAACTTGATCTACTTGATCTAGATTTCTCTTCACTAGAAAAGCATTTCCCAACCTGGCAGCAGCCCATTGATGAACAACACAGTACCCCTTTATGGACAACAAAGCACCCCTGTGGAGTGCGGACAGACCACTTGCAGAGTCACAAATACATAGATAATAAACTGCGGTCTGGCCGGCAGTTTCACCGAACAATAATAGCATAGCTACTAGTTATAGTAGCACACACAATAAAAAAATCAAAACAGATCTTTTTTTGTGTGGAATGAAATTTAACTTTAATTTTTTTAACATTGGGGAAGAGCACCCTTGGAAGAGGCAGCAGCTCCTTGATGAACAACACAGCACCCCTTTATGGTAGAAATGGATGAGCGGGTCCGGTTCTCAGGCAACTTCGGGGATCGAGGGCAATCCGAGGCGTCCCTTGGATCTCTCCTCCTGCCCCGGATCCGTAATCGAGGCTAAACCTCGCGATCCTCTGTCGAATCTCGAGGTTTTGCCTCGAGCTGCCATTTTTAAAAATCCCTTTGCCTTCAATGGACAAAGCGCTGATTGGCTGACAGAGCCTTCTGTCATGGCTCTCAGCCAATCAACGTTAAGCCCATTGAATGCAGGAAAGAAAGAACAAAAAGAAGATGGCGCTGGTTCCCATTGCTGACACACTGTTGGCACCCCCCACTGCTGACATACCTGCTGCTGGCACCCCCTGCTGCCGACACACTAGCTGTCGGCACCCCCACTGCTGACACCGCCAACAGCCCCGCTGCTGACACCACTGGCTCCCCCATGCTGTCGACACTCGTCTGCACCCTGCATTTAGAACACCCCTGCACTGCCAACACAGTCAGCAAACCTGCACTGAGGACACCACTGGCACCCCCACTCTGCTGACATCGCCGGAACCCTAAACTGAGGACACTGCCAACACTCCCACACTGCCATTCCATGTACTGAGGACACCATCAGCAACCCCCTGCACTACCGACACAGCCAGCAAACCTGCACTAAAGACAACACTGGCACCCCCGCACTGCTGAGGCTGCTGGTACCCTTAACTGAGGACACTGCCAGCACTGCCATTCCATGTACTAAGGACACCGTCAGCAACTCTGTTCTGCCAACACTGCTGTCACAGTAAGTGCACTATTGGTGTATCCAACCCACACTGTATAACACACTGTATCCATTTTGGAAATTAGAAGCTGAACTTCCACATGTTAGTGCCGCCCACTGTGTCGCTTAGCTTAGTCAGCCAGCTAGCTGGATGCAACCTTTTGGCCTTAACTAGATGAAAAAAATAATATTGTGAGGTGCTCAAAATTGATTGGAAATTACTGGAAATAAATGTTACTGAGCTTAATAATACTGTGGGATTAAAAACAGGCCCATTTTATGTGATATTAGCTGTTTTTATGACTTTTTAAGAAAAAAATCCAGATCCAAAACTAAAACCTAAAAACAAAACACCGAGGTGAGGTTTTGGCAAAACCAATCCAGATCCAAAACCAGGGGAGATCCAGATCCAAAACCAAAACACGAGGGTTGGCACACATCTCTACTTTATGGACAACAAAGCACCCCAGCCGACTGCGGACGGACCACCTGCAGAGTCACAAATACATACGTGGATGATAAACTGTGGTCTGGCCTTATATTTGTGGAATGATAATTTTATTTAACTTTTATTTTTTTAACACTGAGGAAGAGCACCCCTGGATTGACAGAGCACCCATGGACGACACAGCACCCCTTTATGTACAGCAGCCCTAGACCCTTGATGGTCAGGATAACACAGCAGCACCCCTTTATGTACTGCAGCCCCAGCCCCTTTATGGACAACACAACAGCCCCCCTTTATGTACTGCAGCCCCCCTTTATGTACTGCATCCCCAGCCCGACAACACTGCACCCTTGAACAACAGCGGCACAAAACCCCAGCCCAAGAACGCTGCACCATTGAACAACAACAGCACAGACTGCACACTCTCTACAGCCGGAGTAAAAATGGCGGCGATCACCAAGAATCCGACAGTGGGAGGATGACGTTTTGGCTCGTTTTCAGATCCGAGTAAGGTGGGAAAACCAGAGCCGGACTCAGATATTTATAAAAATCACAGGGGCTCTGCACTCACCATAATAACTAACAATAATAATAATAAACATAATAAACAGTGGAGTTTTGGTTCATGAATTGATCAATGCATTTCAGCTTGCAGCCCCCGTCACGGGACCCCACTTTACTGCAAGTTCCTACACTATTGCTCAGAATTATAACATGGACATAGCCATATCATTAGTGTTAAACTCAGGGCATGCTATCAAGGTTTAAAGCTCACAGAAACTTTGCTTTTAAACGTGAGATAGTCACCAAGCACACCTGTTGCAAAGCACCTAGGAAAACAGCTGACACAAGTTAGATTAAACAGGTTAAAAGGGGTGCATGAGAAAATGTGATCACAAAATGATAAATTATAAAAACTAATCAAATAAACAAAAAGCACTAATCCACGGCACTCACCATTCCTAGATTTGGGGTGCAACATGGTATGTGACCACATTGTTTAAACAGAAATCATAGGGGCTCTGCACTCACCATAATAACTAACATTAATAATAATACACATAATAAACAGTGGGGATTTGGTTCATAAATTGATCAATGCATTTAAGCTTGCAGCCCCCGTCACGGACGGGACCCCACTTTACTGCAAGTCCCTACTCTATTGCTCAGAATTATATATATATATATCTATATCCTTGTGATAAACAAGTGCAAGTTCACTTTAACAAAGAAACATAATTACCACAGCCTGTTTGCAGCACTAGATTATTATTATTATTATTATTATTATTATTATTATTATTATTATCCTTCATTTATATGGCACCACAGGTGTTCCACAGTGCCTTACCAAGCACATAGACAAATAAGTGAACAAGCAACCAATGACTTACAGTATATTACAATGCAAGACAAGGTTTATATACATTGCTGCATTAGTGATTATAACAGTCAAATAAGCAACAGGGCATAAGCAATAAGGTGTTAGGCGCCCAATTGAGGAATAGATGGCAGAAAAAGTAAAGAGCATCTCAAGAGGATAGAGGGCCCTGCTCATTAGAGCTTTCATTCTAAAGGGACGGGGCAGACGAGCAGGTGTGACAAAGATGGGGTAGACAGGAAGGAAGGAGCAAGTAGCAGAGGGTTAGGATAAGAGCTGGATGAAGTAGTGGGTCTTGAGAGCCCATTTGAAGATTTGTAGAGAGGTGGAGTGTCTGATAGGAAGAGGGAGAGAGTTCCAGGGCTAGGGAGCAGCACGGACAAAATCTTGGAGGGGGGGAGTGGGAGGAAGTAGCAGGAGAGGCAATGTTCATTTGTTGAGCAAAGAAGGCAGATGGGAGAGTGAAGGTAGATGAGGTCAGAGATTTAATTGGGAGAGAAATGGGTGAGGGCTTTGTAAGTGAGCTTAAGAATCTTGTTTTGGGCTCTGAAGGGGAAAGGGAGTGAGTGGATGGCTTGTAGGAGGGATGCAGATGGGGAATGTTTGGAGAGGAAGATGAGCCAAGCAGCTGCATTGAGGACAGACTGGAGAGGAGAGAGGTGGGAAGCAGGTGGGCCAGACTGGAGGAGGTTACAGTAGTCCAATGTGGAGATGACCAGTGAGTGGATAAGGGTTTTTGTAGCCTCCTGGGTGAGAAAGGGTCTGATCTTGCAAATATGTTTAGATGGAAACGGCAGGACTGTGAGAGGTGCTGAATGTGTGGTTTGAAGGGGAGGGAAGAGTCCAGCATAACGCCAAGTCACTTTGAGGCTAGAGGAGATAGTTGTGCCATCAATTGATAATGAAATTTTGGTAGGTGAGGTTATGCAGGTGCTACTATGATTGACAAACACACAGTAGCCTGTTTGCACTGCAGTGCACTGGATTATAGTGGTTGCTAGTCAACCTTCCCATTTACTTCCCATCTACCTACTATTACAACTCTCTCTTTCCTCCTATTGGCATTTTTGTTAATACCAACTACAGCCCACACCCTTTCTCTACACTCTCCTATGTGAAAATATGCCTGATCACGAGTGGTGGGACTTTTATATGCATTCCAAAACACACAAGATCCGAATTTGCTTTGTTTTGAGCTCTGAATCAGCCCTTAGATTAATCATTGCTGGAAAATTGTAAGTTTTGGTCTGAACATACCGTTGCTTTGACTTCACTGGAAAAAGTGTTTCAATAGTTATTCATACAGCACATTCCCTTACTGTTCCCTCGCCAGCGATATCTAACAGTGTGGTCACCTATGATAGCAAGTTTGTTTTTTTCCAGTGCAGCAGGTTGTAGATGCAAAGAAGATGGTTGATACATGACAATGTTATTGTTGACGATTATAAGGGAGTGAACAAAATAATAATATTGCAGAGAATATTGATGTGCAGGCCCTTGGCGATGACAAGTATCAGCTTGTGGTTAAAAGTTAAAATGTGAATGGTTGAAACTTGTATATTATAGTTATTATGGTTCATTTTGAAACCTTCTTAATGGGCAATAGTCCAAGAGAAGCAGGAGGCAACTAATGTTTTATGCATGAGTTCCATATATCCACTAAATTATTGCGGTTGGTGGCTAGGTAAGGTTTCATCCTGCTTATTATTAGATGCATTGTCAATGACTTTACATATAGCAATCCAGCTGCTTACTGTCATCAGGCAGCCAGGGAGGAACATCAGAGTACAGTCAGCCTAGATGCACAAAATATAGAGAAAAATTGGGGAAACCATTTAAGTGTATATGAGTAATTATCTAGTGGGCATTGCTATCTCTTAAATTGCTAAAAGTGCCACTAAAGCACATGGTCTCATCCCAAACATTACGTTATCCTTGATGTGGAGTTATCCTTGCAGAACCTTGATATTACTGGCTAATGTCAGTGTCATTTCCTTTCATCTAGCCACAGCAACAATGCATTTTCTATCAGTAATATTAATGTTTCATATGACTGGCTAAGTAAATACAATAGGTCACTGCTCGGGTAATGGAATGAGTTTCTCCAGTTTAATCATTTCCGAATCCCGGCACACAGCTTTTTTTATTTTTGTTACCACTAAACAGTTTGTAGTCTTCACAGAGATGTGTAATATTAGTATTTATTTTCAATTTGAATTTATGAGTTCCAAATCCTTTGCGATTATTTAGGCAAAGCGAACTGGCAGTATTTCAAAAAGCTGTTTCCTTGCCAACTATGTGATAAAAAGGAGGAATTTTTATTAATTTAACAAAAATGTGTAGCAAAGATAAATGCTTTATTTATATGCATGTGATTGTAATATTTCTAATTCTTCTGTAGTTTGAAATGTATTTTAAGCAATACTTATGCAGGTCAATTGTTATATTGTATGTTTAAGTAATGATTTAAAGCATAGGTACAGTTTCAATATCTAATTTTTGTAATACTTGGTCAGTGTTATTTATACAGTATGTTCAAGAACAATAAAGAAACACAAAGTAGCAACAGTTACCAGGGGCCACACAAGTGGCAGATAAAGAAGCATGTAAACAAGTCAGTACTCAAACAGAGATGGGAAGACACAATGCTTTCTGCTCTAAAATCAGACCCAGAAATGTGCTCCGCAAGTGCAGAAATAAAATCAGAAATTGAAGATATTTATGACCACGGAAACTATATCCAAAAAAATGGAGGAATTGGCCATTTTATGCTAACTAATAGCAGCCCATGACACTTTAAGTATTGAAGTGGTTTTTCTATGACACTTTTTTGATTGAGAGGATATTAAAATTAGAATACCAGAAACAGTAAACAACTTAGAGCTATGCAACTACACCATAATACTCAACCATAATTATTATTATTATTGTCATTTATTTATATAGTGCCACAAGTGTTCCGCAGCGCCTAACAAAATACATAAACAAATAGGTGGCCAGTGACTTACAGTACAATACAATACAATGCAGCAGTGGCGGAACTCCCGGAGACAATGGAGTCATTTGCCGCCGGGCGTCAGCCCTGAAGGGGGCACCTGGCTCCATTGTCCCCGGGAGCTGCATGGAGAAGGAGCGCCGCTGATCGGCGCTCCACCTCCATTGGCGTAACTACGGAGGGTGCAAGGGGTGCGGTCACACCCCCTGCACCCTCCATTTGCCGGGTGCCCGCTGAGTGTGTTACCAGCGGGCGCCCAGCTCCTATTCAAACCCCGGCGGCAGCCAGAGGATGGAGCTCCCTCCGTCTTCCGGGTCCCGCAGTGCACTATGGGAGTGACATAATGACGTCACTCCCATAGTGCCGAGGAGCGGACATCAGGGATGGACGGCAGCAGCACTGGAGCGGGGATAAAGGTAAGTGTTTGTTTGTTTTTGTTTTTTTGTATGTGTGCACGCGCGGTGGGGGCCATCACTACTGGGGGCAACTACAGGTGCTCACTACTAGGGGCAACTACAGGGACCTCACTACTGGGGGTAACTACAGGGGCCTCACTACAGGGGCCTACTACTGGGGGCAACTACAGGGTGCTCACTACTGGGGCAACTACAGGGGCCTCACTACTGGGGGTAACTACAGCGGCCTCACTACAGGGGCCTACTACTGGGGGCAACTACAGGGTGTTCACTACTGGGGGCAACTACAGGGTGCTCACTACTGGGGCAACTACAGGGTGCTCACTACTGGGGGAAACTACAGGGGGCTCACTACTGGGGGCAACTACAGGGGTCTCACTACTGGGGGCAACTACAGGGGCCTCACTACTGGGGGCAACTACAGGGGCCTCACTACTGGGGGCAACTACAGGGGCCGCACTACTGGGGGCAACTACAAGGGCCTCACTACTGGGGGCAACTACAGGGGCCTCACTACTGGGGGCAAGTACAGGGGTCTCACTACTGGGGGCAACTACAGGGGGCTCACTACTGGGGGCAACTACCGGGGGCTCACTACTGGGGGCAACTACCGGCGGGCTAACTACTGGAGGTACTGCATAGGGGGACCATTACTGTGGAGAAATACATAGGCAGGCACTGCATAGGGGGACTACTACTGGGGGCATTATATAAATGGAACTGCATAAGGGGGGCGGCGGCAGCTGGGGCTGGCATAGGTGCTGGGGGGTGGTACATTATAGTTTGGGGGTGGCACCAACATTTATCTTGCCTCCGGGCACCTGGGATGAAATTACGCCACTGCAATGCAGGACAAGGACATGGATAATATACAATGCTACACTAGCGACCATAACACCCACATAAGCAGCAGAGCATAAGCAACCAAGTGTTAGGTGCTCTAGTGAGGAGTAAGAAGTAGATGAAAGTGAAGTAGGGAGAAGAACAAGAGGGTAGAGGGCCCTGTTCATAAGAGCTTATATTCCAAAAGGGAGGGGCAGACAAACAGATGTAACACAGATTGGGTAGACAGGGAGGAAGGAAAATGTAGCAGCAAGTTAGGATGAGAACTGGAAGGTTTAAATGAAGTAGTGGGTCTTGAGAGCCCGTTTGAATAGTTGTAGTGAGGTGGAGAGTCTGATGGGGAGAGGCAGAGAGTTCCAAAGGTGGGAAGCAGCACGGGCAAAATCTTGGAGGTGGGAGTGGGAGGAAGTAATCAGTTTGAATGAAAGGCGGCATGCATTAGTTTAATGAAGAGGGCAGGTGGCAGAGTGAACGGGGCATGAGATCAGAGATTTAAATGGGAGAGGATTGGGTGAGGGCTTTGTAAGCGAGCATGAGAACCTTGAATTTTGTTCTTAAAGGGAAGGGGACCCAGTGGAGGGCTTGTAGGAGAGGGAAGGTAGATGTAGAGCATTTGGAAGATGAGCCGAGCAGCTGCATTGAGGACAGACTGGAGATGAGAGAGATGGGAATTGGGGAAGCCAGATAGGAGGAGGTTACAATAGTCCAATCTGTAGATGACCAGTGAGTGTATGAGGGCTTTAGTAGCATCCTGGGTGAGATAGGGATTATCTTGGAAATATTTTTGAGATGGTAACGACAGGGCTGTGAGAGGTACTGGATATGTGGTTTGAAGGAGAGGGATCAGTCCAGAATAATTTCAAGACAGCACACTTTGGGGCTAGATGAGATAGTTGTGCCATCAATTGATAAATAAATAGTGGGAAATGAGGTTATGTGGGAGGGTGGAAAGACTAGCTCAGTCTTAGACATATTAAGTTTAAGAAATCGCTGGGACATCCAGGAAGAGATAGCAGAGAGACAGTTGGAGATATGAGTCAGTAGAGAGGGGGAGAGATCAGGGAAGGAAAGGTAGATCTGAGTATCATCAGCATAGAGATGATAAACGAGGTCAAAGGAGCTGATAAGCTTACCTAGAAAGGAGGTATAGAGGCAGAATAGGAGGTACCAAGAACAGAACCTTGGGGGACACCTAACCTACTGTAAGAGGCTGTGGGGGGGGTAAAGGAGTCATGAGAGGAAACAGAGAAGGATAAGTCAGAGAGGTAGGAGGACAGCCGGGAGAGGGCAGTATCATGTATGAGTGAAGGATTTGCAGCAGGAGAGAGTGGTCCACAGTATCAAAGCAGCAGAGAGGTCAAGGCAAATGAGCAGAGAGTAGTGGCCCTTGGATTTGGCAGCAAGGAGGTCATTGCTTACTTTCATGAGGGCAGTTTCAGTGGAGTGGAGAGAATGGAAGCCAGACTGAAAAAGGTCAAGGATGGAGTGGGAGGAAAGAAAGGCAGTAAGGCAGTTGTAAATAATACGCTCAAGGAGCTTGGAGGCAAAAGGGAGGAGAGAGATGGGTCAGTAGTTAGAGAGAATGTTAGGATCAAGGGTAGGTTTTTTAAGAATGTAGGAGACAAGGGCATGCTTGAATGCAGAACGGACAGTGTCTGATGAGAGGGAGAGGTTAAGGAGGTGGGCAAGATGGGAGCAAGCAGAAGGACAGAGGTAGCAGAGGAAGCGGGAGGGGATAGGGTCAAGGGGGGAGGTGGAAGGGGGGAGGACCGGATGAGGGCCATGACTTCCTTTCCTGATGCAGGGGAGAAGGATGTCAGAGTCTGTAAAATGTATGGGGAGGGGAGATCCGGGAAAGGAGGAGGTGGAGAGCTGGAGGACTGGTTGGATATGATGTCCTGATATTTGGAATCAAGGTAGCAAAGTCAAGGGCAGAGAGTGAGGAGGGGAGACAAGAAGGGGGTGGGCAGAGGAGGGAGTTGAAGGTGGTGAAGAGACATTGGGGATTTGATGACTGGGAGGATATGAGGTTCTTGAAATATGACTGTTTAGAGAGGAAAAGGGCAGCACTGTAGTATGAGAGCATAAATTTGAAATGGAGAAAATCTGCCTTAAAGCGTGATCTTCTCCACTGTCGCTCGGTGGTTTGTGAACACTTTTGCAGGTATCTAGTGCATTTAGAATGCCAAGGTTGAGGTGTGAATCTGCGAGGTTGAGTAGTGATCACCTGAGCAACACAGTCAAGAGCAGAAGTAAGGGAGGCATTGTATAGGGAAGCAGCTTGTTCAGGACAGGAGAGAGAGAGGATAGGGGAGAGAAGTGAGTCAAGCAGGGAAGAAAAGGAAACTGTGTCAATAGCCTCAATGTTACACTTAGTGATGGTGGCTTTCAGAGGTTGAAGAGGGGAAGGAGAGAGGGATAGGTTAAAAGAGAGAAGGTGATGGTCAGAGAGGGGGGATGGGTAGTTGGAGTAATCAGAAATATCACAATCTTATATATAGGACTTTACCCAAACTCACAAGTCAACGTGTAGAAATAATCATATCAAGGTATCTTTTATCCTTTTTATCCCATGCAGTCATACATCACAGGTGCTTCAAGTAGAGATAATGTACAAGTTATGGCGTACCTTACTTACATGTGTAATATATGTTAGGTGCTCATCAAGGTTTCTTTAATCACTATTTCCACTCTCCACTGTCTCATAGACACCTCCCATTCATGGGATGTGATCATCCCTACACTTTGGCTTGTGAGTTTGGGTACACCTATATCTAAGAATATATTTAGATTACTACACCATTATAACAAGACTTTGCTATATGATTAAAGGGAATTGACCACGACACTGTTCCACCATTAAGGAGTTGTTTCCATGTTGTGTTTGGTTTTCATATATACAAAACGGAGACCACTTGAATCTTTGGGATTTCAACATTGAAAGAACGATTGGCCGAAAGGACCCTTTTTCATATTGAACTATTGCATATGGACTAAGTATCTTTGAGTATATTTTTTCTGTTTGGTTGTATATCCAGCACAATCTTGTGGCACGATACTTTTTACATACATTTATTATTAAGGATTTTGTGAGATCCTAGTTTTCGTGCCACATAAAAGGCTGCAGGTCATGTGCACTCATTATATAGCCTTTGTTTTCCCATATTCAGATAAACATGGGAAGGTGAGGTGGTCCATTGGGAGAGGCCAAATGAAGATGTGAAGGTGAGGAGTTTGGTGGCAGAGGATTCTGTGGGGATATCAATTGGAATATTGAAGTCATCTAGGATAATAGAGGGAAGGTCTGAAGAGAGAAAGTGAGGGAGGGTGGGAGTTAAAGAAAACATGGTCATGGTAAGGATGAGGTAAATAGCGGAGGAAGAGTTGAAAGTAGGAATGAAGAAAGAATGTAAGAAAAAGTGCAGATTTACAGAAATGTAAGTAAAAGTACAGTGTGGGAAAATGTGTCTGCACAACAAAAGTTTATTAGTGAGTATAATAAAAGTGGAGATTTAACATGAGCAGAAATTGAATATTAATTAGACAGTGGTAGTACCTAGTTGATGTTAGACTAGGCAAAAGAGCCAAGGTAAAAATACATGATTAGAGAGGTAATTTTTCAAACACAGCCTGTGACATGGCAGTTAGGAGCTGATTGGCTGGTAACTTATCTCATTTCACTTGGTCTCTTAACACTGCTTAGTAAATAGACCACTAACACAGATACAGTATGCACGAAGATTATATGTAAAGCACAGAGCCAGCACAAATAGTAGCAAGTGAGGCACAATTTTTTTGTAGCGACCAAACAGGGAGTCCAGTGATGAAAGTCCTGGTTTTGTATTCAGTAGGATGTTGTAGTAAAGAGATTGTGAACTCACATTTGTTGATCCAACTTTGGCCAAATATAATAAACTTCCTACAGCATCTATAACTTACAAGAATGAAGTGTCATTATTGGACTTTCCAAGGCTTGATATTATGAACTGCTCACCCCTGGTGCGTTCCGGACATTTTAGTATACATTTGACTTTTTGGATCTGTTTCTGCCAGGAAATCTGTCTGGAGGTGCTGCCTGTTGTATTATATTATTTTTTATTGCAATTTGTGCCTCTCTTTGTTGTTTTAGTAAAGAGGAAGTGTGCTTACTTTTTATTAGCAAATGCCGGAAAATACAATCTTCAGCACACAATTCTGTGAATTAGCAGCTCCACCATTTTGTGAGTGACAGCAATCTCATTCTGTGAGAGTGCTGAATCTGCCGTTAGCCACAGGGTGTGATGCCATACCATATCTGTATTGCGCAAGGAACACGTCCATTAAGGCGTCAGCCTTAATGATCATAATTTCATTGCTTTTTGAAGTTTGAGTGGCAGAAAATCAATAGGTTTTGTGAATTTTCAGATCATGTCTAAGCAGCCTTAATGGGACATATAAAACCGTAAGGTTTTATGTCTATGGAATTTCATAGTTTTTTTAAAATGTATTAACTATCAGGGTTTGGATGAGCAAATTGGGCCACCTGCAGGGGGGAAGGGCAACAAAATGGTACTCTAACGCAGGTGGAAGAGGGGACAGCACACAGGAGGTTGGTTTGGGAGGTGCAGAGTGCGAGATGGCTGTAGGCGTGTGGGGTTGCGGCAGCAGCAGTGGTGCAGAACAGTGGCAGCTGTGCAGTGCAAAAGGGGCATCAGTGGGCGACAGAGGGTGGAAGAGGGGACCGCACACAGGAGGTTGGTTTGCATACCGCCAAACTGTCCCGCTTCCAGCGGGACAGTCCCGTTTTTCTGGGACTGTCCAGCCTGCGTGCCGCAGTATCTCACGGTGGGGGGGGGAGTTGGGGGGAGCACACACCGCTGCTTTGCATAGCAGAGCAGTGGCTGTGCAGGAGGAGAACATGCCGTGCGCATCTGTAGGGAGAGCCTGGGGGCTGGCCAGCATCTCGAAGAGTGCTGGGCACTCCCCCAAAGTGACGAAAACGGGGGAAGCCGCAAGGATACGCCCCTTTTACAGCAAGCGGGTATGCAGGAGGAGAACAGATGCCGCCAGGGCTTGGGCATATTCGCCTGGCGGGCACCAACCCGCCAGGGCCTCGATGACTTCACCTAGTGGGCGGCAGCCTGTAATAGCTCTTTTTCATGGCTGCTGCCCACTAGGACTTCCGGCATCTTCGTCTCGTGGGCGCCAACCAGCCAGGGCTTCGGTGTCTTTGCCTAGTGGGCACCAACCCACCAGGGCTTCCACATCTTCACCTAGTGGGCGACAGCCTGTGTCAGCTCTTTTGCATGGCCGCCACCCACTAGGACTTCCGAGATCTTCGCCCAGCGGGCGCCAACCCGCCAGGTCTTCGGCATTTTCGCATGGCAGGCGCCAACCCGACAGGGCTTCAGCCTCTTCACCTAGTGGGCGGCAGCCTGTGTCAGCTCTTTTGCATGGCCACCACCCACTAGGACTTCTGGTGTCTTCGCCCGGCGGGCGACAAACCGCCAGGGCTTCAGCGTCTTTGCCTGGCGGGCGCCAACCCACCAGGGCTTCTGGCGTCTTCACCTGGGGGGTGGCTGACACCTCCCCAGGTCTTCTATTGTCCTCTGCAGGTGCCGTCGCCTCCAATGACGTAACGAGTCGTGATTGGCTCGCGGCGGCCATCTTTGAAAATCAAAGATGGCCACAGCGAGCCAATCACGGCTCACGATGTCATCGGCGGCAGCAGCAGCGGGACCGGCGCCTGTTCGGGTGTCAGCGGCGGGCCTGGATCTGAGAAGATCTTGTCCCCGCCAGCCATTCTGCCGAGTACGACAGGGCTCCCATTTTAAAATTCAAAGATAGCCGCCGCGAGCCATGATTGGCTAGCGATGGCCATCTTTGAATTTCAAAAATAGCGCTGAGGTGCCATTTTTGAAATGGGCGCCGCTGCCGTATTCGGCATAATGGCGGTAGGGGTCTGAATCCTCTCCGGTCCAGGCGCCGCCAACACCCTCACATCCGCTGGACCCTCCGCCGGACCCTCCATCACCACCACCACCGCCGGACCTGCCAATGCCAACACCCGTGCCCCCGCCGATACCAACGTCCCCCCGCCAACAACTGCGAACCGCCGCCCGCCGCTGAGGTCCCCACCGCTGAATCCTTGTCCCCGCCGCTGCTTTGCCTGCTACCGCCCACAAACGATGGCCATATTGCTGCACCCAAGTGAAGCCACTATGAATACACCTGCTGGAAGCTCCTTCTGCGACTGCGCACCAAGTTGAAAAGTCCTATCTTTATAATGGCACATTCTTGAGGTAATAGTTTAAAAACTGTCACTTTCTAATTTACCTGAACCCCAAAAGCACGTACCCTGGCACAATAGCTACCTAGTAAAATGAACCCCAAGTCTAAATTCCACCCCTACCCTGAGTTTTACCTTCCCAAAAAAAACCTAAAGACTATAGCAGAAAAGTTGTCCTAATTGAGAATGTCAGAAAAAACTGACAGTTGGAGCTTTAGATTACTCCCATGTCCTAATTTTTTATGTTTATGCCCTGAAATTTGGTGTGCAGCACCCAGTGACAGTTCTACCTGGCCATACCAAATTTCAGATCCGTACCTCCTATAGTTTTTGAGGTGTAGCCCCTTGAACACCCTGCCCCCCTTCAGAATTCTCTATGGAGAAATCCGTTTTTTTAGATGCAGCCTTAATATAAAGGCACAACTGTGCCCTTATAATTCTGTGGTGAGAGGGGTTGTCTCTCACCTGAATTGCCCACATTCTGGTGAGATAAGCGCCCTCCAAGGGAGAGGAGAACAAGACCTGCACATTTTGCAGTTACAATAGAAGTTTGGAATTTCAGGTTTTCTGGGCTGCACTGCTCAAAGTGGAGATATGGAACTCCTTGTTTTTAAGGTTGCCCAGAGCCAGCAGGAAGTCAGCAGCACAGGAAGGGTTTAAAACTCTCACACACCTGTTGCTGATGCTGGACAAACTTACCAGATGATAGGCTGGGGGTGGTGGTTAGCATTAGGGTGCCAGGAACTGAAGGGTCCAAGGGCTATGTTGGGAAGGCATGCCTAAATTGTAGCTGCAAGCCACTGCTGACTGATTAGCACAAGGAGTGCTGAGACTTTTATGTTTGTGTGTTTATTTTCTGTTGTGTGCCTGTGTGTGTTCAGGCCTAGCCTCACGTGTTGTATGCTAAGGTGCAGTGTCTGCTACCATTAAAAAGGCACTGCTTCACCAAGTACCTCAAAGAAAATTAATCCCAGTGCACACCTACCAGCATACTAATAACATGAATTAGTCAATACATAACTAAATGAATAAATAGATCATAAGTAAATCAATAGTTTGAAGTCTCAATGCTTCAAGTATAATGTATTTATTGGTAGTAAAAATAGAATAGGTATGCAAATAAATACCTCTTTGTAAAAATTAATACGTCAATATACATGCTATGGGTAAAGATAGAAAAAGATACAGTAGACTAAAAAATAGAATATAAAAATATAATATGTATGTCTTTTAATTTATATAAAAGAAAAATGTACTGTTGTAACATTTAATACCAGTATACAGAACATGTATGTAATCACATAACAACAAATATCACAATAAACGTAAAATGCCACATTGGTGCCACATTTAACATATAAATAGTCCAGAAAAGTGATACTGTGTGTTCTGGAATGTATGAACACAGATGATCTGTTTTTAGGAAATGGTATTCATAAGGCTAAGACTTACCCGTATCTTTATTCCCCGTGTGTTGCGGTCGGTTTGGCGATAGATGCGGGATCGATGTGTTCCACGTCCTCAACGTTTCACCTGATCACAGGCTTCATCAGGAAATGTAGAGTTGATCAACTGCTGGCAGACACTTCCACACACCGCCACAGCAGAAAATCAAGTTCACACTCACTGACTGCACCTGCTTGAGAACAGAGCTAATTATATCAGCAACCAGTGACGGTTCTAGGGGAGGGCTAACAGGGCTGTCGTACAGAGCGCTGGCCCCTAGAGGGCGCCACTTAGTCCCAAAAGAAATAAAACCCAGAAGAAAAAAAAAAACTGCGCCGGTCTTCCCTCCGCTAGCCGCAGCAGGGAGGCTCCATTTGCCAGGCGCCCGGTGAGATTTGTTACCAGCACGCACCCGGCTCCCACCCTGCAGTGGCAGCCAAAAGCTGGAGCTCACTTCTGAGCTCTGGCTTCTGGCAGAGGGCACTATGGGAGGGACGTCATGACGTCTCTCCCATAGATCCGAAGAGCCGGGCTCACTCCTGAGCTCCGGCTCCCGCAGAGAGCACTATGGGAGGGACGTCATGACGTCTTTCCCATAGATCCATGGAGCTGTGGTCGGACCGGATGGCAGCAGAAGCAGGGGCGGGGCTTAAGGTAAGTATTGTGTTCGGATTTTTTTTCAGAAGCACCAGCACTGGGGGCATGACTATAGGGGCATTGTTACTAGGGGGCATTACTACTGGGGGCCTGACAATAGGGGGCATTACTACTGGGGGCATGACTATAGGGGGCATTACTAATGGGGACATTACTACTGGGGGTACTACTAATGGGGGCACTAGTAATGGGGGCATTACTAATGTGGGCACTACTAATGGGGGCATTACTACAGTTGGCACTACTATAGGGGGCATTAATAATGGGGGATTACTACTGGGGAGCATTACTAATGAGGGCATTACTACTGTGGGCACTACTATAGAGGCCATTACTAATGGGGGATTGCTACTGGGGAGCATTACTAATGGGGGCATTACTACTGGGGGAACTACTATGGGGGCATTACTACTATGGGGGGTTTACTACTGGGGAGCATTACTAATGGGGGCATTACTACTGGGGGAACTACTATAGGGGGCATTACTAATGGGGGCATTACTAATGGGGGCACTACTATAGGGGGCATTACAAATGGGGGGATTACTACTGGCTAGCATAACTAATTGGGCATTACTACTGGGGGAACTACTATAGGGGGCATTACCACTGGGGGCATGACTGTAGGGGGCATTACTACTGGGGGCAAGACTAGAAGGGGCATTACTAAAATGGACATTACTACTGGAGGTGCTACTAATGGGGGCATTACTACTGGGGGCACTACTAATGTGGGCACTAGTAATGGGTGCATTACTAATGTGTGCACTACTAATGGGGGCATTACTACAGTTGGCACTACTATAGGGGGCATTAATAATGGGGAATTACTACTGGGGAGCATTACTAATGGGGGCATATTACTACTGGGGGAACTACTATAGGGGACATTACTACTGTGGGCACTACTATACGGGGCATTACTACTGGGGGCATTACTAATGTGGGCACTACTTTATGAGCATTACCACTGGGGAGCATTACTACTGGGGAGCATTACTAATGGGGTATTACTACTGTGGGCACTACTATAGGTGGCATCAATAATGGGGGATTACTACTGGGGAGCATTACTAATGGGGGCATTACTACTGTGGGCACTACTATAAGGGGCATTACTACTGGGGGCATTACTAATGTGGGCACTACTAATGGGGGCATTACTACAGTGGGCACTACTATAGGGGGCATTACTACTGTGGGCACAACTATAGGGACATTACTACTGGCGGCATTACTTATGTGAGCACTACTAATGGGGGCATTACTACAGTTGGCACTACTATAGGGGGCATTACTACTGTGGGCACTACTATAGGGGGCATTACTATGGGGGGCATTACTAATGTGGGCACTACTAATGGGGGCATTGCTACAGTTGGCACTACTATAGGGGGCATTACTACTGGGGAGCATTACTACTGGGGAGCATTACTAATGGGGGCATTACTACTGTGAGCACTTCGATAGGGGGCATTAATAATGGGGGATTACTACTGGGGAGCATTACTAATGGGGGCATTACTACTGGGGGAACTACTATAGGGGGCATTACTACTGTGGGCACTACTATAGCGGGCATTATTACTGGGGGCATTACTAATGTGGGCACTACTATTGGAGGCATTACTACAGTTGGCACTACTATAGGGGGAATTACTACTGGGGAGCTTTACTATTGGAGAGCATTACTAATGAGGGCATTACAACTGTGGTCACTACTATAGAGGCCACTTCTAATGGGGGATTACTACTGGGGAGCATTACTAATGGGGTCATTTCTACTGTGGGCACTACTATAGGGGGCATTACTACTGTGGGCACTACTATAGGGGGCATTACTACTGTGGGCACTACTAATGGGGGCATTACTAATGGGAGTATTACTACTGGGGAGGATTACTAATGGGAGCATTACTAATGGGGGCACTACTAAAGGGGGCATTACTAATGGGGGTATTACTACTGGGGAGCATTACTAATGGGGCATTACTACTGGGGGTACTACTATGGGGGCATTACTACTATGGGGGATTACTACTGGGGAGCATTACTAATGGGGGCATTACTACTTGGGGAACTACTATAGGGGGCATTACTAATGGAGGCATTACTAATGGGGGCACTACTATAGGGGGCATTACAAATGGGGGATTACTACTGGGGAGCATTACTAATTGGGCATCACTACTGGGGGAACTACTATAGGGGGCATTATTACTGGGGCACTACTATAGGAGGCATTACCAATGGGGGCACTACTAATGGGAGCACTACTAATGTGGCACCACTACTGGGGCCATTGTGTAAGGGGCAACACTGCTGTGGGCATTGTATAAGGGGCACTACTACTGTGGGCATTGTATTAGGGGCACTACTACTGTGGGCCTTGTGTATAAGGGATGCTAATTTGAGCATTATGTAAATGGGGCACTACTGTGTGTCATAACATGCATAAGGTACTACTGTGTGGTGTAATTTGTATTGGGGATAATGTATTATAAAGGTAATTACTGTGTGTGGCACAATGTATTATACAGGGCATTACTGAGTGTGTCATAATGTATTATACAGGGCATTACTGCATGTGGCATAATGTGTTATACAGGTTATTACTGCATATAGCATAATGTGTTATACAGGTCATTACTGCATGTGGCATAATGTGTTATAAAGGGCATTACTGTGTGTGGCATAATGTGTTATACAGGGCATTACTACATGTGGCATAATGTGTTATAAAGGGCATTACTGTGTAAGACATACTGTGTAAGGTGCATTACTGCACATGGCAATTATTCGCCACATAGGGAGAGCTTGGGGGAAGCCCAGCACATTCGTAAGTGCTGAGCACGCCCCACAGTGGGATGAATAGGAGGTAGTTCAGCAAGGACATGCCCCCTTTCTGGAAGGGCACGCAGAGGAACGCCATCTAAACAAAGTTATTTCTTTATTTCTTTTTTTTTTGGTGGGGGGGGGCACAACTGTGAACTTTCGCCCTGAGCTCCACATTGTCTATAACTGGCCCTGTCAGCAAGCAAACGAAACCCGGGATATTAAAGAATGGGAACCAGTAAGCTGTCAGAGGCAGGATAAAAAGCCCCTGATACCGAAAACCCAGTGTCAACGCACACTGGTAAGAAATACTTCCCACTCCAGCTGCCTGATGGAACCCGAGATACCCCCCAAAGAAACAAGAAAAAGTGAGCAGACAGAGGGCCTGATTCAGAGCCGGACGCTATTTGCGGACGATCGTTCTGAAAAAGGGGTCGGATATTTAAATTAAGCGCTCGCTCTTTGCGGTCTGTTGACACCTCTATGTCTGAATGAGCGAACAAAACATGCGCTCGCTATTTTGTAAAGATGCCCCTTGGCCGCTCGCATCATACGTCATCTCCGCTATTTATTAGATTAATCGAGTACATCGAAAGGCGTATGAACTGCTCGCTATTCTTGTGGTAGCATTTTCCTACCACAATCATGCGAGCAGTTCAGGCTAAAAGACAACCAACTGACGTGGTCAATGACGCTACTTTGTTAATTATGCACACCCTTAAAACGCCCGTTTTGACCGTTTGGCACGCCTGCGTTCGGATCTCCACTCCCCGTTTTCAAGCACCTTCCCCTGTTACCACCCACAAACGCCTCATCCTGTCACTCAAATTAGCAGGCATTCGCTATTTTGCGAGCACACGATTTCCAACCGCTCTGACTGGTTGGCGCATGCGCATTACAACCCATACGCATGCGCAGATGTGCGAACATCGCTCGGAACGAACGAGCGGCCGCTTACGAGCGGCCGCTTACGAGCGGCTCTGAATCAGGCCCAGAGACAGGATATAAAGCCCCTGATAACAAGGCACCTCTCACTCATAAATATTAATCAAAGTGTAACTTTTATGTTCTAAACACTGGGGTGAGTAAAACACAATGCGTATCACCACCAGAATTATTGGCATTTAGCCTTATGAATAAAATTTTCTAAAAACAGATCATCTGTGTTGATACATTCCAGAACACACAGTAACACTTTTCTGCACTATTTATGTGTTAAATGTGGCACCAATGTGGCATTTTACGTTTATTGTGATATTTGATTTATGTGATTACATTCATGTTCTGTATACCGGTATTAGGTGTTACAACAGTGCATTTTTCTTTTATATAAATTAATAGACATACATATTCTATTTTTATATTTAATTTTTTTTGTCTATCTTTACCTATCTTACCCATAGCCTGTATATTGATGTATTAATTGTATTGTTTTTTTACAAAGAGGTATTTATTTGCATACCTATTCTATTTTTACTACCAATAAATACATTTATACGTGAAGCATTGAGACTTCAAACTATTGATTTACTTATGATCTATTTATTTAGTTATGTATTGACTAATTCATGTTATTAGTATCCTGGTAGGTGTGCACTGGAAATAATTTTCTTTGATGCACTTTTGATTTGGGGTTTGTAATGCCTCCATCCACTCCCTATTCCCACAGCAGCAACCGAGTATACATCATATCCCTTTATGTGTGACAGAACTAGCGCAGCTTCTGGAAGTACCTGCCTGTCTGGAATCCTCATTTCAAGTACCCATTTTACAATATACATACAGTGGTGCTTGAAAGTTTGTAAACCCTTCAGAATTTTATATATTTTTGCTGAAATTTGGCCTAAAACTACCTCAGATTTTCACACAAGTCCTAAAAGTAGATAAAGAGAACCAAGCCAAACAAATTAGACAAAAAAATTAGACATTGAAATTTAGACAAAATAATTATCCAATATCACATATCTGTGATTGTCAAAAGTATGTGAACCTTTCCTTTCAGTATCTGGTATACTTGTGCAGCAATAACTGCTTCTAAACTTTCCGGTAATTGTTGATTAGTCCTGAACATCGGCTTGGAGGAATTTTACCCCATTCCTCTGTACAAAACAGCTTCAACTCTGTTATGTTGGATTTCCTTCCATGAACTGCTCGCTTCAGGACCTTCCACAACAATTCGACTGGATTAAGGTCAGGACTTTGACTTGGCCGTTCCAAAACTCTTATTCGTCTTTAATTATTCTTTGGTCAAATGACATGTGTGCTTTGGGTCGTTGTCTTGCTGCATGACCCATGTTCTCTTGAGATGCAGTTCATGGACAGATGTACTGACATTTTCCTTTAGAATATTCTGGTATAATTCAGAATTCATTGTTCCATCAATGATGGCAAGTCATCCTGGGCCAGATGCAGCAAAACAGGCCAAAACCATGATACCACCACCACCGTTTTTCACAGATGGTATGAGGTTTTTATGCTGGAATGCAGTGTTCTCCTTTATCCAAACATAATGCTTCTCATTTAAACCAAAGAGCTCTATTTTGGATTCATCTGTCCGCAAACATGGTTTTGGTGCCCTTTGCCATATCATTATGGACTAAATTTTCCCTGAGATTTTTATTATGGAAGTAACTCAGCAAAAGATTATGTTGCTTAAACATTTTGAGGTCTAGAACTGAGGTGACCATGGGCCACCACTCCCTTGCGGTACTTATAATAAAAGTACTTGCTTAATTGTATCTCTGAACAAAAGATATTTTCATTGGAGTGTTCTTGTATATCTTCTTTTGACTGAAAACTGTACTTCTAGGGACAGAACTTTATATTTTGCCATAAGGAGTTCATCCCAATCATACCCCTGGGATCTAAACTGCTGAATCATGATGTCAATTTCTCGAGCTGTATTTTCAATATTATCAGAGTTCCTATGAATACATAGATATTGTAAATAAGGGAGTCCAAATATAGTAGTTGGTGGGTGTTGACTTTATGCATGCAAAATTATGTTCCTATCTGGTGGTTTTTTGAAAAGGTTAGAATGTAGTACTCCTTCCCTTGATATGAGCAGTATATTTAATTATCTTATTCATGGAATTAATCCTCAGGATGGTGGCCTCCAATTCAGACTTCATGCCCCTCCAAATAATGAACATGTCATCTATATACTGTACCTTGTAAAGTAAATAATTTTGGTAGTGGTCAATTGATCTCCAAAAAATAGGTCTATTTCGACCTCAAACATACTGTATATGTATTTACAAATTCTGGTGACACACACAAGCCCATGGCACAGCCTTGTAAATGGATATACCACTTTGCATCAATCTTAATAATTGTATAAAAAAAGGACAAATCCAGTCCTGTATAGTGTCCACTTGTTGACAATAATCTCCCAGCTGCTTCTCACCCACTTTCATGGGGAATGTTCGTGTAAAGACTGATTTCCAATATTCATAAAATGTAGCCTTCGGGTAAAGGTGAAAGTTGCTCCAATTTCATAATAAAAGTAGTGGTGTCCTTTAAGTAGGCATTCTGTGCCTGGATGACTGGTTGAAAGTAAGAATCAAGGTATTGTGAGACTTTGTAATATATGGAATTACGGGCTAAGATTATGGGATGGCCGGGGATCTGTGTGGCATGTTTGTGGATTTTTGGAAGTGTAAGTCACCCACATATATATCGTGCCCTCCTGATAATCTTTCTGTACTGTCAGGAGCTTCTGTCTTTTGAATTTAACCAGCTCTGCTCAGTCTTTATATCTCCCCTTGGGTTGAAAGTTTGTCTAGCTATTTAGTGTCAGGATCTGTACTTAGTGCTTCTAAGTGTGCCTTTCAAATTCAGCTCGTTTGGTTTTAATAATAATAATAATAATAATAATAATAATAATAATAATAATAATAATAATAATAATGGCAGATTCTTCAATGACCAGTAGAATCAGGTCATAACTGCACTTATTTAGTATGGCCACCCATTTCCGACAAAAATCTACATTATATTTCCCTATGGTAGGGGTATTACGTACCCTAGGATTTGATGATTTCTGTGATAGTCGGAAAGGGTGACTCCACGCATATTAAAAAATCAATCTCCTTTTTGTGCATTTTAAGCAACTGAAAAAACAATTGCTCATTAGTTTCACTTTCTTCAGCAGAATAAACATTTTCTTTATATCTTATATTTTCTGCATCTGTATCTGAGAAACTCCATGTTTCCAAAGAAAATGGATCTCAGACTGCACACTCTGGTCATATATATATATATATATATATATATATATATATATATATATATATATATATATTGGAGGTTCTACCTGTGGAGACCATTGATATATACACAAAGAAGAAATACAGGTGCACAACTCCAAATTAACTGATTATATATAAATAAATACATTTTTCAGTAAATACAGTAGAGGTTTTTGGCATAATCTTGGCCAAGGTTATGGGCCTGTCCACCATATCCGGGTAACCTCTTGTCGGGCAGGTCCCTAACATACTAAGGCTCAAATCCAGCACGCAGGACACCCCCAAACTAGCCCAGCTAAACCACCCAAGGCACCGCTCTAATAAGAAAAGTGAAGTGTTAAGAGGAGCCGTTGGCCGCATATAAAGAATAAAAATAAAAAAGTGAAATACATATACATAAAAGAAACAGATAGTGAGGGTATTAAAATGTGTTAAAGGAAAATGTGTTATACTACGGTGCCCTGAAGCAGACCAGCAAAGCAATCTAGGGGGACCCACACCCCAAAAATGAACCAAAGCTGCACTACACAGTCTAAATATTAGCAGGACTTACCGATATTGTGCCCTGACTGGTGTGCATATTACATTGCCAGACTCCATTCTATAACCAATGTAATAGAGGTGCTAGTCTGAGTGGGAAGTGGCTCAGGCTTCCCAGGTGTGCAAATCAATGCACTAATTAGTTTACAAAGAAAATGGATCTCAGACTGCACACTCTGGACATATATATATATATATATATATATATATATATAATTGGAGGTTTATATATATATATATAATTTGAGCCTTAGTATGTTAGGGACCTGCCCGACAAGAGGTTTCCCGGATATGGTGGGCAGGCCCTTAACCTTGGCCAAGATTATGCCAAAAACCTCTACTGTATTTACTGTAAAATGTATTTATTTATATATAATCAGTTAATTTGGAGTTGTGCACCTGTATTTCTTCTTTGTGTATAAACTCCATGTTTCACCTGCAGGTATTTCAACCAGTCTGTTCATATGAAATTCCACTTTGTGACATAGGGAAATATAATGTAGATTTTTGACGGAAATGAGTGGCCTGCCATACTAAATAAGTGCAGCTATGACCTGATTCTTTATATATACGGAACATAATATTTTTTGCTGAGTTACTCCAGTAATAAAATTCTCATGGATTATTGCAGTTGAAAATGTTCTAACGTGGAAATCGGGGTGCTATGAGGGCACCGCGGCACGACATGCAATTATTTAGAATGCGGGAATTTGTTTGCACATCCGCAAACCGGTAAGCGTATCCCTATAAGGCAGTAACTTACATGCCTGAGTACTTATGTCATTTACTATAAACACTGTCCTTGTGGTCTTTACTATATAGGAAGACCACAAGACAGTTCAGAGAACGTATGGCCCTGCATCGGTCATCGATTCGTTTGGCGCTGGGTGGTCGTGAACAGGAACGACCTGTAGCATGCCACTTTAAAGAATTTAAACATAACTTGTCAACATTGAGAGATAAAATTATCAATCAGGCACCAAAACCACTGAGAGAGGGTGACAGAGCTAGGATCTTATTGAAGATGGAGGCGAGGTTGATACATCACCTAAATACTATATCGCCAAAGGGACTGAATGAAAATTTTAGCCTTAAATGTTTCATATAAAAATGGGACTTCATAATCATGTACATGCAGGCTTGGACTGGGTTGCCGGGGAGTCAGGTAATTCCCCGGTGGGCCCCACTGATTTGAGGCCATGCTCCTTTCGGAGAGCAGATGGGGCTTAGCCACCGGCATTAGTCGCTCCCCGCTGGTCGGGTTGAACGCAGTACCATCCAGGTAGTAAGGTATACTATACATCAGCCCCTGATACATACCTTTGCAGTACGGGACAGGAGTCTGCAGGTAATAACATCTTTTGAAGGGATAATTTCTACTCACTGCATAGGCTAATTAGCCCTACTAACATTTAGTTACTTTTATTAAAAGACTGTACCTTTACTTCCCTGGAGAAAAGAGAGTATTTACTTCTGGGCCATATCCAGGGATCATGCACTGAATGACATTTGTCTAAATAATATATATATATTTTAATTTTTTTAAGGTCATTATTACTAATTTCCTAACTGGTTTTTTTTTATGTCAATTGCTGAGACTACTTGTGTGACTGTTTTATTGACACATTGATTTGTGTACAAAAATTGCAACTTCCAGGCTCTGCGACTGTGGGCTTGATTCAGACCCGCTCACAAGCACTATGCGCTCGCAAGTGGGTCGATGGTGGGGCATTGCACACGAGCGGTGTGCACAATGCATGTGGGCAAGCCACAGAGCGAGAGAGAAATTCTCTCGCTCCGGGGCTCGCTACAAACGGGGCGGCTGTTGATGTTGATCGACAGCTCACCCCATTTTGTAGGCGGGGTGGGTGGGTGGCTGGACAAATGGAGGAGTTCCTGAAGGAATGCCTGCCATTTGTGGGCGGCCCAACTGACATCACGAGTGATGTCAGCAGTGAGCTTCCGGCTCTATTAGAGCCGGAAGCTCACTGGGGCTTGCGGCAGATGAGACCTTACCACAAGGCTCTCGTCGCAAGCCCGACCATCGCGACCATCACCTGGCCGCTCGCTTAAGTTGTGGGTGGTCACCCACAGCTTAGTGAGCGCCCATGAGGCCGGGTTATTTAAAACAAAGTGGCCGCCCTGATTCAGAGCGAGCACTCGCTTTTTGCGGGCGGTTCTGAATCAGGCCCTGTGTTTTTTGTATTTATAGGTGGAGCTTAGTGGGCTGTGGTCAGGGGAGGAGCGGGGCTTACCGGACCATGGTCAGTGGTGGGGCGGGGCTTATTGGACCGTTGTTAGGGCAGGGGGCCGCTGTGAACACAGGGCAGTTCCAGCTGATCTGGCTCAGCCATTACTTGGTGTCCTGGGGCCGAGCTGTAAGAAAGCCAGCCTCTGCACTACCTGGCATGCCACTGTGGTCTCCCTGACAAAGCTCTAAAATGAGCTTGAAAAAGTCCCAGGAACGGGACGAAACGCGTTGCTGTCCTTATCTATTCAAAGTGCCTTGTCCTGCAACTTGTTTTTTGCCAAGTGCTGTCAGTGTCCGCAGTGCCTGATTCCGGTTTACAGTGTCTAATTCCGGCGCGAGGAGAATCCACAAGTTGCGGCCGCGCTCACTCCTACCTGGATCTCCTCTCAGCGTTCATTTGGCCCTGACTCTGGCAGGTATCCAGACTGTGTAGCCGGACGGAGACCCACCGCACCAGATCTCCGGGACAACGTGCCCCTGTACATTCCGACTTGGTCAGCTATACACTGTTCAGCCGGTGAGACATTATTCTTTCTCCCTGCAATTGATTGGGATCTCTGGAACTGGCTAGTATTATTCACTGTGTGCCCGACGGGGTTAACACTACTAGCACTCAAGCCATTTATTGCTATACAAGCTCCAGATTCTTCCATTATTGTGGATATTTCAATTGACACACTGTTTGCAGAAAAGTGTTACTTTATTCCAAACTATGGATTAATTAACCAAGTGTATCCAAACATCCTTCACATGCTAATTTGGAACTTATCCATGCAGGAATCGTCTATTCTGATCCATAACCAGTACTACTGTTATTGTTATGTGTATATGTGCTAGTTATTTATTTTTTTATCCCTGAATTTTTGTCAGTTATATGTTCATTCTGTTATATGTTTATATTCTTATTTTTATTACTGTATATCCTTTGCATATTTTTGCCAAAATTACATTTCCAATATATTTCTATTTATATTCATATTTTTATTCATTTCTTACCAGCGCGGTGTGTGTGTGTTTTTATAAAGCTCTAAAATGTGTCCTGTCTGCCCTCTGCCATGTGGTTAAGACCAGAGGAAGTGCTGCTGGCAAATGCTCTGTAGAAAACAGAGACAGTAAATACCTATTCCATCCCTGCAGAGGAGAAAGAGACATGGGACCAGAGGAGAAGGGGGACTGAATGGTAAACACGCATTTGGCAAATCCTACAATTCTTTTTAATTGCATGTTTGTATGTGTATGTGTATATGTATATTTATATATATATATATATATATATATATATATATACACACACATACTTGTATTTGTGACCTTGTCAGGAACCATGACTGGAACATCCCTTATGGGTACACCTTTTTCACATCACTTCAACAGCTGGAAAAGCAGGCTGGTGCATGCTGACACAAATCAATATCACATCACCCAGTGTAGATGTACCATAAAAGTATGATAGCAAGAACTAGAGACCATTGAACCTCATGGGGACCTAATTAGGTATTAATACCCCTTGGGGGTGCCCTTTGCTACAGGGTTTTACCAAAGAGAAAGGATGCTTCAGTTTGACCAACAGAAATTTTATTCAAGCTATAGTTTTTCTCATGATAGCAGTAATACGTTTTTTTATGTAGTACTTGACAGATAGCCAGTCCCGAGACTTTAGAGCCTGTGCCTCAGCCCTAATGCAGGCATCACAATCTTTTTTGACGGGTACTTTGCAGGATAGGATGCACCGCATCAGGTGTCTCTCAACAGCTGCTACTTCTGCACTGCTCCATGGTTTCTTTTTGGTACCCTTGCAGACACCTGTGCATGAGAGATAAAAAATTAGACACCCACAAAGCCAACTGATGCCTTCGCCACCACCATCACCCTCGCCCGAATAGATGTGAAAATGATACACACCTTTGGGAGCCACAGGGGCGTGTCTCTCCACCACTGCTGCGGTACTTGCATCTCCATCCTCCATGGGCACTCCACTTACTTGCCTCTCTGGCTCATCCTCAGATTCATCACTGGCTAGCTGGATTTGTTCAGGAAATACAGAGATAGACAGAAGTCCCCAGTCAAACCAGCCCCCTTAGACTGCCAGTCCATGGAAGTACCAGGCAGGTCTGAACCCATGATACCTACCATTGGGATCAATGGAGATGTCTTCCAGTCTTTGACCCTTAAAATCAGCCAACCTGCCTTGCTGGAGTGCCACAAAGATCTTACTTATTTTGGCCAATTGCAGAGTACCTTCATGGAGGCGGTAGTACTGACGATGCACCCGGATATCATGCCCAAGGAAGTCAGCCAGCTGATCCATCTCTGTGTCGCTCATGTTCAGGACCCTCAAAAGGGTGGCCACATGTTTCCGAAGCCTGGTGGAGGAGAGTGCTTCTGGATGCTTTGCCCCACACTCTCGAGCATAGAGGCGAATGCAGTCGGATCCTCTCAGGTGAGACAAAGCAGCAGGTCTTGCAAACATGTAGACATTATCAGGACTGACACCACACTCTGCCCTTTTCTCTGTCAGGAGCTCCATTGCCTTCTGCATGCATGGGGAAAGGAGGACAGGAACTTTCCTGCCTCTCTTCCCTGGAATCTCAATACGGGTGAAGTGCTGACATAGCCTCCTCTCCAGCTCCGACAGGGCCAGCGCCACATCACCCTGTAAGTCAGCAGTGTGCCTAGATGCAAACAAAGCAAGCCGCATCTTTGAGACCTCACCTTCCCTCCTGCGGTTGAATAGGATCAGCTGTGTGAGGGTTACCTTGGCCAGCAGCAACCACTGCTTTGTGGTGGGGTGGGTGGACAAGCCCTCCAGGTACTCCCGCTGTCTGTCACCAAGATACAGGTGCAACCGCTTCACATCTTCAGTGAAAGGTAGGAGGGGGGGAGCATTCCATTTTTTCTCTTCCAGGGTCTTAAGGGCTGCAGTTGAAATCAGCTCACACCACCTTGCCTTGTATAATTTTCTAAAGCCCCGAGCACTCTCCACAGTGGGACCATGCCCCTCCATAAGCGCCTGACATTCAACCATGCTTGATATCTTTTGCAAACTGTGGCCCACCTTCAGAGCCAGCGAGGGTACCTGGAAGGCATTTGTTGTTTCGTCATAGCCAGTCAGGCTCCTTACAGCCTTAATTACATGTATGAAGTTCCCAGGGCGGATGAACTCTTTAATGCTCCGCAGTGGAGTAACCTTTTTGGCTTGCAACATCAATCTCCCCACCTCTCGAAGCTTCTGACGAATATACTCATGCTTAGTGACATCCGATCCAAGCCTGTTGTAGAGGTGGAGCCCGAACTGCATGATGCAAGGGTCGCCTTTGATTATTGGTACCACATCATCATGAATCATGTCAGACAGTACTTTCCAGAGGCCGGTCCCAACACCTGGTGGAACAGGGGTGGCATAAGTCCATAGGAGAAGGAGGAAGGGGAACATCCAGCGCATGTAACACCTATGATGGTTACTATTATGATCCTAAGTTTTAAATTAACACAGTGTGTGGGCTCATATAGGGAGACTGCTATGCAAATTGCACGGATCCTTGTCTACTTAATATACAGTATATCAAATAAGTGAATTGATACAATACAATGATGACTAAAAATAGAGGTAATGGTAAATAAAATACTGAGAGGGATATTCCTATAAAAATCAGTGTTTATTGATAGGTACAATATACCATACTATATATCTGTTATATTAAAAGATAATACCGGTATACAGCACAAATTATCCAACAATGGGACAGACACACAATACATACACACCATTGAACATATAATAGTACGTGTACTCGGCAGAGTAATACACTATAGGCGAATTACTTACTCTGCACTTGTGTTAGATTTCAGGGTAAACTGGACACAATAAATAGTACTTTTCAAAGGGAATAATATTTTCCCAATGACAGGAATAAACCTGTGGGCGCAGTGTGGTATAAATACTGTTTTTCAGAGGGGATATTTGATTCCAAGTGGCAGGATTAACCTGACATGCATCAGATGCAAACGGTGGTAACACACGGTGGTAAAGTCTTGAACACCTTGTTGGGTTGATGATTACCTTTCTTCTGCAATCTGAATGTGTAGAGGTCTAATCGTCCTCCAGATCAAGTCCTTGTGGATCCCGTGGGGTCGATGTGTCTGCCGGCAGACTTCCTTGCTCTGCCGCGGTGAGCGTGTATCTGCTCGTGCGGCTTGCAGGGAGAATCGATTTCTCTGTGATCTACGTGTTTCGCCTGAAAAGGCTTCCTCAGGATGACAGATAACAGTCGGATCCACTAGGGCTCTTATTTAAGGCAGTACTGTGAAGTTGCGGTAGCCATTTTGTTTGGGGGAATCTGCCCATTTCTTCGATGGCTCCGTGATAATATGCATAGCGGCCATTTTGGTGATGGTAGTTCTATTCCTCATGGAGCAACCAACATTCCTGGGGATATCCCCAGTTTTTCCCAGGAATGCTGGTGCTTGCCAAGCGATGAGGATCAAGTGTGTCATCACTCTCATTACTCCCAAGCACCTCGAAACTACTCAAGACCAGTCTGAATCCATTCACCTGCTAGGCTCCGGGGGACATCAATACAGGCAAGAGGGGTGGGCAGCTAAACCCATCCATCTACTGCACCATGCCCCCGCAGGACATGAGTGGAACCTGGAAAAAGGGACCCCACTCAGACTTCGCCCATCAGCCAGGCTCCGGGGGACCACAGTACAGGCAAGAGGGGTGGGCTCGCGAAACCCATCCCTTTACCGCACCATGCCCCCCCGGCACTCCCAGCTTTTCGAAATGTCTCGCCCTCCCATGTCTCCCCCCCATCTCCGAGGCGAGGAGTACATGAGTGGAATCTGAACCAGCCAAAAGGGGACTCCCACTCTGACTGCGGCCATCAGCCAGGCACCGAGGGATACCGAGGGACCACGATACAGGCAAGAGGGGTGTGTCCTGGAAACTCATCCCTCTACCGCACCATGCCCCCGCCGGCACTCCCGGTATTTCCAAACATCTAGACCTTCCACGCCGGGACAGGAAGGACATGAGTGGAACCTGGACCAGCCAAAAGGGGACCACCACTCCGACTGTGGCCATCAGCCAGGCTCTGGGGGACCACGCCACAGGCAAGAGGGATGGGCTCGCAAAACCCATCCCTGTTTTCCGCACCGTGCCTTCCCGGCACTCCCAGCTTTTCGAAACATCTCATCCTTGCACGCCTCCCCCCCATCTCAGGGGCAGGTAGGACATGAGTGGAACCTGAACCAGCCAAAAGTGGACCCCCACTCTGACTGCGCCCGTCAGCCAGGCACCAAGGGACCATGATACAGGCAAGAGGGTTGGGTCCGGGAAACTCATCCCTCTACCGCACCGTGCCCCCCCAGCACTCCCGGTGTTTCCAAATGTCTTGACCTTCCCCATTGGGACAGGAAGGACACCAGTGGAACCTGGACCAGCCAAAAGGAGACCCCCACTCCAACTGCGCCCTTCAGCCAGGCTTCGGGGGACCACACCACAGGCAAGAGGGAAGGGCCGGGGAAACCCATCCATCTACCGCACCATGCCCCCCCAGAACTCCACATGTCTCGCCCTTGCACGTCTCCCCCCCATCTCTGGGGCAGGGAAATCATGGGAATTACCTGGATCAGCTCAGAGTGGAACACTCCTGGCTCAGCCATCTTGCCCACTATGGGACAGCAGCGGGGCAGCCTGGATAAGAGGCCAGCACAGCAGGGAGAATGGGCCCCGCAGCCATTCTTCCTTCACAGTGGCCTCTATCCCCAGGCCATCCCGACACAAACCCCATGGGACAGAGACCTCCATCTACCAGGAGCACCCAGGAGACACAGGGGCAAACCTACCAAGGTGCAACCGTCCTGGGTTCCCATCATTCCACAGCAACAGCTATTCTCCTCGGAAGCCGTGCCAGGTGCTATTCTCAAAAGCCATGCCAGGTGCAATGGGTCCAGGTCAGCCACACCTCTTCAGCCCGCTCCTATCTCATCCTTTTTTTTCTCTCTGCATCTCCAGGCCCATCAACAGTAGTTGAAGGATTCCGGGCTGCATAGTTTGATCTTTGAGATAAGAATATGCTTTCAGTAGGATCATCCAGGTAGCTCTCAGTCAAGGAGTAGGGGGACCTTCACCGCATCAGTCCCCAAACAGGTGCAGACAGCCAGCACAAAATAAGAGATGGAGGCACACATCCATGCGGTTCCAAGCAGGAGGCCAGATGGACCAAGTAGGTCGGGCCCACACCATGCAGGGCCAAGGATAGCACCCACTAACTTTTCTGCCTGACCCAACAACCCGTTCACTGGGAAATCAGTGCAAGCCATCCCGGGGGGTGTGTGGTTGGATAGGCAGCGGTCATAAAGTCACCTCAAGCCTCCCGGCTAAGATCCCCACACAGTGGTGAGGCAAGCCGTCGGCCCACAGGGGACCCCGCTCCCCCAACCCACCGCATCCCGCTCTACACCTGACTGATTTCATCTTGTCCCGGGGGGCTAAAGGGTGTAAAAGCTGGAGCCATTCATCTACCTACATTCTAGCCTGATGGCATGCAGCTTCCACTGGCTCCCTCCGTTAAACCTCCCACTCTTCCTACCAAATCATCTCTATCGTCCACACTCACATATTTGCATCTCTCATCTGCTGGAGTCACCTCCTGCTCTCCCCCAAGGAGTCTGCCTTCCTCCAGACACTTCCATGCAGCTGCCAGCACACCAGGCCCGCTCCACAGAGGCTATGCGGTCAGCTGGCAGGTGGCCTACCTCTGCTCCCAGCCACCTCGCCACACCAGTATATTGCCAACACTCACACGGTACCAGGGAACTTGTGCGCTCCACCAGGGTCGTGGGATGGACACCTCATATGCAAATTTGATGCTCCTCAAGAACAACTACCAGCATCAGACTCCTGCAGGGCCGACAGGCAGAGCAAACCATGCCATCTGGATTCAGACTGGACCAGCCTAGCTTTGTCCCAGGGATGGGGGAAGCTTAATGCTGATGTGCCTGGGGACCGGACACCCTCACGTAGAGAGGTCTCGGATGCGCAGTGGGCTGGGGGAGGGTCATGTCACCCATTATTGACCAGGACCCCAAGGTTCTAGCCGAGCAACCAACCCTCCCGGCCGGAGCGCGGGATGCCACATCGATCAGAGTACCGGAGGCCACCCTTTTCCATCGCCTCCTATTATTCCGCCCGAGGAATTCCCCTGGACGTCACGACGTCGCTGCTGCGCGCCACTTTTTGCGGGGCACCAGATGATTTTACCCGGGCTCCTGGAAGCATGCCCCGGCCAAAGGGGTCCAAATCTATCTTCATCGGGACTTCCAGGGATGCAGTTCCTAGTTTGGCCACCGGGGGCGCCATTCTCCGGGACTGGATGGGGCTTCGGGGCGCGGGTCTGCCCGCACGGGGAAACGGGAGCCAGGAATACCCACCGGGGATTTCAGGCCTAATGCTCCTTGGCTCTGTCCCACGCGCAGGCGACCGGGGACCCGGGCAAGTACTCCCCACCTTCTGCGGGGCGCCGGACGATTTTACCCGGTCTCCTGGAAGCGTGCCCCGGCCAACGGGGTCCACATCATTCCTTGTCGGGACTTCCAGGGATGCAGTTCCCAGTTTGGCCACCGGGAGCGCCGTTCTCCGGGACCGGCCGGGGGGCTTCGGGGGGCGGGTTTGCCTGCACGGGGAACCAGGAGCCAGGGATACCCACCGGGGATTTCAGGCCTAATGCTCCTTGGCTCTGCCCCCTGCGAAGGGGCCCGGGGACCCGGGCAAGTACTCCCCACCTTCTGCGGGGTGCCGGGCGATTTTACCCGGGCTCCTGGAAGCGTGCCCCGGCCAACGGGGTCCACATCCATCCTCGTCTGGACTTCCAGGGATGCAGTTCCCAGTTCGGCCACCGGCGGCGCTGTTCCAGGGTAGATAAGGTAACGCTGCACACCCGGCATGCTGAAGCACCTGAACCCCCATTCAAAATGACACCTCAACCGAGTCTCTAGGTCTCACCGTTGCTGAAAAATAGCCATTTAAAGTCCAGGGGCCCAGCCCTGTCTCTTCACTTTCTCCCTTCTCTCTATAAATCTCCTGAAGGAATTCCTTCGTGGGTCACGGCGTTGCTGCTTTGCTACCCCCTTTAGGGACACCTGTGCAGACTATACCCAGGGTCCTGGAACTGATTTCAGCCAGGAGGGGGGAAGTTCGGCCTCATCGCCAATTCCATTGGTGCAGTTCCAATGGGAATTAGCTCTGTCTTGGGGCCAGGATCGGGCTCCATAGAGGTGGGCATAGAGCTGTGGGCATGGAGTATCAGGGGCCATACCCCGATGCTCAGTCGCCCCCTTCAGGCCGGAATTGGTACTGCAGGTAGGATTTAGTTTTATTATTTAAAAAAAAAAAAAAATTCCCCTGGCATCTCTGTGGGCTCCATCGCCATGGGGTGCAGCGGGCCCCTCTTCCTCCACCCACCCGCTGCGGCGCCTCCCGGTGGCCAACTGGTGGAACTGCATCAAATAAGAATTTTTTTTTAAAAATAATTCCCCTGGCTTCTCTGCAGGCTCCATCGCCGCTGCCACATGCAGGGTGCAGCATGCCCATCTTCCTCTACCCACATGCTGCGGCAACCCCCAGTGGCCAACTGGTGGAACTGCAGCAAATTAGGTAACTTTTTATTCCCCTGGTATCTCTGCGGGCTCCATCGCCGCAGGGTGCAGTGGGCCCTACTTCATCAACCCACCTGCTGCGGCGCACCCTGGTGGCCAACTGTTGGAACTGCAGCAAATGAGGATATATTTAAAAATAATTCCCCTGGCTTCTCTGCGGGCTCCATCGCCCGATGCAACATGCGGGATGTATCATGATGCCTGGGGAACCAGGAAGCCCGAGCCGATGCCCTGCCTGCACAGTGAACCAGAGAGGAAGGGATGCCCACCGGAGATGCCCACCCGGCTGCATGAAATTCCCTCTCTCCCCTGGGAATGCTAAATATCTGAATATTAAGCCCGCCTGGGGAGTCCGCTTGGGCCCCTCGCTGACTGAACCTCACCTGCTCCCCGCTGCCAAGGTTGCCTGGGCGCAGCTCCGTGTGCCCACCGCAGGGGCCCCGGCCAAGTTCTCAGGGACCTGCCGGTGCCCCTCCGCTTGTGATTCCCGCACAGGGTTAGGATTCCGACACCTGTTGATCGGTATCCTAAACAAAGAGTAAAGCTATAACGGCGCATGTGTGATATCTATAAATTATGTATATAGGACAATGTATCGGGTTGTAAAGTATTTGTTATCTAATATTTACATTGATTAGCAGCGGGTATCCATATGTTGAATGTCTTGGGAGATATAAGTTCTAGCAGTTTATCAGTTTTACTAATAATTATAAAATATTGTATTGGGTATTAGTTAGTTGCATGCATATGTATATATAGATCTATTTATGTGGTTACGAATGTCCCCGAGATAAAAATTAATGAGATCCTTATTACAATTTTATGCTTTATTATGATAGTGTATACTAATATTTTAATAAGCATGGGGAATATATTGCTGCAATAAGTAATGCTATAGTATTTACTAAGTTGAGACTTCTACTCACTTACGTAACTGTGAAGTATATAACGTAATGTAACTTTTAGTCTTGGTGATTTACTCAGGTGAAAACATCACGTGAGGGTGTGACATTTAGTTGCATCGGGATCTCCGCTCACGTGGTCACCTAGGAGGTAATTATCACGTGAGGGTATGACATCTATGTAGATCGAGACCTCCGCTCACGTGACCTTCTATGAAGAAACGCTACTATTTAAAGCAAATATGGTAACAATAGATAATTTGGATACAATTTTGTCTCTGATTATAAAGATAAAACTTTGAGTCGTGTGGACTTCTTCTTTCTTCTTTTTTTATATGTTTTTAGACTTATTGCAATGGAAACTTCAGGTGGAAATGCTTTCACTTAATTGAAAGAGGAATTTATATGCACAAACTAAGCTTAGATTATTCATTGCCTTTGATAAAGCTGTCAGGCTGAGAACAGAGAGGTCTCCCCACATGGAATCTACTGGACTTTACTTTTGGAATATCCTTATTCAAACCGGAATACACGCTGAAGCCACACTTGCACATCTTGTGCCATCTTGGAGTGCGGGACACAGAGATCACATGGGCTGCATACCCAGTCATCTGGAACCCACTGTTATGAACTGTGTTTTTGGAGTCTAAGGAAAAAGGGACTGCACAGGCTGCAGGATATTAGTAACCCACCTTGGACACATCCCATATCTCATCTACATATATAAGAGTGGTAATACCGGTAACTATATGGAACTTTACATGTTATTATCACATTCTTAAAACCAGTTTGTGGGAGATGTACCTCTGAGAAAGAACAATCACACTATATTGTATATATGCTAATCAGCAATTTTTATTCTATATTGTGCATTTATATTGCATATCTATATATATATATATATATATAGTGTTGTTTTATTGTGTATAATAAATTGTGCATTTATGAAGATATCCACACGACTCTCCTATATACATAATTTATAGATATCACACATGCGCCGTTATCACTTTACTCTTTGTTTACGTATATTTTCTCCCAGAGAGACTACTCTGGTATACGGCAGCAATTTTTAGAGTGTGAATAATATATCAATTTGTATTCATTTTTAATGTTTTTTTATATTTATATATATAAATATATATATATATATATGTTCTTTAAATTATTCATTTATTTTTACTAAGACACATCTAGAGTGATTCTAATAGCACCTTACAAACGTTATTGGTTTTCTTCTCTGATCGGTATCCTAACCCTTCCTCTTTCCCTACCCCTAACCCGCCCTTACCGGTGCCTAAACCTAACCTCCTCCTCCCTGGTGCCAAACCCTAATCCTCACCCTAGTGCCTTTCCTTCCCCTTAATCCCGTTAGTTACCTTCAGGATACCGGTGGTCGGGATGCCAGCGCCGTGATTCTGGCAGGTATCGGGATTCCGGCGCTGGTATTCCAAGCGCTGGCATCCCCTTTGTCGGCATACTAAACATATCCCGTCTTAAACATTCACCATCTTTTCATGTTCTTAATAATTGATGCATATAAACGCACTATATTTTTTACTCATACCGTATATATTTTTTGTGATGCCTTGATCCCACTGTCATACCAGGGTAAATATAATAGCTAGCGAGTTGCAGGCAGCCTCAGGTTTCTGGCAATGACAGTAAACCGCTAGATTTAAATCTGCATTTTTTTAAAAGGCAAAACCAGGTTGGTCTTGCCTTTTAAAGCATTGCTGTTTTAAACCTAACAGGTAAAGTTCAGAAAACCCATGGCTGACTGCAATTGCAGACTATTACATTTATACAACTAGAAGGCCTTCGCTTGCTTCTAAATAGGAAATCTCCTGACTCCCCATTTGGGGCTGCCTCCAGAAATTTCTCGCACTGCCTTTCCATCCCAATCCGCTCCTGCACGTATGTGTCTGCCCTCCCTGCCCCTTCTCTCCCAGCCAGTCATCAGAGCAATGGTGGATTCAGGACCACTTGCTGTCACGTGGGAAGCGACAGCTGGGGGTTTTGACTTTCTGGTCCAGCTGGTAGCAGGGAACAGGAGGAGTCCAGAATGCAGACCAGGAGCCAACCAGCAGCGCTGTGGCTGTCCTTCAGGGCTTCCTGTCTGTGTTCTATATCCTGCATTTGCCTGTCCACTCTATATTCTATATGCAGCGTCTGCCTGTCTTGTATGTGGTCTATATCCTGTGTCTGCCTTTCCTGTCTGTGTTTCATATTCTGGGTCTGCCTGTCCTGTCTATGTTCAATATCCTATGTCTGCCTCTCCTGTCTGTGTTCCATATCCTATGTCTGCCTGTCCTGTCTGTGTTCCACATCCTATGTCTGCCTGTCCTGTCTGTGTTCCATATCCTATGTCTGCCTGTCCTGTCTGTGTTCCATATCCTATGTCTGCCTGTCCTGTCTGTGTTCCATATCCTATGTCTGCCTGTCCTGTCTGTGTTCCATATCCTATATCTGCCTGTCCTGTCTGTGTTCCATATCCTATGTCTGCCTGTCCTGTCTGTGTTCCATATCCTGACCCTGTGTCTGTAGTCTGTACTAATTATATTCCCTGAATCCCTGGCTCATGCAGCTGGTTCTTAGAGGTCCCTTTGAGGGGACAATAAAATGTGTTCTGCGACAGTGACTGGTTGGCAGTTTTTCAGCGGGCCCCTACCATTGCATTCCCCTGGTGAGCCCTTCATGCAATCATGGATGGATAATAATAATGTCTTCTACAGACTGTGCTTTTTATTTATATTTGGTTATGTGACACTTATGTGGTAGCAATATGTACATATAGTTTTTCTCTACAGGAATTAATTTCTTTGATTCAGGTTTCCTTGATTCAATGTATCTGTTCAGCATAACAGTTTGTTCTATTGTACTGCAAATATGCACATGTAGGTTATTGTTTTTTGCTTGGTTTGTAGCCAGGCGACAGGAAACGCCAGAGGGCGCGCGTTGCCATATAGTGATGCCATCAAGGATCGACCTTTCCCGTGAGGATGCAAACAGCACAGCATGGTGAAGGTATAAAGATTATTGTTGCTTCATTGTTATTTAATTCTTACAAAAGTTGACATTACAACTAAAATGTTAATCAGCTATTGGGGTCTTGTCTCCTGATTTAATTTGATTGAGTCCAGGCCTGTGAGTGCCGCCATTTGGATAATGATATATATATACATTATATATATATATATATATATTAATATATATATATAAAATATTTATTTACACACACAGCTGCAATTTTGCACTCAACGAAGCTGCGAAAATATGCTAATGCCTTCCAAGGCACGGCCGGCATAAAGTACACTCACTACTGCCTCCTTACATGCTTACAACGTCTCTTACCTGCGTAAACTTTGGTACCATCGAAGCACATCTGCCAGTCACGCAGCATTACACCAGGGATACACTGCAAGTCTCTTTGCACACAATAGGCTCTCAAACTGCATATGTTCATACAGACAGGCACGCCTGTGCTTTTCTGACCACTCACCCCTCACCACCCTCAAACGCTCACTCACTCTGCAATGGATTCCTCTGTGCATGCGTAATCGCAGTGCAAACATAGCACACGCACAGTGCGGCTTATACGCATGTGCAATAGCTAACAAACACTCAATCTGTGTACGTAGTTGCAATTGCGATCGCTGATGAATCAGGCCCACAGTACACTGTATATACAGTGTTGATTTTGCAATAATGTAAACATGTCATTACTGTACTTAACCTATGTTAGACTGTCCCCTATGCTGCCTCTTTGGTCATATATGCATGCTGCTTGTTTTCTGGAATGCATGGAACCATTTGGCATATTTTATGCTATGCAGACTGGCATATGTCCAACTCAGCATCAACCCTTTAGAGAGTAAAGTATGTCCTGTAAAACAACAACATGAAAAACAACAGAAAAATAAAAACAGAATAAAAGAACTCCAGGTGATCAGAAAGGACAAGGCTTCAGGCTCTGATGGATACACAAACCATTTTTTATTTAACATTTTAAAAATAACTCATTCCTATCCTTACCAAGCTTTATAATGACAGTTTTGAAAAAGGACGTTTCAAAAAGAAATACAGGGAGCACAAATTGCAGCAATCTCAAAACCAAAGACCCATTCCATTGCCAGAGCTACTGTATACACCTTTGATCCTCTAAATGTAGACATTAAAATATAGGTCAAAACTATAGCGCACATACTGTACAGACTGAATCCAATAATCTTTTATTTATTAAAACCAAACAAAGTAGCACAACAAGCTCCTGACAATACAAGATGAGATTCACACATAGCAGAGTAACATGTAGGTAACAACAAGACCCTGCTTCTCTAAATGCAGAGAATTTTTTTGACAGTCTCCACTGGGGATACATGAAAGAAGACTTATACAAATTTGGTCTCTCTGAGATTTCTGATATCTATCTAACACTGGGCCTGCTGATTCAGAGACATACGTTTATCCGATGATGAATGTACATCTCCTATGTTGGGGAGTAAGCACCTGCGCAGGACCCATTCTGCGCATGTGTGGAAAGGGTTCTGCGATCTCACTTGCAGGGTTAGGTTAGAGTTAGGATACTTACTAACCCTGTCAGTTTGCCAGCATCAGGATTTTGACCACGGAGATCCTCTATGCCGGAATCCCGTACCCAGCCCCTACAAATATGCTGATTCAGTTGCATGTTGTTTTTTTCTTTTCAAAGCTGGATACCCACCACCATTGCAGTTGTCACCGGTGACACCAAATGTCAAATGCATCCATGTTTATTATAGAGTGATAAAAAAGTGTTTGCACTTGCAGTGGTGGTCTGAGAGAAAAAGAGGTGGGTCAGTGGAATGTCCTCAATTGACTTACTCTACCATTATAAGTATTAGTGTTAAATAACAGTATTTGTCATTACTTTGATGCTCATGGGTAAGGAATCTAGGACAGGATGAAATTAATAACAATGTATGCATGATACAGTATGTAGTTTTTGATTGCCCAGTTGCTCCAAAATGGTTCATTGATTCACTATCAAGTAAAAGTCTTTGAGGAATATTTTGGTTACATCTTATTTTGGAGGAGATGTATCAATGCTTGGAGAGAGATAAAGTGGAGAGAGAGAAGGTACCAACCAATCAGCTCCTAACTGTCATTTTTCAAACACAGCCTGTAACCCCTCCCCTTGTGTAAGGCTGCTTATACAGTAACTACAGAGATGGTAATTATATAGACAGTACAGAATTTTTTTTTTTCAAATGCTAAAATCTGGTCTACGATAACTATTGTCTAAAAATTATAATTAAACTTAATTAAGCATAAAAACAGCAATTTACCTTCTTATACATGATTATTTTATTAGTCAGTGCTTCATTTGTTTCTCTTTATCCATTTCACGTATCCTGTCATTATATTGTATTATGTTTAACTTTTCTTTTCAGCTGTGATCATGTCTTGTTTTTGTTACTTTTTCTATGCCTGTTACAGTATTTTTAGTACATCAACTGAATAAATGCATCTATATAATCTATATAATCTGCTAAATTTTAATCTCAGTAATGTATGTTTTTTTAAGTATAATTGAGTGGTTTGATTCAGAAAAATTAATCAGAACCGCATTTTGGTAAAACGGGGAGAACCAATTCACAGCTCGGTTGGTCCCAACAACCAGGAACTAACCGTGAGGGATAACCTACTTTCCTGCTTTGAATTGCATATAAATCGTTCCCTCCTGGTCTCAGCTACATTTTACACTAGAAAATATGTAGAGAGATTGATACATTTTTATTGCTGCAAAAGTGGATTACAGAGAGGTTTGGTGTGGTTGCAGAAGGTGAATGCAATCAATGAATACTGAAGTAGTGCCCATTAAGATATAACAAGCTGGACAACGCCAGAAGTCAAAGCATTCGAGAAAGATGTTTGGCATCTTTAATTTAAATTTTTGATTACATTATATGTAAGCATGTGTGACATGTAGACAGGGGGATAGCAGAGTTATCATTTTATAAAAGAAGATACAACAACAAGCTGCCAAAGCCCATAATGTAAAATAATGCAAGATGTTATTTTCCTTAGGTCCTCCTACCCTTACTGTATATTGTATATTAAAAAGGGCATGTATTGTTTCATAAACCAAGCCCTTAAGCTTAGGGATGGCCCCATGGTTTGCAGCCACCAATGGTACAGATATGTCCTCATACATCTAACCTCAAAGCGCCATGGAGCGCAAATTGCCTGGCATGAGTGAGCCACCAGGTCTCGTGCAACTCTGCTAACTTCAGGCGTCTTTTGTTCTCAAAAATGCACCAGCAGACTGGGCTGAATAATTTGATATGTGACACTTGTATATCTGTGTGCACCTGAATCTATACAGAAGCACAACGGAACTTGGAATGAAGAAAGCTGTAGTCTCTACATTGTAGCACTTCATATACAGACTTGGTTACTCCTTCGCATACAGATATACAAGTTTCACATATCAAATTAATCAGCACAGTCTGTTAGATGCATTTTCAGCAGAGAGAGTTACAAAAAAGATGCCCGGCTCTAGCAGAGTCTCACAGGACCTGGCACGCCAAGAGGACTCTTTTTGATGCAACTGCAGCAAAGATGTAAAAGGACACATCTATATATGGCCGATGGTAATTGGTTTTCTTTTCATCCATGTAAAGACATCAGTGGCAGTGCCCAAAATTTAGAAAACATTGGCATAGCAGTTCAATGGCCAAGAACTGCGCATGATCAAACAAAAGCATTACGTACACATAAGTACACAAAATATTAAATCCTGTAACATGACATGACCATGACCATGCTCTTATCATGGGCAGGAGGTGGTACAACTGGTGGATGTCTTACTTTGACACAAACAACATCATTCTCATTATCTTCTTTAATTCCAAAATATTCAATATTGTTATGCTCATTTTGTCAGATCCTATTTCGCATTATCAGCTTCCAAAGTAGTATCCCCAATTTCTATGTCTAAACAACATCATCATCATCATCATCATCATCATCTTCATCACTACACATCCTGAAGAAATTGTGGAACTAAGTTGCTCTATAATTATTACATTATAAGAATCTGAAATCTCAGACTCACACATAGCACATATTTTCAACCCTATACTGAAGAATATGTGAAAGCCTTTTACTTCTTCAGCCTCAGTGTTCTTTTCATGTATTTACTAAGCGGCAGGTTCTAAACGGGTTTGGTGGTGGTTTTGCTATCTGCAGATTTACTAAGGCCAAAACCGCTGAAAAACCACTGCAAAACCGCTGTCAAAACAAATTTTAGAATAGAATAGCACAGGGCTGTAATTTAGAAACTACTGCCAAAAACCGCCACCAAAACCCCGGTGTTTAGAACCCGCCGTCAAACCGCCACCAAATCGCTAGGTTTTAGAACCCGCTGCTTAGTCAATTTTGCCCTTAGAATCAAAAAGAAAGTGCTTTAGAAGTTACAGAAAATGCATGATGGTTTTGAGAACTCGCTTTTGCACTAGACATTAAAGTTTATGTAAGAATGTTGACATGTTGATAATGTTGACAGGTGACATGTTCATCATGTTAACAATCAACATGTCAACACTGATGAAATTTTGACATGGTCATAATGTCAACAATCCACTTCTGAGATATCCTTAATCCTAATGCTAACCCTAACCATAACCCCTAATCCTAACTCTAACTAAACATCCTAATTCTAACCCTAACCCCTAAACCTAAGCCTAACCCTAACCATCATGCTAATGTCTACATTTTCTATATGTTGATATATTAAATGTTGACATTTTGTACATGTCAACATTTTCCAGATGTTAGATGCTGAGATTTTAACCATGTCAACATCATACCGTAACTGTTGACATTCTGGTGTCTGCATATGGTAACAACAGCAGTAGTAGGATCACTTCAGGCAAAAAAATGACCATAGTGTGATACTTTCTTTGCCACTGTGGTTGTTGTAAAGGATTGCAATACCTGCTCACCTGTATTGGGGGTAGTTGAGAGAGTCACATGAAAGTGACATTGCTATCTTATTATGTATACCTCTAGCTTAGAAGTGCCTCCACCTGAGTATTCATCTTATTGCAAGTAGAGGAACAGTAGTCCACCAGGAGTTGACTTGGAAAAACTGCTATGACCTATTATGCAGTTGTGTAGGTGTCTCTTCCCATCCCAATAAAGAAACACAACAGGTACACATAATGGAAATGTATGACCTTTTTAAGGGTTTATTGCATTTTATTAAAAGGCATAGGAAAATAGTCAGCTGTGCTTTGGACAGACACATTATGCATCAGAATGAGTGATGATCCCTCAGACTGACTAACTGATCCATAGTGCCTCAAGCTGACTAAACACTAACAGGCTCATCTATTTAGAGAGCAGGGCTTAGCACTGCTGGGCTTCCCACTCAGTCCTCATGCTGTTCTTCTAGTAGTTTCTACAACTGGCAGAGGTCCTTCACATAGATTGCATTCTACAACATGAGCTCTTGTTGATTAGATTGATTCACTCTTTGTAGTAGCATCTGGGTTGCCTTGACCCTGCATTGGCTGCTCTCCTACATTAGACCCTTAATTGCAGAGTCTTGCTTAAGTAAGACCATGGGGTTTACATTGTATTAGCTATTTTCTGCTTTTTTTTTCAACAAATCACCACATTCATTTATAACTTATAACTAACACTTTTTTCTCATATCACCTGTTTTACTAGTAGAGGTAGAAAAAGTACTACTATTACCAGTAAATGTGTATTGCACTGCTATAGATATTTTCTTGCCTTTTGTCTTTATTGAGGGTTGGGTGTCCCTCATAGAAGCAGCTTCATAGTCAATTTATTCTCACATCTTGTGGTAATTTTCCAACTACAGTACTATTGTAAGTACTAGTATCGGAAGCTCGTGGTCCATTGACTGTTGAATGACTGCAGTCAGGTTCAGACTGGCCCAAAGGGGAACTGGGGAAATCCCAGGTGGGACCCACTGTCTGAGGGCCCATCCCCACCTCTAAAGCAGGGGCATATCTATAATGGGTGCAGGGTGTGTCCCGGGTCCAGGGGGGTCCCACACCACACACCCTACACCCATATTGTCTAAAAGTTACCTCTCTAAGGTCCCGCATCGGGAATCTCAGCCCTGCTCAAAATGCTTTAAAATGGGTGCTGTGGCCATTTTTCCGGTGTTTTACACATTTGCTATGAGGAAATCGCCGGAAAAATGGTGGCCGTGCCATTTCCCCGGCGATCTGGGTAAGCACAGTAGACTCTGGGCACACTTTAGTGCCCAGAGTCTACTGACTCTGTTGGCCAGCCAGCCACGTCAGTCGGCTGCTGGCCGCTGGAGTGAGAGGAGGGGGCCTGTGATAGGGGATGCACACGGGCCCCCTCCTCTCTAAAGATGCCCATGCTCTATAGGTATGTTTCAGACTGTGCACATGTTACATTATACTGCCCAGGATTATGGTGTATTCACTACAATGCATTATGGGTCTGGTACATTATCATGCATGCACTATCATTATTTACAAAATATATTTATAAAGGAACCTAGACCATGTACTCTTTAATGGCTTGCCAAGCCTCTGTGATGGCTGGCCACACCAACTCTGAAGGTTGATCACCCCCTTTAAGCATGGGCCCCTACCACTGCATTCCCCTAGTGGGCCCTCCATGCCCCAGTCTGACACTGGATGCAGTAGCAATGTCAGATACAGTGAAGTGATGTTTTTGCACATGCATTTAGGTTGTACTGTGCATGTGTCCTAATTTTGTATGTACAGAGGGCCTGATTCAGCAGTGTACAAGCAGCACTGCCCGTGCGCAATGATTGCACTACGACTATAGATACACAAAGGAATCCATCGCAAATTGAGTGACAGGCAGTCAGTGTTTGGGGGTGGTGATGGGGGAGAAGTCAGAAAAATGCATGTGTGTCTGTCAGTTTGAACGCCGTTTCATGGGCGTGCATAAATTAGCCACTGCAAGTGGATATGCAGCTTTAGTACTCATTGCATGCAATGAGACTTGCAGTTTCTGCGGCTCACCAGACCTGCTGTAAATTTTGCATGAGTGGCCGCTGTGCATCGATGGTATGGATGTTTAAGCCGAAGTGCGAGGTTACACAGATATGAGAAAGCTGGCTGAGCTGTGGCAGGCATTTGCGTATTTTATCAGCTGCGATCCATACTGAATGAGGCCCAGAGTCACCAATTGAATTTAGATGCACAGTATTTATTTATTACCAGTTATTTCTATAGCGCACACATATTCTGCAGCACTTTACAGAGAATATTTGGCCATTCACATCAGTCCCTGCCCCAGTGGAGCTTACAATCCATACTCCTCAAATGCACATGTACACACATACAGACTAAGGTTCATTTTTTGTAAGGAGCCAATTAACCTACCAGTATAAAATTGGATTGTGGGAGGAAACCGGAGTACCCGAAGGAAACCCACGCAAGCATGGGGAGATTATACAAATGCCACATAGTTAGGGCCTTGGTGGGAATTGAACGCGCAACCACAGCGGTGTGAGCATATAATGCTGGTCAATATTGGTTATGAAGTGGTCATTAGAAACTTAACTGTATATGGCAATATCCCATGCATAGACATAGTTAGTAGCAACACAAATATTGGGGGTGCTTAAGCACCCATGGACCTAACTCTTATGAATAGAAATATAACCCTATAATTATCTATTTTAAATATTAAATTACATCTGACATTTTACATATGAGTTTGCAATTCAGCCTCAAATTTCTGTACAAGTTGCTATCCTACTCTGTGTTTCTAACCTCACATATTTTACTGTCATTGACAAATTTACTTGAAGATGAGGAAAATTAATTTTTAACTTATGTACTGTAAGTTGTCAAATTTTGGCTTAGTTTTGAATCATAAACAATTTTGGATATATTCTAAATGTTCATGCTAAAAAGACCAATAAGAATGCAGAAAAAAGTCAGTTATTGATACGTTAATCTTCCTAAAATATATTAATTCATATTAAGAAGAATTGAGCACGTTCATATTAACTATGACTGATATTTCATTAGTATTAGCCTACTCAGATGAGTAATTACTCAGAAATATTCATTAAACTGGTTACCAAAAGTTATTATCTTAATCACTGATGTTTGGAATAGGGATTCATTTAACTTTATTTAAAAAACAGAATAGTCAAATAAAAAGGTCACAGAGGGTTTGGAGTGACTTGGAATTGTGGTGGCTGGGAATTATTCTGTGTCTTTGTCTCCATAATTAAAGATACTATTGTTTGCATTTGATAATGTCATTTAATATGTTATTTATAAATTGTTTTAAATTTAAAAATACATTCTGTAACCTGCCAACTTTTTTATCAGACCAGCTAACTTCTGATGTGCGTAACTATTTTTTATTTGATGTTAAGATCTTCATCCAGCGCTCTGGGCAGCTGCGTGGCACCAAGTTTGCCAATATCTACATGTTTGCTATTGAAAAATACTTTTTCTTTTCAGACTCAAGTATTGAACAACAGCTAGTGGGATATTCACGCTTACTTCGATGACATCTGCTTGTTTTGGACAGGCACACAAGATGCCTTCATTTCACTGATGTCAGATATTAACTCAAAGGAATCCCCGATCAAATTCACCTTTGAATCAAGTTATGATAACATACATTATCTGGACATCACTGTTACTATGAATTAGGGGTGTGCACCGGCCACTTTTCGTGTTTTGTGTTTTGGTTTTGGATCTGGATCTTTCTTCATATTTTGGATCTGGATTGGTTTTGCCAAAACCACCCTTCCGTGTTTTGGATCTGTATTTTTTTTAATAAAAAGCATAAAAACAGCTAAAATCACAGAATTTGTGGGTTTTTCTGCTCCTATGCTATTATTAACCTCAATAACATTAATTTCCACTCATTTTCAGTCTATTACGAACACCTCACAATATTGTTTTTAGTCCAAAAGATTGCACCGAGGTAGCTGGATGACTATGCTAAGCGACACGAGTGGGCGGCACAGACACGTGGCCCATCTAGGAGTGACACTGCAGTGGCAGACAGGATGGCAGTTTGAAAAACTAGGCCCCAAACTGTACATAATGCAAAGAAAAAAAGAGGTGCAAGATGGAATTGTCCTTGGGCCCTCCCACCCACCCTTATGTTGTATAAACAGGACATGCACACTTTAACAAACCAATCATTTCAGCGCCAGGGTCTGCCACACGACTGTGGCTGAAATGATTGGTTCGTTTGGGCCCCCACAAAACAAGCTGGCAATTAATCTGTCCCTGTACAAACTGGCTCTACTGAGGAAAGATGTCGTCCTCATCCTTCTCATCCACCGATTCCTCACCCTCTTCAGTGTTGTGTACATCCTCATCCTCACAGAGTATTAATTCGTCCCCGCTGGAATCCACCACCACAGGTCCCTTTGTACGTTCTGGAGGCTGGTCTCCCTGGAAGAGTTGATAATTCATTTTTATGAACATCATCTTCTCCACATTTTGTGGAAGCAACCTCCTACGCCTTTCGCTGACAAGGTTCCCGGCTGCACTAAACACTCTTTCGGAGTACACACTGGAGGGGGGGCAACTCAGGTAAAATAGAGCCAGTTTGTACTGGGGCCTCCAAATTGCCTCTTTTTCCTGCCAGAACAGGTGCGGACTGTACTACTTGGATGCTGTCACCAATGTAATCCTCCACCATTCTGTCAGTGGTGACAGTATCATATGCAGTGACAATAGACATGTCAGAAATTGCTGGCACGTCCTTCAGACCGGACCAGATGTCCAAACCGGCACTTGACTTATGACACAGGCGCACGCTTGGCGCTGCTACTGTGTTGATGCACGTGCGGCTACAGCGCACAAAGACAGAAAAAAAATGTTTTTTATTTTTTGGAACACTTTGGGGTTACACCACCCTTCAACAGATGAGCCAGCTGGCCCTTGATTTATGACACAGGCACACGCTTGGCGCTGCTCCTTTGTTGATGCACGTGCGGCTACTGCGCATACATTTCGCACACAAACAGAAAAAAAAGAAGAATTGTTTATTTTTTGTGGAGCGCACTTTGGGGGTTACACCACCCTTTAACAGACATATGGGACACTGGCGCATGCTTGGCGCTGCTCTTTTGTTGATGCACGTGCGGCTACTGCGTATACATTTCGCACACAAACACAGAAAAAAAAGAATTGTTTATTTTTTGCGGAGCCCACTTTGGGGTTTAGACCACCCTTTAAGAGATGAGCCAGCCGGCCCTTTACTTATGGGACACAGGCGTATGCTTGGCATTACTCCTTTGTTGATGCACGTGCAGCCACAGTGCACACAATTCACAGACACAGAAAATATTTTTTTATTTTGTTTGGAGTGCACTTTAACGGTCAAGTCAGCTGGCCCTTTAACGGTCAAGTCAGCCGGCCCTTTACTTATGACACAGGCACACGCTTGGCGTTACTTTGTTGATGCACGTGCGGCTACTGCGCACACAATTCACAAACACAAAAAATTTATTATTTTTTTTTTTTGGAGTGCACTTTGGGGGTTACAGCACCCTTTAATGGACAACGCCTCCGTTTGGACAGCCACTCCCCCGGCCAGCCCACCCCTTTGTTGTGAGACCCGGAGCGATGGAGTGCCGGCGCTATCCGGGTCTCGCGCATGCGCACTAGCCCACCATCGACCCGGTTGCGAGCGCTCAGTGCTTGCGACCGGGTCTGAATCAGGCCCACAATTCACAAACACAGAAAATAATTTTTTATTTTGTTTGGAGTGCACTTTTGGGGTTACAGCACCCTTTAACGGTCAAGGCAGCCGGCCCTTTATTTATTACACAGGCACACGCTTGGCATTACTTTGTTGATGCACGTGCAGCTTCTGCGCACACAATTCTCAAAAACAAAAAAAATGAAAAAATTTTTTTTTGGAGTGCACTTTGGGGGTTCCAGCACCCTTTAACAGACAAGCCAGCTGGCCCTTGATTTATGACACAGGCACACGCTTGGCGCTACTTAGTTGATGCACGTGCGGCTACTGTGCACACAATTCACAAACACAGAAATTTTTTTTTTATTTTTGTTTGGAGTGCACTTTGGGAGAGCACCCCTGATGGGCAGATCACTCCCTGGACAACACTACAGCACCCCTCTAGGACTACAGCCTTTATGGGACACTGCACAACACAGTCCAGCCAGCCCCTATAGACTTTGGAGTGGACACATCTCCAATGGACAGCTGACTGCACAACAGAGCCCAGGCAGCCCCTATGACAGCTGCACAACACAGCCCAGCCAGCCCTAGCTCCCACCCTCCCTCTTCACTGTCCACAGCCAGAGTGAGAAATGGCGCCGACGCGGGGATATTTTATAGAATCCAAAACCCGCGAGATCCGGAAGGTGGGATGATGACGTTTTACCTCGATTTCAGTTCCGAGTCAGGCGGGAAAACCCGAGCCGGACTCTGTTCCCGGCTCGGATCGGGGGGGGCTCGGGGGGTTCGGATTTTAGAAATCTGAACCCGCTCATCCCTACTATGAATGACAACTTACAGTTACAGACATCCATGTACTTCAAAAAGACAGGCCGTAATACCCTACTACAGGCTGGGAGTCATCACCCTCTGTCCCTCAAAAGGTGATTACCATACACGCAATTCATAAGGATTATACGGATCTGCAGTGACCCAGTTGATGCGGCTATACAAATTGAGAGCATGCTGCTAAAATTCCTGAAAAGATACCACTATAAAACTTTGAAAGCTGCCAAAGAAAAAGCACTTACAGTATCAAGGAATGAAGCACTAACCATTGCCAGAAGCAAGGACCAAGGTAACAGAATTGTGTGGACTCAGCAGTATACTACTGCCAGTCACCACCTCATGAAAGCTGCAAAGGAGGTATGGCCCATAGTATTTACTGACCGACAGCTACCAGCATTACTAGGATCCACCATCTTACCCTCATTTCAGCGAGGGAGAAATGTGAAGGACATTGTTGTGCACAATGATATCAGCAATTTCACTACCCCACGACCCTCCCATATCCTCACCAGGATAGCTGGTAACTATAGATGCATTGGGTGTACAACCTGTAGTTACCTTGAAAATGGTAACTCGTTTGCACATCCAAGATCGGGCAAAATCTTTCAAATAAAATACCAAGTTACATGTACAAGTCGCTACGTTGTATATTACATCAAATGCTCTTGTAGCCTACTGTATGTGGGCAAAACCACTAGACAGTTATTGCAAGCAGAAGCTAAATGGATACATATCTTACAAACTGTTCACCCATTGTGCCTGAATGAAATTCTACCTCTTACCTGCTTCTTGTAATTTTTGTCGTTGTACCTTTTTGCCTCCATAGTTCCTTTTTCAATCTTTTTTTGTTTTTTGTTTTTTGATCGTTCATTGATAATATTTTTTCCATAACTGTCACCTAGTTGGTCTATAACATAAGTATTGCCATTATGCCCATATATAATATGATTATAGCAAGCTGGACAACCTGTGTATTACACCTCCAGGTTAGTCCACAATGCTTGCAACCAGGCATTGTTATTGTATAGCCACATACTTTGCTCACTATGCATTTACATAATTGTTAATTATTCTATTGTATAGGTGATATTTTCCTTATTTCCCCAGTAGTTTGTTACACGTAGTTAGTTTATGCTCAGTACCATATATTTTGGTGTGTCCTGCACTCAGATCCATTTTACATGGTTTTATTTGATTGTGCAGAGTTAACATTTATCCCTATTGCAAACAATGTGGTTGATGTGTGTGAACCTCTACTGAGTAGCCGCTGTAATGTTCTATAAGTTTATCTGTTGTTGCTGCACCTTATGTATGATCATGCCTCTGTTTTTTATATAGTTTTTTTATATAGTATATATTGTCACCATGGCAATGGTATGCACAGCCCTAACCACACCACCCTGCTGGATCCCGGGTGTTGTCGCTTACTAATGATGTCTCCAGGACTCCAGTGTGTGTTGCAGGGGCGGGCACTTGACTCTCACTGGGTGGATACACAGGTAATTATGTCTCTGTTTGTTCATTGTACTGCATGTCTTGATAAAAGAGCCAACGCTCTGAAACGTTGAGCATATATCCTGGCTGTGCCTGTTATTTATTAGGAGTGCTGTTGAGACCCTGAGTGCCATCCTTCCACTACTGTATATACTATATCTATCTACTGGAGAGGCACCTGGGCATGCTGTGGAGGCTGGGGTGAGTGCCGGATCATCTCTATTACATATATATATATATATATATATATATAACAGAGTTAGCTGGCACTCAATCCAAAACAATTAACATCATGCCCAGGTGCCTCCAGGAAAATCCATACAAGTAAACTTGAAAGCAGTGGCACTCACAGGACTTGCAATCAAACATATATAGGTGGTGTATAAACACCTAACACAAACTGGGTTCTCCGTGTGGTCAACGTTTCATTTTATTACAAAATTTCATCAGGACAAAGATACAGTGCATAGTGCTTACCTTAAATACACAGAAGAAAATCCCCAGTGATGAGACAGCTGCCAAGCCCTGTTTGCTGCCCGTCAGGCCCGTCACCAGTACCTGATGGATGTTATTCATTTATATATTGCTCATTGGTACCTATGTTCCCTCCTTTTTAAATAACCCACGTAAGTGACAGTGTGGACTTCAGGACAAAAGCCAAGAGTCCTTTGGTACGAGCACATGCACTATAATATGGGTAGGGGTATTTATTGGGTATAAACAACGAGGTATATATGTAGTTGGCAGACTACAATACCCGACGCTCCAGGGTAAATATAAAAATAATATTAATCGTCCACCTGCTAGCTAGTAGCAATCTTTGATCTAGTTGAGACGAAAATGTATAAACATCCACAATTAGTTAATTTTTTAAAACTAGAAACAGACCCAAAGATTTTATATAAAAGTTTACATCCAAAATAGATGAAAATACAAAACAATAACCAATAACAACGCCGGGGTCCCAACAATTAATCAGTTTGGCTTACCTAATGGTAACCTCTATAGACATCCACCATGCACCAAAGAAAGTGAGCAATGAGCAAACAAAACATGGAGCCCATTTATGTATAGCCCCCTATAAACAAAAAAAATTGCCCCATAGACTTTATATTACAACACAATTATTTGAGTTTGAAAATACTTTTTTTCTTCTATAGCAGGGTACGGCAATGGGGATGAAATTTGCCCCCTTGTATGTGAACCTCGTGATGGGAGAGTGGGAGGAACTATTCATATACCATACTGTATTTGAACAAAAACATATAAAATTTTACCATAGGTATATTGATGATCTTATATTAATATGGCAGGGAGATGATTTAAGTATTACCAACTTCATTACCCCTATCCATGCTAATGATTTCAATCTTCGATTTACATGTAAGCATCATATTAATACTATTGATTATCTTGATTTAATACTTGAAGGAATGGTGGATGACATGCACTTTTTTCAAAGAGGTAGATTTGAATAGTTTTATTCCTTCATCAAGCTGTCATCTATCATTTTGGAAGAATAATGTGCCATATGCTCAATTCCTGCGGTTACACAGGAATTGTAGTGATATTATTACTTATTGGGATCAATCAGTATTGCTTAGGGACCGTTTTATTGAAAGAGGATACAAATTACCAATGATAGTACAAGACAGGCTAAAGGCATCAACCCGATATAGGGGAGAACTTTTAGCTGAGCAACAGAAAACGCAAAGAAAGTATTGTGGGCAGGTTAGACCATTATCACCCAGTATAATCGAGAAAATTTCCTGATCAAAAAAGTGTTAAGCAAACACTGGAATATTTTGCTCAAAGATCCTGTTTTAGGCCCCCATCTACCTAATAAACCACAGGTGATTTTTAAAAAATCTGCAAATTTAAAAAGGATACTTGCACCCAGTAAACTTAAAAGTAAAGATATAGAAACTAAATCTGCTAATGCTGGCTTTCTACAGAAAAAAGAAAGATGTTTTCCTTGTAACCGTTGTATCTGTTGCAAGCACACGGAGAAGAAAATGGTTTCTTGGGAATATGAAGATGGTACAATTTATACTTTTAAAGATAAAGCAACATGCCTTACAGAATTTGTGGTCTATCATTTAACTTGTGGCTGTGGCCTAGCCTATATAGGTAAAGGTAAAAGAAGTGCAAACATAAGAATACAAGAACATCTTCGTAATATCAAAATTAAACTGAGAACACACAGCGTACAAAGACATTTTCTAGAAACAAATGGTTGTGATGTGAAAAATCTGCCATTTGCTATATTGGAACATGTAAAAGAAGAACCTAGGGGAGGAAATAGGGAGTTATTATCTCAATGTGTCCAATTTAAACTTTGTTTAGGAGAGGCAGCTTGGATTTTTAAATTGGACACATTGAGCCCCAAAAGACTCAATGAGGCATTAGATTACATGTCGTTGGATTAAGATATCTTTTCCAACAGGACTTGCTATTACATTGGTATCAAATGAGCTGAAACTTGCTCTTTGAGGAATTAGATCAGGTACATTAGTTTATCCACCTGCATATGGTTGTTAGGTTTCAATTGGCTAATCGGTAGCTACTGTTGTTAGGATGTTTTATTATATTATATTTTTTCTTAACACATACATATATTCTGTCTATGTTTATCCATTCTATCTGCAGATGTGCTGGAGGAGATTTTGTTGTAGTGCGAGGGACGTCGGTCGCCGCACTCACAATGCAATGTCCTCTATTGCTTGCAGGAATCTACACTACATATAGAGGTTCCATTCAGACCATTAGACACTAAGGGTTGTTTATTTATGGTAGTTATTTAGAATACTTAGGCCATGCGATCTGTTATCGCTAGTTAGATTAGGTACTCTCATGTGGGTCCAATATTCTTAGTTCCTCTTTCCCCGCATCCCTCTCTTCTACACTCATATGTGTCCTGGGGACATTGTTCTACATTTAGGTATCATATCCCCTTCCTCTCCGCACATTCTTTCTTTAATTTATCAATTATTATTTAATGTACTCTAGAGACAATATTTTACGCATTTAGACATGTCTTATCTTTTAATGAAGATAGATGTTGTGTGTGTATATCTAATGTGTATTAAACCTGTTTAATTATAATATTATCAGCTAAGTCATTAACTATATGGTTACGAATATTCTAAGATGGAGATATTTAGTTTGTAATGGGAGATTTGGAGTAATAATTATTAACAACCTTAATTCAGTTTAAGAATATCTATCTCTGTAGTGTATACATATAGATAAGAAAATAAATAAATAATAATATTTTTAATATGCTGATTACAAAATAAATTGTGTGTATATATTTCTATGTGTTGATGCAATCTCTCTCCCTACTTTTCTTGATGGTTTAATTGAAGGGAAGAGGGTAGCTCATATGTATGGAATTAACAATCAATTAAGGCAATCCTGGAGGTTTAAAAGGAGACCAATAGAGATATGTCTCCAGTCTTGAAAAAGTCCTAATCCAGTATAGGACAAAACGCGTTGACCAGAGCCACCAAGTGCTTTCCAGGAGATCCAGGATATTTCACAGCCCAAAGCCTTTTATTCAGCTATCACTTTGGGATTTATCCCTACCAAAGACGCAGCCATAGCCATTGGAAATTGGCCACAGCAGCTGTAGCATCATTTTCTGATCACTCAGCTAGAAGCCGGAGCCGCTTCTATACAGACGTGCTTGGGACACGAGCCGCTGGAGGACTTATTGCCCAGCAAGCCCTCACCGCCGCTTGCACAGCGGGACCTGCCGATCAGCTGATTCACAGTGCACATTCCACTTGCCATGTCATCTAGCGGCTGGAGCAGCTGCTTTACCACCTGTGTTCGGGTCAGGAGTCACCAGAGGACATATCGCCCAGCAAGCCCTCCTAGTTGCACACACAGCAGTCACTGCCGTTTGTGTTTGCAGCATATGCTGGAGGATCAGAAGAGCATTTCCAAGAGTGCACTTGACTTACCATCAACGGATATCACCGCATCCCGTGAGTTTCACCCCACACTCATTTGGCTATCTCTTGACATTAAAATCAATTTCCATTGGACTGTATGTTTATTATTGGCGTGGCCACGCTTATAGCAAATTATTGGTCATATAGATCAAGCTACGTCTATACAATATATTTTATTCATTGAAGCTGGGACGCCAGCACCTTTTATCAACAATATCTTTTATTTGCATGTTTATTTATTGTGATATATCAAGTTGACACCTTTTTCATCAGATTTACCAGATAAACAACTATTGGTATTCTAATTATACAGTGTCACTCAGATTAATCATCATTTATTGGCTTGTGATCATGTTTGTTTATATATGTGTATTCATTGGATATTAGAGATTTTACTCATCCAGTCTCCCATCCATTTCTACAGAGAGCACAAATGTTACTTATTTTCTGTATATACATTTAGTATCATTATCCACCTTGCGCAGTAGCTAAAAAGTTTTTTCCTATTTATTGGGTATAAGGTATATATTTATTGGAGTTTTTTTGCACAAGCACTGTGCACTTTTTTGCTGTGAACTAAGCAAATATACACTTTTGTGTTTTGCGTGATATGCACTAGTGCACTTTTATACACCTATATAGGTGATAGTTATATGCACACAACACTTTTGTCATATTTATAGGATATTTTACTAAAACAATTATTTTTCATATATTTCACTATATTCAAATCTCCGGAGTTTTGAAGGAAGATTTTATATTCCTGGAATAACTACACAGTTTTGATATTCACACACTAGATGGCGCTGCTGTTTCACTATTGTTGAATATATATATATATATATAAATATTTATTTTATATATATATAATTGACACTAGATAGCACGAATGAGGGGCGGAGAGACTGGATGGGTCGACTGGGAGGGGGGAGAGCGGTGACCAGATGCAGTAGAAGTCGGGATGGTCATAGTAAATAAATAGGGACCCATTTATCATTCAATATTTGTGGTGTATTTCAAGGAATAGCTGCAAATATTAAGTATTCTCCGATATCTGCTGCTGTCCCTACATTTCCGTTGGCAACGCAACCCCCATAGCAATGCTGTCAGATTTATAAAGTTCTGGAATGCCAAACATTCCGTCCTTGATGCACGCATCTTGCGACATCTGAAGATGGCTTAAGCTGCTGTAGCCTATGGGCTACACATCACAAATCTGTATGGGAGAGGGTTGCATAGGGACCCTCCCTTGGCAATGGCCGCAGCGCATGTGTGGTCTGTAGACCGTGCATGCACAGGATCCCCGGCACAGGAGTGAAGTGATCGCTGTTTCTGCGGGTGCAAATTCATACATCCGGGTGGCATGATCGCACCCTGCTTTGCGATCATGGGTGCTAATATGGCGCCCAGACTGCATTGTTAATTGCGATCATGGATAGTTGGGCCCTATATATATATATATATAGATATATATATATACACACACACACACCAATAACACTAGAGGGCGCTCAGTCCTTCGTGATGCACATTAATCCAAGTTCTATCTTGAATTCACACCATAAGGAATGTCTTTAGTTATCCCACTTCAGGGGAAAAAACTGTGTTTTCACAAAACTTCTTTCATGATTGAACCCCAATTGTGGAATAGTATGATTCTGAAAGAAACCCGCTCACTAAAAAAAATCACCCAACACATATGGCCCATTGGCCGCGTATTAGTATGGATTCATACCATTTGTTTAAAAATAAATCTTAAAAAAAAAAATGTTTTCCTTACATTAAAGTGCATAAGAGCCAATCAATGCCCCCAATGAGGCACCGATGTACTAATCCACCATCACCCGAGGGTGTGAGTTAAATGGTGGTGTCCACTCTAATATTGAAAAACGGTCTGATAAGAACAAAAATAATCATAATATATAAATGTAGAGACCTTCTAATCAGGTACAATCTCTACATATAATCATTCCAAGGACCTATATAGTTTTTATAAATATATTTATATCATATTGTCTGTTCCAAACCTAAATCATTCTCTAAATAGATAGTAAATTTCAGTCCCACAATAAATAGAGAGGAAAATAAGTCTAAATAAATATATCTAAACATAATGTATTCCTATTATACATCCACAATGAGTTTGATTTTTTAAAACTAGAAACATACCCAAAGATCTAATATAAAAGTTTACATCCAAAGTAAATAAAAATACAAAACAATAGCCAATAATATAGCCGGGGGCCCAACAATGAATCAGTTTGGCTTACCTAATGGTAAGTTCTATAGATATCCACCATACACCAAAGCTAGTGAGCAATGAGCAAAAAAAACATGGAGCCCATTTATGTATAGAAGCAATTACCTCACTTCCGCATTAGTGATTGATAATTCCCCTTTTTTCGATACTAAATCTCCCCCCTATAAACAAAAAATTTGCCCCATAGACCAAGTGAACTTCAGGGTTAACATAATGATATGAAGCTTCTTAGGCTCATATCAAAGGTAGCATAAAAAAGTCATAATTGCTCCCCGGGACCATCATATCTTGTTCCGGCAGCACTCAGTAGTACGTGTACGCACTTCCTGTTTTCCGTTCCAACAGACTAAGCAGAATCATGTGCTGCGCTCCACTTAGCCTCCCCATTGTAGTATCGTTGATATGGGAGATGGAAAGCAAGCTCCGTGACTTCCGCGTTACACACAACCGGCTTATTACGGGGACTTCTATTCCAAAACCTCTCCTATATAGTGCGCACCTCTAAGGTACCAAATTAATGTGACTAAATTTACCTTATTGAAATTCACAAATTAGAGCACTAACTTAATGGGTGAATATGTGAACCTATAATAAAACAATAAAACCATTATTCTTAATACAGTCTATCTTTTATAATTATAATTATCCACTTATCCAGTGTGACATTACATAAAATTTGATGATCAACTAATATTGTTCCCTTTCGTTCAATGTTAGAACCTCCAACTTTTCATAACTTCCCTTTATAGGTCACCACATATGAATACAAAAATACAACCATATTAACATATAGCAATACACCTACCCTAGTCTGTCTAATAATTTTTAATTCATATTCATAGTCTACGCAATAGCTGCTTAATATCTGGATTAAACTATTGACCTTTGACCTTTAAATGAGTCTTTCTACTACACTCAATCCTAGTAGGAATATCCCTATTAAATCAGTTACTATTTACCTATTTCCCCTTTCACAAATAGGGATCTAAAGGAGGGATACTATATCTATACCCTCATTTAGGCCCATAGGGGATAGGGTGTTTAAAGTATAAATCCAAAAGGATTCACATTGAGATAATAACTCCCTATTTCCTCCCCTAGGTTCTTCTTTTACATGTTCCAATATAGCAAATGGCAGATTTTTCACATCACAACCATTTGTTTCTAGAAAATGTCTTTGTACGCTGTGTGTTCTCAGTTTAATTTTGATATTACGAAGATGTTCTTGTATTCTTATGTTTGCACTTCTTTTACCTTTACCTATATAGGCTAGGCCACAGCCACAAGTTAAATGATAGACCACAAATTCTGTAAGGCATGTTGCTTTATCTTTAAAAGTATAAATTGTACCATCTTCATATTCCCAAGAAACCATTTTCTTCTCCGTGTGCTTGCAACAGATACAACGGTTACAAGGAAAACATCTTTCTTTTTTCTGTAGAAAGCCAGCATTAGCAGATTTAGTTTCTATATCTTTACTTTTAAGTTTACTGGGTGCAAGTATCCTTTTTAAATTTGCAGATTTTTTAAAAATCACCTGTGGTTTATTAGGTAGATGGGGGCCTAAAACAGGATCTTTGAGCAAAATATTCCAGTGTTTGCTTAACACTTTTTTGATCAGGAAATTTTCTCGATTATACTGGGTGATAATGGTCTAACCTGCCCACAATATTTTCTTTGCGTTTTCTGTTGCTCAGCTAAAAGTTCTCCCCTATATCGGGTTGATGCCTTTAGCCTGTCTTGTACTATCATTGGTAATTTGTATCCTCTTTCAATAAAACGGTCCCTAAGCAATACCGATTGATCCCAATAAGTAATAATATCACTACAATTCCTGTGTAACCGCAGGAATTGAGCATATGGCACATTATTCTTCCAAAATGATAGATGATAGCTTGATGAAGGAATAAAACTATTCAAATCTACCTCTTTGAAAAAAGTGCATGTCATCCACCATTCCTTCGAGTATTAAATCAAGATAATCAATAGTATTAATATGATGCTTATATGTAAATCGAAGATTGAAATCATTAGCATGGATAGGGGTAATGAAGTTGGTAATACTTAAATCATCTCCCTGACATATTAATATAAGATCATCAATATACCTATGGTAAAATTTTATATGTTTTTGTTCAAATACAGTATGGTATATGAATAGTTCCTTCCACTCTCCCATCACGAGGTTCACATACAAGGGGGCAAATTTCATCCCCATTGTTGTTGAAGCAAAAAGTATTTTCAAACTCAAATAATTGTGTTGTAATATAAAGTCTATGGGGTATTTTTTTTTGTTTATAGGGGGCTATACATAAATGGGCTCCATGTTTTGTTTGCTCAATGCTCACTTGCTTTAGTGCATGGTGGATGTCTATAGAGGTTACCATTAGGTAAGCCAAACTGATTAATTGTTGGGACCCCGGCTATATTATTGGCTATTGTTTTGTATTTTCACCAACTAGTTGGAACGACCGTTTCTGGATGTTTTTCAGCATGTGGGAGCAAACGGCTGATTATCGTTTGCTCCCACACACTAGACAATTATAATTCCAACCAGCCAACTAGTTGGCTGGTTGGAATGATATTGTCCTGGTGTGTGGCCGGCTTAACTTTATTTATCCAAAGTTAAGTCTATGTTATTAGAGGGTGCATTCTGGAATAATTCAAAACTGTATTGAAAAGAGAGGAGACTGTTCTGTTTAACATATGAAGGGCTTCATTTTCACTTTTGAGTCAAAGACCATTTTACTCACTGTGAGATGAATTACCAAGTGTCAGACTTTATTTGTTTTGCTTTGCTCTGCATCAGCAAAACTTAAATTTATAGATATTGAATTTGATGCCATTGTGCATTTTTTTCCTTGCTAACTACAGTATATAACCATGTAACACTAAATATAAGCTAACAACATAAGTAAATAGAATATATTGTAGTTTAGATGATTTATATAACTAAAATTATTGTAGTCCATTGTATAACAGCTAGAAATATGAAATAGACTTCATTTTTATAATCAAAAATTTAATTTGATTATCCCATTCCCTCCTGTCATAAACTACTTAATTTGCTTAATTGTTTGTAATGAATGTAAATTCAGGGACTCACTACAGAATATTTTACTGCTTGCTCACGGTAAAATGGTTAAAAGCCCCAATGGTTTATAGTCAGGCATTAAATGAGCGGGACCTAATTGAAGTTTTAATTAAAGTTTCTTTAATTAGCTGTGAGGATGGATTGTCCACTGTGGGACAAATTCCTTACAACTTATTGCATTTTATTGACTTTAAAAACAAACAAACTTTTAATACTATATTAGATTAGTTGATATACATTCTCTGAATTTGTTATGGTGCTTTGTGTCTCACATTGACAGAAGAAATTATTGCACTTCTAGATTTCAGTGTAGAAAACGCTGTTAGATTCATACTAATCCATTCAGAAATGTATTGAGCAAAACAATTTCTGGAGCATGATGCATACAAAATATTGTATTTCAAGAGTATAAAAGCAATTAAGAAGGCTACATTACTTAATGTTAACTCATTGAAAGTGAAAGTTACCTATTTTTTAAGTATGAATTAGCTGATGGATAATGTCAATATGTTACTTTTACTTTTCAGTCAGGTAATGCTAAAGGGGTTTAAAGATGTATTGGACTAGTTTTAAAGCTTGACTATTTTACTTCATTAACAAAAGCTATTAGCAGATTCATATGACCTAATTTGTGTAGGTAGCAAATGTATCATAACATTGGCCCTGATTCAGAGCTGCTCGTAAGCGGCCGCTCGTTCTTTCTGACCGATGTTCGCACATCTGCGCATGCGTACGGATTTTAATATGCATGCGCGAACCAGTCAGTGCGGCCGAAAATCGTTTGTTCGCTATATAGCGAATGCCTGCTATTTTGAGTGACAGAAAGAGGTGTATGTGGGTGGTAACAGGGGAAGGTGCTTGAAAACGGGGGCGTGGAGATCCGAAAGCAGGTGTGCTTAAAGGTCAAAACGGGCGTTTTAAGGGAGTGCATAATTAATACAGCAGCGTCATTGACCACGTCACTTGTTTTTTTTTTACTCAGAACTGCTCGCAAAATAGCGGTTGAAAAAACCAGCCACAAGAATAGCGAGCAGTTCATACGCTCTTCGATGTACTCGATTAATCTAATAAATAGCGGACATTACGTATGGTGCGAGCGGCAAGGGGGCGTATTTTTCAAAATTACAACCGCAAGTTTTGCTCGCTTGTTCAGACTTAGAGGCGTGAACAGACCGCAATTAGCGAACGGTTCATTTGAATAGCCACCCCTTGTTTTAGAATGAACGACCGCAAATAGCGAGCGGCTCTGAATGAGGGCCATTGTCCACTCAATAGTGATCTGCAAATTAAAAAACAGTTCATAGTAGGCCTTAACATAGACTTAAAATCTGAATTTAAACAATTCTAATGCCATGCATGGTTTTTATGTCTTACCTAACGAGCAAGTTACATTATATAGAAGGGGTAACAATCAGCTCTAGGGCCTTATGAGTTATTTGCTAGCATTATTATTATTTGACAAACTTGTGCTGTAAGCAGCAGTCCTCATTATTCTCAGTGGGGATTTATAGTGTTGGGCAAATTACTAGGCTTTATAAGCTCAGCTTTTTGGTCACATAATGGGTGTTTCCATGAGAAAACCACTTGCTTGGTTACCCATCAGAAACACACCATATCTGACCAAGTTGCCTAGGACAATACCGAAGTCGATGGGTTGTAGAAATGTCCGTGCCAAAGCCCAAGCCACTAAACAGGCACAAAAAAATGATTTTCTTAAGCACCGACAGGAAAGCACATTTTCAAACTTTGTTTGAACAAATCTTGACTTATAAAGCAGCATATAGATGACGCCAGAATCAGTATGATTAACCGCCGGCCGCATGGCCAGCGGTTCAGTTCCCGACAGCGGCTTCCCGACATGGATGAAGATCCCGATCGTCCTTTAAGGTAAGTATCGCTAATCTATTTTCCCCCCTAACCTTAACCCTCCCTTAGGGGTGCCTAACCCTAACCTCCCCCCAGTGCCTAACCCTAATCCCCCCTCTAAGTGCCTAAACCTAACCCCTCCTTCCCCTCTGCCTAAACCTAAGTCTCCCGGGGGGGTGCCTAACCCTAACCCCCCCTTCCCCTAGCCTAACCCTAACCCTCCCAGGGGCTGCCTAATCCTAAATCGCCCCCGGGAGCCCCTAACCTATCACTCCCCCCCGCGGCTGTCTGCGTCCGGCGCCCGGCTTACCTTTGATCGGGGAGCCGGGCGCCGGGCTCCCAGCATAGGTAAAATGACAGGCGTCGAGATTTCAATGCCTTTCATTTAACCCTTGCCGGGATTAGACAGTTGGAAAGCCGGCGGTCAGGATTCCAACCGTCGGCTTCCCGACTGTTTCCCTTTACACCTCTTCATCGAATTGACTTGATATTTAGCAGAAGTACTGATTCCATTAAGTGATAGTCTGCATTTTTCTACATTCTGTTGTCTGTAAGTGGTATTACAAAGGCTCCTCCTATGTTTTAGTTGTCAGCGTTGCTTCTGTAGCTGGTATTGCAGTGGATCCTCACACAAGTCTGGGATGCCTTGTATCTTGTCCTGAAATCCAAACATGTGGCCTTTTTAAACTATTATTCGATCTACTGTAAGGAACTTAGATTGCCATATGATTACTTTTTTAACTTTGCATTACTTTTTCTGTGATTATTGCATCTATAGTACTTACAGTATAAACAATTTTCATGATTACTAAAACTTTAAGCCTTAAAAAGCAGGACATAAAAATATCATATTTAAACCCAAATACTGATGCATACAGCAGTGGCGTAATTAGGGCAGAGTGAGCGGGGCACATGCCCTAGGTGCCGCAGAACAGGCGGCGTGTGGGGGGGTGTGCCACCGGCCATGGTCTGGCCCATCCTAGTTAGGCAGAGTAGCGCCGACCACAGTGTGTGCGGTCAGCACTACACATTTACACAGGACCGGCGCTAGGCTTCCCTGCACCCAGTGCCGATCCTGTGCTGCACAGCTGAGCCCCTTCCCTCCCCCTGAGCGCTTACCCAATAGCGCCAGGAGGAGGGTGGGAGGTGGGCTCAGGCAGTGCAGTTTAACACACACATCGCCGCCAGCGCAGCAGTGATGTGTGTGTTAACCAGCAGCCAATGAGAGTCAGACAGACTCTCATTGACTACTGCAGCGCCCACTGCAAGAGCCGGGCTGGAGCTCACTCATGAGCTCCGCTTCTGGCTCCTGCATTGGGTAATAGAAGAGACGCCTTGATGTCTCTCCCATAATGCAGCCCGGGAGGACTGACATGCGGCAGCAGTGGCCAGAGCCGGAGCGTGGCTTCATGTAAGTGTATTTTTTTACTTTTTCTAATTTGTGTGTCTGCACTACGGGGGGGGGGGGGGCTACTACTGGGTGCACCAATACGGGGGGGACCTCTACTGGGGGTGGGGCACTGCTGGGAACTACAACTGGGGGAAGGGCTACTACTGGGGGCACTGCATTGGGAGGGAGAACCTCTACTGGGGACAACTACTGGGGACACTATATAAGGGGCTTACTATTAGGGGACCACTACTGGGAGCACTAAATAGGGAGGACCACTACAGGGGGCACTGTATAAGGGCACTGGATAGGGGAGATCGCTACTGGGGGCAATGCATGGGGGGACTACAGCTGGGGGCACTATATAAGGGGCTTACTACTAGGGGCACAAGGGGCATTGCACTTGGGGGACCACTACTGGGGACACTAAATAGGGAGGACCACTACAGGGGGCACTGTATAAGGGGCATTGGATAGGGGGGATCACTACTGGGGGTCTGCATAAGGGGGACCACTACTGGGGGCACTGCATGGGGGGACTACTGCTGGGAGCACTATATAAAGGGCACTGCATAGGGGGTACCACTACTGGGGGCACTGCATAGGGGGGCTACTATTGGGGCCATTATATAAAGGACACTGCATAAGGGGGTACCACTACTGGGGGCACTGCATTGGGGGGACTGCTACTGGGGGCACTATAAAAGGGGCACTGCATAAGGGGGACCACTACTGGGGGCACTTCATAGGGGGGACCACTACATGGGGCACTGCATAAGAGGAACCACTACTGGGGGAAATAATGAGGGGCAGCATAAGGGGGAAAACTACTGGAGGCAGTGGATACTGTGGGTACTGTCTAAGAGGAACTAATGGGGGCTGCGTAAGGGGGACCACTACTGGGAGTACTGTATAAGGGGCACTACAAGGGCTCTGCATAAGAGGGACCACAACTGGGGACATTGCATACTGGGGGTACTGTATAAGGGGCACTACTGGAGTTAAGGTGCATATGGTAAGGAATGTTCAGAGTGATGATAAAGGGGTGTGTGTCATGTTGACATGCCCCATTTTTAAGTGACCATGTCCATTTTCTGCCGCACATAGGGAGGGGGGGGGTTCCACTTTTAAATTTGCCCTAGGCTC